>JBBPCX010000002.1:6723768-6750212 GCA_037974365.1 Hydrocynus forskahlii
ACACTAAGTCCGAATACCGTTCCACCATGACTGATCATTTGGAAGTCTGTTTAAGGCTGGCTACCAGCAACTACCGTACGGACTATGCAACTTTGGCAGATTCCATTCAGTGTAAGACATCTTGGGAGTAGGTTAATGGCAAAAAATGTACAGAATTGTATTGTGCCACATTTGTTCATGCTGTTATGCAAGGTAAACAAAATATATTTTAAATATAAAGTATACTCCGTATATGTGTAAATAAATATATGTTTAGTTTGATTGTTGGTAGATCATTTTGACTTGGTCATTTTAAAAGTAGCTCGCAAGCCAACAAAGTGTGGGCACCCCTGCATTAGATATTGTTTTTATTTATTGTATTTACTGTAAATTTTGTGTTCATGGATGTGTTTTTTTTTTTTTTTTAATGTAATTGATTTTTGAGATTTCATGATGACTCAGAATTAAATCAAACCTATGTGAGTTCATAAATTTACACCACTAATCTTTGTGGAGCAAGGAAGCTGTTCCTGTACTCGGTACATGACACAACGCTGATACCGTGCTTGATGGCGCTGGGTGTGTTTGATATGAGATGGCCGCCGTACGCTGCTGATATCACCGTGGAGCTGCACCAGCACCGGCAAACCAACCAGCACTACGTCAGAGTCTCCTACATCGGTCAGGTGAGAGCCTTCACATATACAGTCTCCACACACAACATTTATTGTGGATCACTTATACCACAGTTTGTTTCGATCCCAAAATCTGATTGGTTAAGGAGTGTTTTACCCATGCTTTATTTCTCTTAACAGCAAGTGTTTCCTCCATTCCTTTATCATTCCACTGGTCTGATCTGTTGCTAAATAACAGAACCAGCCACTTTAGTGTAAGCTGTTAGTGTAAGTTGTGCTTTAGTTAGAGTTCTTTGCTTTAGTGTTTTTTTTTCCCTTGTGAAAGTGTTGTATGAAATGCAGGAGAGCACTCAAAGCTGTGTACTGTCTTTCATAACATCAGAGTTATCTGCAAACAACTCAATAATGAAACATTGTCATTACAGTTTAGCCCAGTGGCAGTTAAACAGACCCAAACCCTGATACTGCCACCACTATGTTTCAGAAGCTGGGATGAGGTTCTTGTGCTAGAAAGAAGTGTTTGGTTTTTACCAAATATAATGTAACTGCTTATTCCACACTAGGGTCACGGGTACCCAGAGCCTATCCTGGGCTCAGTGGGCGCAAGGCAGGGACTCACCCTGGGCAGGACACACACACACCATTTGCGCACACAGTCACGGCCAATTTAGAATCCCCAATTCACCTGGAACGCATGTCTTTGCGGGAGAAACCAGAGACAACCCACGCCACCACGAGGAGAACATGCAAACTCTGCACACACAAGGCCAGGATCCGGATTCGAACACCCAACACGGATTCGAACAGCGCTACCCACTGAACCACTAAAGCAGCAGCTTCTCCCCTGCTATTATTCCAAACACAGCATTCTCGTTCATCCTAATGGTGGAGTATTGTACATTGACATTAGCCAGTGCGGTCATTTGTGATCTCCCAGTATGTTATACACCTTGTTCTTGAAATAATTTTTTAGACGACTACTGAGGAGGTGATGAATTTTCTCCATCTGTGCCCTCTGCCTGACAGGGGACCGGTGAAGTCCAAACTCATCAGAACTTCTTTCATCTTGAACATTGACAACTGTTTTACTGAGATCTCAATTGAATAAGGTGTATGGTAAAGACTGGACTTCAATAGTGAATAGATAGAGTAGGTTCTGGACTTCGATAGCTTTATAAAATAGAGCAGGTTCACCCTCACTTGCTGACCCTCATCATTCTTTCATGTTGCCTTACTTTGTTGAATAATTGCTTGAGAAACTATGTAACTGAACTGTGGTGTGGTTTTTGAAGATAATGGCTTTGTGCATTTATTCATGAAACGATCTTCTGTGTCTCTACAGGATCAGAAGATTCCCGGCTGCAGCGATGTTTTCTGTCCACTGGGAGAGTTTAAAGAGGCACTGGCTGCATATGCCCTGCCCGAAGAGACCTATTATACTCTCTGCAACAGCACACAGGAGAACTCCAGCCATTCACCTCGTTCCACTTCGCGCCTTTGAGGACACACCCATGTCCACCATGCTCAACGCACATCTGCCCTACTTATGCATATTGCTTCATGTTTCACCAAAGTTTACATACCCTGATATAGGACTAAATCGTCCTTTCTAGAGGTCTTTATTTTATTGTGTTTCAGGACAGTTGTGATCAGGAATGATGAGCGTTTATAAAGCACTTAGTGAAAAAGGCCAACAAAGCCTGTTCTCATAGCAAGAGCTACTTATGTGTATCCTCGAGGCTTTTACCCTTATGGGGGGTTTTTTTTGTTTGTTTTTACTTAGACTTAGCGATTTTTAATCATGCCATAAATCTAGAAAGACAATAAAGGTATTCCATTAAACCTCATCACAGGTCAGAAAGGGAAAAGGATTTTTTGTTGGAGGGTAATCAGCGCGGTCTCACTCAGGAGCGCACAGTATCCCATGTACCTTTGATAGTACTCTTATACAAGATTCACTGTTTTCATGAGCGTGCAATTCACTCTACAGGGAACATTTCATTGCGCTGCTCGTCTCTGTTGCAGAAGTTAACTTGGGTGGTTTAAATTTGTCTGTGGTTTCTTTTTTTTTGCTGTGTTATGAAGAATGGACAGGCAGTATTTTTAATGTAATAAATAAAGAATTTAGTTGGCTTTAAATGTTCTTGTTTATAAAACCTTTACGGAGAGAGACTTTAATCTTAATATCAGCACCTGCAATAGTTTCTGACGTCTTATGAAACATGACAGCAATGCCATCTAGTGAAAGAACCCATGTCCCATTTTATTTTTGTTGAATTTGCATATTGCATTCATAAACTCTGCCCCTGCACAACTATAGTAGACTATAGTTTTCCTTCCAGCTGCTGTAATACGTATATTTCAAGTTTTCTTGAATCATAAAATATTTAATTTAAAATGTTTGTTTTGAGTGTCTGAATGCTCTGACGGGTGATTTGACCCTTTGAGCGCATGTGTTGCAATAGTGTGCGTGCTTCTTTAATGAACAGGCTTAAACTGTTGTAGGCTGAATAGAGAAAGATGCCAATATAGGGTTTTTTTTGTGTGTAATATGACGAAAACAGTGAAGTCGGAACAGTCTGTTTTTGTTGTTTAGTTTTCATATACAAACATTATGGAATGGGGATGAAACAATAGGTTTGGAAACTGTAATAAATGTACCCATTTTATTATAAAAAAGTGAGGAAAACTGGGATTTCCATGATAGAGATTGTCAGGTATGTCCAGTCTTTTCTGCAAAGGGCCAGTGTGGTTGCAGGTTTTCCTTTTTAACAAAGCAGAAGCTCATGTGATCAGCTGTTTAAAGACTGAGACCAGTTCACTAAACTGGTGAAATCAGGTGTCCTCCTGCTTGAATGGAATCTGCCTGCTGTGTATTGTTGCCTCATCAGTTTTCGCACAATAAAGCAAACAAAAGGTTTTGCACCAACTATAATATTTGCACTGGAGTCTGTTGTGTGTCTCAACAGAAGGATAACAGAGGGGTCAGTGCTAGTAACATGGGCTGAAATAAATTGGCCCTTTCAGGAAAGACTGGACACCCCTGCATTAAACAGATACCCAAGGATACATGCAAAACTATATACTGTTATTTGTGTTATTTTTCCCTTTCTTTTTTTAACATTGGCTTAACAGTCAATATCTCTGAAAGGGAAGCTTGGTGTCTCTTACATACACCAAGACTAGAAGGTATATTCTTGTACTCTATAGTTATCCACTACCTGAAACCACTATGCAGAAAATCTACAAAAGAGGATTCTTCTGATAAAGTAGTTTTCACAAAGTTGATGATCAAGTCTTGGGAAAAGAAGGCATGCAATGCGCTCACCTTCCCACCAGAAGACGCCCCTGCAGGCAAACTGAGTGGCAAAACATAGACAGTGACGTTTTGGGTTTCATGACATTTGTATGTACCCAATTTTAATGCCTGAGAAATACACAAAGCAAAGCCTGAAGGCATACAAATAGTAAATGTCGGGAAACCTGATTCCTGGATACATGTTAATGTCCATAGACCAGTGCTTCTTTGGTAAACTGTAAAGATCATAGTCGAGTCCAACTGTCTTTAATTTAATCTGATAATCATTTGTTTTACTCCCGGTTTTGCAGTTTCCGCTACCAGTAAGTCTGTGAATTGCTGCAATCCATTTGCTTCTCTTTTATGTAGTTTCCATCAGTCTGCAAAATACAGCTCTGGGTTCTTGTTCAATCTATTTGTATAGTCAATCACATCAACTCTTTCCCATGTTAGATGTGTTTGGGTTTTTTTTGGTCTTTTTGCAACACTTCATCAGAACGCAAGTAAAAGTTTCTTTCTACCACTCAGTGGGTGTAACTGGTCTACTGTGACTAAACGGGCACATCCTTTTTTTTGTATGTCCAGTAGCTCAAGTTGTCTGGATATATACTACAATGCACTGTATTAGAAATGAAACTGACTATAGGACTAAAATTATTTTTGTGTGTGTTATTCTTTAATATGTAAACATTATTCAAATGTGGTTTGATATGTACATGTTTGTTCATCAAGATACAAACAATGTAAATGTACCCACCAAAGGTACTATATGGTCTTTAAAGAGTAATGGCTCTTCATAGCCTCAAGCAACTCAACCCCAAGTTCAGCTGTGAAAATGCTCAGAAATAGGAAGGAAATCTCAAGGTTCAAGGTTCCTCGTTACTTTACATTTCGCAATGTTACTGGCTCGGTCAGATCAGCGGGTTTGATGTCTTTCAGGGGAGGTAGAGGCGCACCAATAACCTTCTCATCTACTCTCACTTTCTGCTACAGTGTGTTACAGTCCGAAATATTACAATTCCAGTACCAGGTAGTGATGTAGCAAGAGAGCGGACTCTTGTAGAATGGGATGAGGGTTGATCGGGGGGGGCTCGTTCTGTTGGAGATGTTGGTTCCAACGTGGACTAACTGAGGCCTTTGCAAGGGGGGTGTTGAGGCCGAGCCCGCTCTGCTTAGAGGATCGTCTCTGTTGAATGAAGGTGTTAAATGCTCAGCATCCTTACATGGGAGTCTCTCTTGTGAAGGTAGGCCAGTGACAGGTGTAGTGCAGCATAGTGTAGTTCTTGTGGTAAGCCATCTGAAGGGGATTCAGTGAGCTGATGAGCAATTTTGATGTGACTCATGACTAGTCTCTTGAAGACTTCATAATCAGGGGCCATTGGGGTAGTAGTCATTTAGGCAGGTAATATATTATTTCGTTGTAACCTGGTCTTAAAACACACTGGAAAAAGCTGATCTGCCCACTCCTTAAGCGCCTGTCCAGTTATGCTGTCAGGACCAGCAGCTTTCCACGGGATTACTCTGGTTAGAGTCTGTCACTGCGGCTGAGGTCAGACAGATTACCTGCTCATCAGAGAGAGGGTGGATTTCCTTGTGGGTTCACTCTCGAGTGCAGTCTTGGTTTGCAGTCTGTAATGGTATGAATGCTCCTCCACATGCTCCGAGTGTCTCCAGTGTTCCAAAAGTGTCCTTGGATTTTTTTAGGCATTTTCATACTTTGTTTTCTTGATTGCCCTAGCCAGGTTAGCTCATACAGTTCCTTGTCTTCAGAACTGAGGGCAGCATCTCTGGCTTTCAGCATCCTCCAGACATCCAGGGCTTCTGTCTCTTGTAGTCACCCTCTTGAAGACAGTCTTCAGTGCATTTGCTGATGTAGCCAGTCACAGCTGTCGATGTTGATGGTAGCAGTCTCTCTAAACAGTAACCAGTCTGTGCACCTGACCAGCATGCCACCTGATCCATTTCAGGCACAGAAGTATTACAAAAAGCTTGTATCATATTATACAGGTGGTTCACAGATGTGACAAATTTGAGGTCATTGGCTGCATGTCCTGTCATCCAGGTTTTTCTGCTTCTGCCCTGAATCCTTATGTGCTGTTCACATTTGTACCGGCATCACATGCAGGAATCGTCACTGAATCAGTCAATTCTATGAGACCCCTTTTATTAAATGGATGCAGAGTAGATACAAGGTGAATCTAATAAAGTGGAGTGTCAAAGTAAACTTCAATATGCATTCAGAAACTACAATTTTTTAAAAAAATCATAAAGAAATAAATTATTTTAAATTATGCATTAGTTACCTGTACTATGTATTGTGTAAACATCATTGTGAAAACTCCTCTGTATTTTACACCATTGCACAGGAGTGGACAACAACATGCACAAGCTGACATAATTCTCACAATGTTGCAGGAGGCCTTGTTTTCCTTTACATGTCCACTGATACTGTTATACGACTCAGTCTGAAGACAAAGCATATTCAGTACTGTTCCTGCTTTGTGGTTAGTTAAAATTGTTGTATGAATGGTAAGAGGAAACAAGAAGAGGACCATCTCGCCACTTAAGTCAGAATCAACATCTAATAAAGTGCCAATTTGTCATATGTGAACACACCACAGCACAGCACACAGTGTGTTCTCCACATTAAACCCATTTACCAAGTGAGGCAGTGGGCAGCCAGGACACAGAGTGTGGGGACAGTACCTTGTTCAAGGGTCCGGTGGTGGTACTGGCAGTCCTGGAATTCAAACCCACAATCTTCTGATTGCAGGGGCAGATCTCTAACCGCCAGGCCCCCAGCTGCCCCATATTATATTCTCCATATTATATCTATATTCTTCATTTTCTTATATTTGATCTGAGGGTTATTCCACAACAAAAACAAAAGAATATACCTAAAAGATCAGATTGGAGCAATAAGTAAGGCTGGGTTGAAATAACAGTGACAAAGTGCCTTATACACAAAAAAAAAATAGTATGACTGGTCACCCCTTACCTGACTGTTATTTTTATCTTGTTTTATGCTTCGTTTGTTACTATCTGGTCCAGTTGTGTACCATAAATATTTTTTTTCCTAGGGGAAAGGGACATATTTGTATCTTTTCATTGCCCTATGTTTGAAATATAAAAATAAAAAAGAATACCTGCAGTCAGGACAAGGTGTATTGAGTCAGTACAAGTTAAAAAATAGAACTTCAATGGACTATGGTGGAATTATGTTTTCTGGCTGAATTTGCTGAAGGTGTTTCTTTATGGGTGTTTTAATACTTAATAGTGGTTGCCATTTGATTTACTATACAAGGCCACCAGTGGACCTACATATATTTGAAAAGGTTTACTTTGGAGACTATTTTGCCCTATTACACCATGCATGGCCCTTGCTACTTTAGATAAAACAGTGAATAACTTCAGTAAGATCCTTCTCCGAGGGAGCTTTTAGAGGCATTAAACCTCTAGTTACCACTGGCACTGCTATGACTAATTTTGACATTTCAACCACTAAATTATGGAATTTCCCCTTTAAAGTACAGTGTCAGCTTTACCTAGAATGTATCAGCATGAATTAGAGTTCTTTATGTCTATTTTCGGAACTATGCGTAACTGTAACCCTGTTAAGACGTATTTTCCCATTTCTGGGAATCATAAAGTAGTTCTTTCTTGGCCTGCTGTTCATGTACAGTAACGCTAACAAAATGGAAGGGAAAGTGCTAATAAAGAGGCTGAAAATCAAAATAAACTAACAAGAACAAACAAATGAGCCCAGTGAAAAAAACTTGGCAACCAGAGAACATTGCTGAACTGATCAAACTATCCAGTAAGCAACATAAAAACATCTCCTGATGACTCAAAGCTCACCATGTCATCTATGAACAGGCAACACCTTTACAGTTCTCCTTCTTCCACATCACCACATTTCTCTGTCATCTACTTCACCCCATTACTCCATCTTCAACAACACACCGCTTCTTCATCTGTATCACATTTGCACTTAATTTGCTTCACCATGCTACAGTGCATCCATTTATAACACCACTCCTTCATTTACTTCAGCACATTGCTCCTTTGTTCACATTACTACACGACTCTATCTGTATCAACACACCGCTACTCACCACCATCTTCCCATTTACCTTCAACACATTATTCCATCTTCATCACAATACTTTATCTTCATCAGTACACTACTCCTTCAATCACACAATCATTTCTCCTTCATTGCCTCTTAATCTGAATCACACCTTCTTCATCCCAAACCACATTACCACATCTTCACCACCACACGACGGCTTCAACCACATCACCACACTGCTCCACCATCACATTACTTCATCTTCATCACACTATTCCAGCTTCATTATACTGCTCCTTCATCATCACCACTATCTCCATCATCACTCATCACCTGTACCACATCACTCCAACTTCATCAGTACACCACTCCTTCATCTTCACCAAAACACGACTTCAACCACAGCACCACACTGCTCTTTCTTCACCACACCACTACTTCAGCCACATAACCACACTTTTTCTCCAAACTTGTGTGAGGCCGACAGTGGTAGACTCTAAACATAACTGAGCCCCCCACACACACACCACCAACCCCTCCCCTGAACTTGCTTCGCCTCTACCTAACACAATGCAGACACACTGTATATACTTTGTCCCTTAAACAAACAACTCAGACTTTAATTACACTGCACATTCTCTGTCATGCTACTGCTACATTCACACAATTATATACTGCTCAAAGAAATAAAGGGAACACTTAAACAGTCATGCTGTTTAAGTGTTCCCTTTAATTTTTTGAGCAGTATATTTATTGCTGTCTACCGCTGTTCTGCAGCTCTCTGCTGCTAGAAATGTCATACTACCGTATTGAATCAGACTTGTACTGTAGCTCTTGTGTTTTTCTTGCTCTCTCTTTTGTCCTGTCTGCATTTGTGGTCTTGTGGTGTGCCGTCATGTGTTGCACCATGGTTATGGAGGCACGTTGTTTTGTTTTGACTGTGTACTGTGTGTATATGGCAATAAACCCTAGTTGACTAAAGAACGTGAAGAATAAACACTGAAAGCAACCAAAACTCCAAACGCAGAACATATTTTTTTGTTTTTAAATGTAGTGGCTCTCTTAGAACTGTGAGTAGTGAGTATACACATCACTACATTGTACTGATCAAAAGGCATAAAATACTTGTACTTTGCATAATCAGCCCTGCTTCAAGGTCTAGCATTAATGTATAAAACATTTATGGAAAACGGCTCAGGTGTATTGATACTTCACTGTTCATCTTTACCTTTGTCATGGCATTTTGACAAAATATATTACAAGTAAAATTAGACATATTTTCTAGAGTGTCTTGGCCTCTCTCTACCCTGATATTTCCTTGGCCTAAAGAGAAGGGACCTGCTGTTGGGTGGTTGGATTCTTCAGCTAGATTTAGAAAAGTGGACATGTAAGTGTGTAAGTGAGAAACTTACATGGCAGATTCTGGAGTGAAGCCTCAATAAGTGCTGTAGGATGATGGCTGTCACTGCCGTAGTCGCTGCTGTTAGGCATTTATGACTTGGTTTGAATGCTTGTGAATGATTGGTATAATAACAGTAACTTTTAGATACTGGTGGTAGAACCCAACACTAGTCATGCACTAACCAGGGACATCAGCTGTCCTTGAGCGACAACCTGCTCTTCTATCTCTACCCACTCCTCTTGCTTCTTTTCCTCTATTTTACAGCAGCTGGTAATACAGGCCTTTTATTTGCTGGCTTCATTTTTCTGTTCACCTCTCTGACATTTCTGCAGAAAATAAAATACATAAAAGCATACTTTATACTCCAGTCCATCTTTTCGTGTCATATTCTCCATGAAAAATGAAAAAGTAGTTTGTCCTGGCATTCCATGTTTACGCATTTCATGTCTTTATTAGGAAATATGTGATTGCCAGTTCTGCAAGATGTGTTTAAGTGGTCTTTATTTCCAGATTATTTTTTGTGCCAGTGGCACAGGCATAGAGCTTTGGGTGCTGGTGTGCAATAACGCGACTCTGTATGCAGTGGCAAGACCGTATACCAGGCAGTCACAGAGTAAAATGTAAAATTTATTCATATTGATATTGGTCTTTTTACAGTTTGAATTCATTTGTGGTTTCAGACTTGAAAAAAAGGTCACATTTAAAACTTCAAATAACTTCACTCCATCATATCCTGTGGAAGGTTTGAATCTAAAAAAGCTCTGAATCTGAAAAGGATTCTGTTTCCAATTATCTTAAAAACGCTTTCTGACTACCATAAAAAGAAATTTCAAAAACAGCAATTTACAGAAAACATTTTGAAAAGTGACATTCAGGTGTGTGGAGATTCCCTTTCTGTAAAACAGAGACAGTAACTACTTTAAGTCTGAATGAAAGCAAGAAAAGAGACCTGAGACCCGCCCATCAGCAAAGGTCTCTTTGTTAAGACCGCAAATATGCAAAGCATGGCATTTTTAACCACAGTTAATTTCCTGGTCAACAATAAGTCATAACGTCACCTAACCATCACTCTCCACTTGGAGAATGATTCAGTGCCTCTAACGTCTGTCTTGTCTATTTTCTAATACATTATCAAATCACCACAAATAAAAGGTAGATCACAAGGTCCACCTCAGCAATCATTCAAGTACATCCCAGTCCATCTCACCTGATCACTCGACAAGTATTCTTAGGTTTAAAAACAAAGCTACGTTTTTAAGTGCACTCAAGATTACGCTATTTATAAAAAAATAACTGTAATAATAATAACAATAATATTATAATTGCAGTAATTACAATAGTAGTAATCATTTTAAAGCATTCTACACAATCCTCATTTACAAATATCACCATGACCAACAGGTTCCACCCCTGAGAGAAACATCACTGGTTCAAGTTCCCCATCGGCAGCAACTGCAACACATCTTTAGTTTGGTTATTTAAATAACAATTACGATTACTGTACGGGGAAAAAAAAAAATCACAATACTAATAACCATAATTACATCTATAAAATGAACCTCATTCTCATGTGATGGATTCGTGATATTTACAGTTGTCATATTTCAAGAAAACAGCCGCCTTCTTTGCTGCTTTGTCCCAGTGTTCTCCACCTATGAAGTTTAACAGAGAATATAATCAACATAAGTATCGTTTATAAATGAGACATCTTGTCTACAGCTATATGCAAAAGGTTGGGCACCCTGGTCAAATGTTTTGCTGAAGGGAAGATACAGCATCTTTATGGAACAAACCTGCATAAGATAAGATAAACCTTATCTTATGCATATTTCCGCGTTCGACAGTTACTACTTCTTTTGTGAATTTAGTATATATAAAGCCACAACAGCCCTTAACATATAACACTGGACACCCCTGCTACTGACAAACCTGAACAAATAAGCAGTGAACACTGTGAATGAATGAATGAATGAATGAATGTTACCTTAAGAGGCTACAATACACTGACGACATTTGTAGAGCTTGGGATTGTGTGTTCTTATGTGACTCCTCACATTTTTCTGTCTGAAGAATGTCTTACTGCACAGCTGTTGGAAGGAATGATATGGAAGAACAGGTTAATGTTTTGATATCAAAAACAGCCACTTGTTTTATTTTCTGGCTCAAATATAAAGCAACAAAAAATTATGAAACCTCTAAATACTATGACTTAGAAAAACAGCATATCGTAGGTAAACTTGTTTCTCAAGGCCATGCTCGTATAGTTTTATATTACTGGGTTAGATACTGATTCTGTGCAGAAACACAGAGCACTGGAAGTACAACAATGTACCCCACCTCCCTTACACTTCAGATATTTATGTTTGCACTTACAGGGCATGGCCAGTGTTTTCCTTCAATGTGTCTCATGCGGTGCATGATGAGGGCATCACAATCCCTATAGGATGCTCTACACTGCAGGCATGTGTGGACTCCACCAGAGGACTGACCTCGGGCACCCTTCAGTTGTTTGAGACGAGCGCGGCGGATAGATTCCAACATAACAGTGCGCCGGTTGCTCATAGGATACAACTTGTTCGCATTCTTCAAAAGGAAGAGAAAACAGTAAAGGTTTTTCTTTTGTGAGATCCACTTACTGTTGAAACTCACAAAAAAGCAAATCCTTTAAAATTCTTTAAAAGTATGTTAAAACTAATACTACAGAGGTCAACAAGGTCTGAATGTATACAACATGTGATACCTTTGACTTTGGTGGTTCTCTTTTAACCTTGCAGCTTCTTTTGCTGACTTTGTGCTGTGTGGAACTTTTGTTGGCTTTTGACCGCAGGGACACTTTTGTGTCTTCCTCTTCCTTTTTCACTCGTACAAGCATCCTTTGAGAAAAGGGTGTCGATCTATTGCCAAGCCCAGCCCAATGAGGGCCATCTAGACCAGTCCGGTCTGGCATGATCCTCGCTCTAATTCGATCTCTTCTGACAATGCCAGGTGATGTATTGCTATGGGAAGCACTGCTGTGGGAGAAGGAGCGAGTCAAGCAGATATCCACACTCTCCTCCTCCCTCTTAATTCCACCTGCTGGACGGCAAAGTCCAAAAAGAAAGCCCTGGTCTAAAAGTTTGACAGGAGGTTTGCTCTGACGTTTACCAAGATCAGAGACATCAGGAGTCTGGAAAGGCTGCGTCAGGGGCACTGGATCTGCTGGCTCTTCTTTGATGGCCTTATACAGAGGATTGCTGTGGTAGTGCTGGTGATTGGTACTGGAAGCGTGCCAACTTCTGGCACTCTGAAGAACTTCCGTTTTTTCCTCTATTCTCTTTCCTCGTGCTATGGTCTTTCTATCATCATGCATACGCTCTCCCCTACCCACTTTACTTTGCTCTGGTTGTAATCTGGCTGTTACATGATTACAATTATACTTTGCCTTTTCTTTCACTGACTTGTTCAGTCTTGTACCTTTGCGTTTATCCATTGTAGTGCGTCCAACGTTGTAGCGCAAGATGCGCTTTGACTCAGTGGTAGTGATTCTTAATGGGCGACCAACTGGGGGACCAGCCTCTGTGGCTGATTTTTTTGCTCTGGCAGGAGCAGGCTGTGAGATGGCATATTCAGGGATTTCCTGCTTTGTCCTCACTGTAGCTCTTTTTCGAGGGGTATGGGCTCCCTGCACTGCAGCTTTATCTCTTGCTGCAGGTCGACCTAGTGGTTTGCTTGAGCCCCCAGCAGGGCTGTTCAGTGAACGATCACTGCAAGGTCCCTTGGAGTTTGCCTGCAACAATGACTGGCTTCGTGTAGCCCGAACGCTAGAAGGCTCCGGTTGTCCAACTTCATCTCTCTTCCTCTTTGACCGCTTCAGCAGAAGAGGTTCTTGGGGCTCCATTTTGATCACTTTATTCAGAAGATCCATTCTGGTCATGTCACAGAGGGACATGGAGGAGCTGACTCCAACAAGTTGTCCCAGAGTAGTTCCATAGCCTCCTAAACCTTGTGCACGGGGCTTGCGTCGGGCTGTTAGAGAGTAGTCACTCACTTTCAACTTCCTGAGGCGTTTCTTTTGCCCCCAGCCTGACAACTCCTCTGGGCCAGGCACTAGGGACTTTCTCTGTAAGCCAAGAAAACTAAGAAGCCGATATTTCTCCTGAGCACGAGGACTGTGCACTTCATCTGGCGGGACAACACCACACACTTCATCCTCCACCAACTCCGGTTTCACCTTCACAGGTGTTACTGGTGTCGCCTGAGATTGAGACTGTGCCAAGGAGAGATCAGACTTCGCCTTGTATATCCGATGATAAGAGGAGGATTTCCTCTTCCTCTTTGTAGAGAGGTCAATTTTAGGCAGGAGTCTACGGAGAGCAAGAGCAGCTCCTGGTGTGGATCGAAGCAGCCGGCGGGATGGAGAGGAGGATCGAGTGGAAGTCGAGGGGGACGTTGAGATGACTGATGAAGGGCGAGGGGACGTTTTCCTCTTATTAGATGGGGATTTGAAGTCCATGAGTTTCATCCTGCGTGTTGGGCTGCAAGGAAAGCAGTCAGGTGCCTGGAGGCTAGATAGAGCCTGGCTTTGGTACAATGTAGATAATGGGCCATCACAACCTTCTCTGTCAGATTCATCTGCCCCCTCCACAGTGTGTGCTCTGCCCTGCATGGGGGTATTCCAAGAATGGCCTGAGAATCCACCTTGTTCGTTCTCTCGTTTCCTCTTAAATCCCACTGACCTTCCTGGAGAAGAGCACTGGTTTCTCCAGCTGTTCACAGAGGAAGAACCAGGTATTTCTGAAAGTGGTCCAACAGGATTCAATGGTTTGGAGTATTGCTGGCCACACTCCTGCTCTTTCTGGATAGCAGAACAGACTTCCAGAGCATGCCACATGCGAAGGTGGCGAGCCATTGCAGCTACTTCTGTCAGAGTGTCCAAAGGCAGAGTCAGAGTGGAAGTATAGCAGAACTTGAGCAAAGCAAGCAAGCTCTCTTCACCGAAACCTACACAGCATAAATAAATAGAAGACTGATGATTAATATATTCAGAAAATAAACAATTACAATGAACCAGCATACAGTAGGCCCCCAAAATTTGTGGGGGTTACGTTCCAAGAGCACCCACAAATTGTGAAAACCCGAGAACTTGTAATGTGGTTAAAACAATGCCTAAAAATGCCTATTGTTATAGTGTAAACCCTAAATATGCCTCCCAAAACACTTTAATTTCATTTTAAACTGAGCTTAATACATTACCCTTAAAAAAAGCTATGGTAAACCTGTATATGTACTGTACAGTTCACACTGAACTGCTGTCTGCCCCAGTGCTAGAATGTAAATTACCGATGTTACCCCTGTATAGACTGTACTGTAATTCACGTAAGCGCGGTTCTTTGGTATGTGCTGTCACATAAGCGAGTTAAATAAAGCAATAATTTAATTTACAGTAATAAAAATACAGGGCTTTAAGAAGAATAAAACGAAAAACACGAGAACACTCAGGAAACGCTCGAGATAGCTCTACACGGGAAATTGTTCTGATGCGGGAATGCTGGACTGTATCTGCCAGAGATGCGTCACAGGGCAGCAGCCAATATACGGTTGCTTTGCATCCTCTCAACAGTACTGAAACATATATACAGTTATATTTTATATGGAAATGTAGCTCAATTTACATCATCTTCTACTTCATTTACTTCCTGAAAAAAGTGTCAAGAGTCCAGTACTGGAGGACGGAAGCTAATTTAACATTCCTAATTCAACTCATCAGCTAATACACAGTGCTGATAAACTGCAATGCTCCAAGACATGAGTTCGCCCCCAGTTCTTGATATTTAATTAAACCAAGATAGGTGACATGGCGTGATTTATTCCCCTTTTCCTCCACATTTGATGTATGCAAACAAGCAGGCTCTCACCACCCATCTTCCACAATGAAACTTTGCCAAAAGATCACGTGGAACTCACGACAGCTGAGCTTAATGTGACAACATACAAAAAATTAAATGATGGTGTTTAAAATGTGCTTGCCTGTGAGGTCAACGTGGGGCTGGGGTTCAGTGGCAGAGTCCATTTCAGTAAATAACTCCTGAAAATACTCGCTCACAGCCGCCAAGACCGCCTTATGAGCAACAAACGAGTGGCCATTGCTTGTTTTTAATGTGATGTCACAGAATAGTCCTGCCTCTCGCTGGATGTTCATCTTACTCAGAACTTCATGGCTGTGTGACTTCACCATCCTAGAAATATTCCCCACTTCTGAGCACTACAAGGAGAGATGAAGAGAATAAAGAAAGTCAAAAATGTTTAAAATTAACCAAAGCCAGCAGCAGTATCAAGTCAATATTTTACCTCTGCTTTATCAGTCAGTCTTAGATGGCATTCCTCACAGTTCCGAACAAAGTCTCTGACCTGAAAGTACATTCCTAAAAAAGAACAACATGATGGATTAACAACTTCACCTAAACACAAACATTAAATCAATTACTCATACACAAAAAAAACATTTAGGGGGTCACACATTGATTTAACATGATCAGAGAGACCCTCTGTAGTTCTGTGAAGAACAACATCTGCACATATTGTAAAATACAGTACACCTGTAAGTTAGTTCCAGCCTTTGTCTACTCGATTGCCTGGCTCTGATGGCCTTTACTCTAAAGTACACCATGTTCCCTATTTTATTTAGAGAGAGACTGAAAGAGACAGTAGTGCTTTCAGGTGGCACTATACATGCATCTAAACAAAGTGAAAGGAAAACTTCCCTTACACTGGAAAGACATGTTTTACCAACTGTTGTTAAAAGCTGGTAATGCTGGAGGAATGGGCCAGGTCAAGTAAGCGAGGAGCTGACGGCACATTTGAAAGCTTATCAAACATCACCCAGTTTACACAGATAGAGGAAAATGAAACCAAAGGGTCCAGCCAACAAATTTTGTAAAAAATTGAATTAAAGTCAGTACCTCTTTATTGTACTGTTAGTATTTCAGTGGAGACAACCTATTGTTGTGTAATGTTTGTCTCCCCAAATATATTTAACAATAAAAGTGAAATTCTGTCATCATGGTTTTACCTTCCCACCAGTAGTGTTCAGCCACCAATCTGTATGTGTCCTCCAGGGTGTGGTGAGACTTTCCCTGCGTTTTGGAATGAAAGGCTTCTATGGATTTGAGCCTCTTGTCCTCGACCAGCACCTCTCGGTACTGTATACAACCCTTCTCCAACTTTTTACGATACAGGGAACCACCTATGGTCTCGAAGAAGGGTGAAGAAGAGGGTGGGGATGATGATGAGGAAGAGGAGCAGCTGTTCACACCATTGAGGTGTCTGGCATTGCAGAAAGTGTCATCCCCAGTGTACTGAAGGTTGTATGTGCACTCCCCAGCCATTTTCATCCGTTTTTCCTGATTTAACCCTTTCTGTTAAAGCCTAACTTAACACCAGGGCCTGTGGGGAGGCTACATTGAGGTCCAAGAAAGAGAGATGCTCTGAAAACGCTGTTTCACCAACTTTGGCCACAGCCAAAAGTCCAATTAGGTGCAGGAGACTGGAACTATTAACCAGGGTTTAAACAGAGGCCGACCTCCTCTCTGCTGTTTTGTGTGAGCTAATCAACATCTTTGAACAAGCAGGAGCACTTCCCAAGGCATTTCCATCTGCTGTGAGAGCCACGATGCTCAGCACAGTCCCATTGTAGCATCGTAGCTGAGAAGATCCAGCAACCGAGAGGAGCAGCAGCAGCAGCCGGACACTTCAGGTGGACCTTCACCTCCAAAGCCACCCAGAGTGAACCTAGGCCTCTTGCAAGAGCATTCTGATGCCAGAGAAACTTTGATAATATCCCGGCTAGTCTGAGGTCCTTCGAAACGTTAAAACATAGCTGAAAAAAAACTTAAGGGACGAAATGCTGAACTTGGATCTCTGGATTCATTATCAGCTTGTGTTTCTTCCTCAGGGTCACTTCTGGTGGACTCCACTCGACGTAGAAATGCTGAAAACAGCAACAGAGACTGTCTGTCGGTCTGTGTGTTTGTTTGTATTTCTGTCAGCTTGTTTCATCAGCCAAGCGTGTGTGTATGTGTATATGCATATATATATATAAATGTGTACGTGTGTGTAGATGTAAAACAGCGTCCTCTCCTCCCGTCCAACTCTAACTCGAGCTTGAACTCGTTAAGTTAGTACCACGCCACTGCTGCTGCTTCTCAACGTCGTCAGCATCGCCTCCCAACGACTTCTCTCTCTCTCTCTCTCTCTCTCTCTCTCTCTCTCTCGCTCTCTCTCTCTATATATAAATATATATATCTCACTCTCTCCTTGAGCACCAAAAATAAAACAGGCTGGACTCTAAGCACTCCGTGGGTCTTCCCCCGTCTCAAATGCTCGCCGTGAGCCTCCTCTCCGAGCTGTAAATCCCGTCAGACGACCAAATAATCCAATTTTTCTCCAACTCGTAACCTTCTGCTGCTTACCATTTTCGCATGTCAACCTAACTTCTCTTCTACGCCCAGCTCTCATCCCGCCCTCCTTCGCCGCCTATTAGTGAGCGCTTTAAAGAGCCCCTACTATGGATGATCTGATTGGTCCGAGCGGTTGCCAATCAAACGCCTCACCTCCCCCTCCTCCTTTTACTTTTTTTCTAGATCAAGATAGGTTGTTGACGTCAGAGCTGCCCTAGCAAAGTGAAGCCCGTTTAAGTTTTACCATTAGAGTCTTATTCTCTTATTTTTCCTAAATCACGGTGTTTCTGGACCCATTGCAAAGATATTTTGATAATATTGTTTTTATTGGACGTCTTTAATCTGCTCCTCACGCATCAGATTGTTTGTGTGTCTGTTTTAATCTGTCCATAGGAAAATCTCTAATCCACTGGATTAATTTACAGCAATTTGACCAATTGTAGACCAGTTACCACTTTACTGGTCTTAATAAGATGCTTAACTGTCTGTCCAACACTGCAATATAATGTGGTTCATTTCTTAAAAGCCAAATAATTAAATGAGAACACTGACGGTCAAAGAGACTGACCATTTCAAATGGACTGAAGTAGACAATGATGCACTATATGGACAAAAGCATAGGGACCATTACACCAACAGGGACTTTAATGACATTGCATTCAAATACATAGACTTTAATATGGAGTTGGTCCCCCTTTGCACCTACAACAGCTTCCACTCTTCTTGGAAGGATTTCCATAAGATTTTGTGCCCATTCATTCTATAGAGCATTTATGAGGTCAGGCACTGATGTAGGATGAGAAGTCCTGGACCACAATCTCAGTTCTAGTTCATCCCAAAGGTGTTGGATGGAGTTGAGGTCAGGGCTCTGTACAGGTCAGGCAAGTTCTTCCACACCGAACTCATCGAGTCATGTCTTTATGGACCTTTCTTTGTGCACTCGTCCACAAAATGACTGTAAATGTTGTACACTATATGGACAAAAGTATTGGGATGCCTGAACATTCCACCAATCGGGACTTTAAATGACATTGCTCTCAAATCCATAGACTTTAATATGAAATTGGTCCCCCCCCTTTGCAGCTATAACAACGTCCACTCTTCTTGGAAGGATTTCCACAAGATTTTGGAGTTTCTGTGTGAGTTTGTGCCCATTCATTCTGCAGAGCATTTATGAGGTCGGGCACTGATGTTGGACGAGAAGGCCTGGCTCACAATCTCCATTCCAGTTCATCCCAAAGGTGTTGGATGGTGTTGAGGTCAGGGCTCTGTGTGGGCCAGTCAAGGTCTTCCTTTCCAAACTCATCCAACCATGTCTTTATGGACCTTGCTTCAGTCATGCTGGATGATAGAAAAGGTTCTTCCCCAAACTGTGTCCACAAAGTTGGAAGCACGGCTTTTCCCATAATGTCTTGGTATGCTGAAGCATTAAGATTCAGCCCTTCACTGGAAGTAAGGAAGCACCTGAATTCAATCATTAAGAGTTGTGTCCCAAGACTTTTGTCCATATAGTGTATGTGCCTCTGTAGAGCAAACCTGCCTTTAAGGATTTAGATGCTCTTGACTTTGGCTTGGTAGATTTTTCAATATTTCTGCATAATTCAACCACAATGATCTAAAATTATGTAAGGCGGTTGATGTGAAATGCATTACCTGTGCACTCGGAAGACAGACAGTGGTTCATTGGTGGTCCTGGATAATTAAATGACTACATTTGTGTTGTAGACACTGTGAACCCTATAACCACACCACTGTGAGGAAACCTCACCAGATAACCTTATTTACATGTTTTTCATTAAATTACGCATACATTTAGAAAACACCTCATTAAGTTACAGTGTTGTCACTGAGACTTGTTTCTTTCATCTAAGGAACGTAGCAAAACTTCACCCCTGCTTTATACGCAATAAGAAATAAAGAGATCCTTCCGTGATTTTCTGTGTACAGCTGCCAGGGTGTTCTATTGTTTATGGCTATGACATAAAAACACAATAGACAATTACAGTTTAAAAATGCAGCAGAGGGGTATTAACATGTAGGAGAATGCGGAAGTCTGTTACTGCTGTTCTTTACAGAGAGCTTATCCTGGACGCCTGGTTCTAATCCATTTCAGTGTTATTACAGTTTTTGGGATTTTAGATCAAATGCTGGCCTCCTGACCACCCAAAGCATCCAGCAGAAGAATAAAACTAAATACAATAACAAACTGGGCTAAATGACTGGTCACTCTATATGTGATACAGTAACGTACCTACTGGGGCAAGGGCCCCTTATGTAGATATTGACACAACCATAACAATTCAATTAACATAACATCATTTTTTAACAATATACTTCACCATCACCACAGGCATGGTGTCCATTTATCTCCCTCTTATTCATAATGTATCGCATTCATGGCAACACATCCTCTAAACCTGCATCATATTCATTATTTACAGATTCATATACATTAGTCTAGTACATATTTAATTTAATATAAGATGCTAGAGGGTGGCATGCATTTAGAGGAACTTGTTCGAGATATAACAGCAGTAAATAACCAAGAAAATGACATTTTATTATTGATAATGAAAGCGCTCATTCTTTCATTTTGCACTGTGGCCTATAGGTGCGAAGGTACACAACTGATGCCACTGGATTTTGGCACTGAGCAATATCTAGTTTTTTTTTCATTGTTGAACTGTGGATGTTCGATTAAATGCAAGTGCAACTGAACAGTGTGAAGAAAATGTGGAACGTTCTCTTAGAAAAGTAAAGGTCTCTACAGTGTAGAAGATCTATTTAGGTTCATCTGCAAAAAAGGATTACAGTAACCAGGTCAAACATCATTGAAAATGGTATTTTCACAAAAAAAAGTTGTGCTCATCTTTTGGTCTTAGATGCAGGAATTATGCCACTACATGCCTTTAATAAACAGGAGCTCTAACAAACAGACGTTCAAACCCCCTCTCTCTCCACATATGTGATGATCGAGAATAAGGCACATTCGTTTGAGCTGGTCTTGGTGATTTAAGTGGCATATTGTGTGTATGTCGACAGCAAGGAAAGTCATGCTGGTCATTCACGACTTTTCCAAGTTTTCTCCATTTGTGCACAATGTTTGTAATTGTGGTTCAGTGGAGTCTGAAAGACTTTGTATGCTTGTATGCTTTCCAGACTGATAAATCTTATCATTATTAATTATTTATCTAATTATTTATCTTTCCTGAATTACTTTTGATAGTGGCATAGTGTGCTACTGGTTGAGCTCCTCTACCAAGCTCTATATTGGTGAAAAATAACAAGCTATGCAATGAACAAGCAAGATGTCATGAAAAAGTATTTCCCCTTCTTCGGATTTCGTCTATTTTGCATGTCATACGTACTTGCTTCAGATCTAAATTTAATAGAAGTTTAAGACCAATTCAATTTTAATGAGCATTTCATTTATTTAAGGAAAGAACACTAACTAGCCCTGTGCAAAAACATAATACCTCCCTTAACTACTTTAGCAACCAATTAACCAAATGTAGTAATAATTGGGAGCAATTAGCCTGGACATACTCAAGTCTTGATTACTGCCAGGCTTGCGGGATCTAAACATGAATTACTTGCATTGTGAAATCTACCAGTAGCACACTATGCCACTATCAAAATTAATTCAGGAAAGGATGAGGAAAATAATTATTGAGATTTATCAGTCTGGAAAAGCGTACCAAGTCCTTCAGACTTCACTGAACCAAAATTACAAACATTGTGTACAAATGGGGAGAACTTGTAAAAGTTGTGAATGTTTCTAGCAGGTGAGCATTTAAGAAACTGCAGGCCTCACTTGGCTCAGATAAGATATGTGTTCATGATTCCACCACTGGACAAAATGGTTGAGAGCTGCAAATCAAAAGCAATTGCTAATCAAGAGGAACATTAAAGATAATTTGCCTCAAGACACTTTGATGAACTTTAAATGCTCAGTTCATGCTTGACAGCCCTCCAGTGTAACTACATTAAAGCAATTCTGCCAATAAATGTGGGCCAACATTTCTTCACAGTGACTTGAACAACTGATCTTCAATTATAGGAGGAGAAAACGGGGAAATTACTTTTTACAAGGGCAATATAGGTGTTACAATACCTTTATCCTTCAATAAATGTAACGCTACTTTAAAACTGTTTTGTGCTTCCTTGTGTTCCTTGTATTCAATTCGTATTACACATTTGTGTGAGGCATTTAAAACCATTTAGTGTGGAAAATGTGTAAAGAATAATATCACTAGTTTATAAGGGTCTGCTTTAACTGTTGCTTTTTTGCTTGCTTGCCTCCATTTTGTGTTAATGCAGTATTTTAGACAAACATGAAACAGATAATCAGATTTTTTCCTTTTTTTTTTTATGTTTCAATCTCAAATAAACTAACTTGCTATGGGTCATCTACCAAATGACCGACATGTCAAAGTGCAGAAAAAAGCCGGCTTAAAAAATAGATAGGCAAATGGGCAGCTGGTAACCTGGTTAGGGCTTTCACCCTGAGATCCGGAAGTTCGAGTCCCAAGACTGCTAAGCACCTCTGAGGTTCCCTTGAGAAAGGTACCGTCTCCACACACTGCTCCCCGGGCGCTGTGTTTCTGGCTGCCCACTGCTTCACTTACTGAATGGGTTAAATACTGAGGAAGAATTTTGTGCTGTTCACACTGTGTGCTCTGGTATGTTCACATATGACAGAATTTTCACTTTTATAATGAAATAAACATGCGAAGTCATTTAAATTGTTTGCTAACATAAAACTTTCAACACAAAAATTTTGAAACATTTGCTTTGAAACATTTGCTTTGACTAGTCAGTTAATAATAATCTGGCTGTCTAGTAATCTAGTCTTAAATGTCAAATTAGAATCTTCAGTTGCGCCTTACCTCTGGTGGAATACATAAAACAATCAAAATAAATGATCGTTTTTGCATCCTATTCACCGTCCATTGTGACATTAGTCATCTTCAGGAGCGGGCTGATACCCGACTGCATGCCTGATCTTGACAACAGATGAGGTGTTAGAATTAGATAAGGTGTTAGACATTTAACATTACTTTAGTTTAGAAATTGTCTGAAGAATGAACAGGACATGCTTGTGGCAAAGCTGTTGAAAGGCCGTGTGTGTGTGATAGAGTATGTTTTATTTTGCAGACTTTGTGAGGACAAGGCACCATAACTCAAATACCTAAGGGCTCCAGAAGACCTTAATCTGGACCTGGTTGTGGTCAAAATGGCCACAGTGTTCCATAATATAGGCACATCATTCACTGACCAGTGCATATTGTTGAAATTCAGTTTCAGGGAATGGATCTCAGTCTAGAATTTCAAGTAGTAAACCAAAAGCTCTGTCTGTCATTTTACTACTGAAAAGTACAATTCATAATTATATAATGTGAAACAAAAGTGAATACAACACCTCTTCATTAAGCACAAATATGACATATTTCTGCGATTATTTATTTGCTGAATTTAGTATAGGTACCGGGACAAAAAACAACAATAAAATGTGGCAAATGCATTCGCATGGGCCCTATAATCCTTTTTGGCTGAAATCACAGCTACTAGAGACATTTGGTGGCTGTGATTTGTTTTTTTCATTCTTTACACACTTCCACTTTTTCCACACTAGAAGCCATTTCAGAACCTTAATATTTCATTTCTTAAAGTAGTTTAGGCCTTTCTGATGTTTGTTTTAAATGGTCTTGTTTTAATATTCAGTCTCTTTTCTTCTTCGGTGTCTTCACTAACTGTGGGACATTTGCTTCCAGAATTTTTTTAGTTTTAGTAGAATCCTTTCTTCCATTTATTCCACTCATTTCTTGTGCCACTCAGAGTTTAACAGATGCCCCCTCATGCTTAAGATACTTTCTCCAAACATTCCTTTGGTGACTGTAGAGTGTTGTTTCATCAGACCACAGCACTTCATTACAAAATGTACATTTTATCTATGTGTTGTGTTGTTTACTTCAGATGCTGACACACAATGAAAGCACGGTTAAGGTTGCCTTCCGATGACCCTTCCATGCAGAAAATGTTCATGGAACAATGCTGTATAGTCCAGTGTATTTATGTGATAGCTGAATGTTCCTGAAAGACCCTGTCAGTGATATGGGGGTTTAATTTTGCATATCTGACCAGTCTACAAGCAGATTTCTGACATTCTTCTTGCAGGTATTGTTCTGCAGGTATTGTATTGACTTCAAAAGTTCTCCTTAACTTTCAGTCTCTTTTCCTTCGTAAATGGATTATATTCAGGTTCAGATCCCCAGTCAGCTTCTTGGATGTTCCTAATTTATTAGTCCACTTTTTTTGTTTCAATATATAGAGTTTGTTCTACACAGATGTTGCATTACCTCTTCTTCATAACCTGTAATCCAAAAACTAATATGAACAAGTTAATCATGAAGTCCATTGAATTCACTGACACTGATTTCAGGCTCAAGCCTTTCCATTCACCCCACAGCTTTATTTGTGCTTTGGACATTGCAGCAGATTCATTCTGTATATGGCTCTCAGGATAGATACCCTCTACTGAGTTTAAAACTAAATCACTCCCTGGCGACCAATTCAACAGAGAAACAACACAGTCTGGAATGTAAAGGCAAGACAGAAACAAGGAGCTGCTCAGTACTGATGCAGTATAGTGTAATTTAGATACTGCGTACATTATGTGGGCAAAAGTATTTGACTATTACATCAACCGGGACTTTAATGACACATTCAGATACATTTGAATTTGGGCTTTAATATGAAGTTTCCCCGCATTTCCAGCTTCCACTCTCTTGAAAGCCTTTCCACAAGATTTTGGAGTTTCTGTGGGAATTATGTGCCCATTCATTCTGTAGAGCAGGGGTGTTGAACTCCAGTCCTGGAGGGCCGCGGTCCAGCACGTTTTGGTGATTTCCCTGTTCAGAAACACCTGGTTCACCTCGCCAGTTAATTGTCAGGTTCAGTAAATGTGTTTGAGGAGGAGAACCATCAAACTTTGCTGGACCTCCAGGACTGGAGTTTTACACCCCTGCTGTAGAGCATTTATGAGGCACTGATGTTGGACAAGAAGTCCTGGCTCACAATCTCCGTTCCAGTTCATCCCGAAGGTGTTGGACAGGGTTGAGGTCAGAACTCTGTGTGGGCCAGTCAAGTTCTTCCACACTGAACTCAGCCAGCCATGTCTTTATGGAGCTCGCTTTGTGCACTGGGACACAGTCATGCTGGAATAGAAAAGGTTCTTCCCCAAACTGTGTCCACAAAGTTGGAAGCCTGGTGTTGTTCAAATTGTCTTGGTATACTGAAGCATTAAGTAGGGAAATCACTTTAAACTTGTCAAGCTGGGTCACAGGAATGACAGCTTATGTCATGTATGCAAGACAAAATGAACGCCATCATGTAATTATATAAAAATGTGTAAAGTGTTTGGTGTTCTGGTTTGAAATCAGTATCCTGCCTGATGCTTTCTTTCTAATTGTTTTTATTTGTTTTAAGTAAATAAAAAAAATCAAACTGGTCACAAAAGTGAAAATGTATTGTCAGTTCAGTTTCACAGTTTCAGCATGGTGACATGCTGTAGATTGCGGGTCATAAACAGGAAGCTTTGATAGAAACCGATGGCACATGCTCCCCTTACTCAGATAAGTCATCAGAAATTCCCAAACACAAAATCTTCCACTGTAAACACGAAATCTTCCATTTTGCGTTAATGCACATATGAAAGTGGCTCAGGTGTTTCTGCAATGTTGTAGCAAAGCGTTTCTATGTCTGACATGTTTCCATAAAAATTCCATTCATAGTACCAAATACACTAAATATCTTGCCCAGCAAATGTTCATTTCTCACTTCGCAGTTAAAGGGGAATTCCACAGATTTCTCAGAATTTCTGCATGCATCAGTCATTGCACTGTGAACAAAACCGCAGCAAAAAGCTGATGTGAAATGCTTCGTTCTGGAGAAACTGAAATGTGCTCACAGTGATGGCACTAGGGAAAAAGATGGTGTTTAATACGTCTATTAGCTACTTCCCATAACTAATATTACACTGTATCACATTACAGTAGTTACTATTGCCTGATACCTGAGACATTTTTAGCATTAGGTTTTGGTTAAAAACATTTTTACTAATGCAGGTTGGAAAATAGTCCCTAAATACATTTCTTTTCAAGATCTATCACTATTTTACTCTTAATAACACTGCACAATTTTCTTTACTTTTGTGTGATAGATGTTAATCAGCCAAGCTCAATAAATCAGTCTCAGAAACTGGTTCACATTTTGTTGAACCAATTAACAGATTTTTACCAAATTTTAGTTGTATTTTTGCTAGGGATGCACCGAAATGATTTTTTTGGACCGAAACCAAAAAAGAGGAAACACTTGGCCAAAAACCAAAACCGAAAACCGTAAGAAATTATTATTATTAAATTATTAAAAGAATACATCGTTTTCACAAATAGTCCTCTTTAAAGGAACCGAACTGGTCCAAAAAAACGAAGTGGTCCAAAAATGGGACAAACAAAAAGGGAACTCAGTTCTTTTTCTGTTCACGATGTGAGTTCATTTGAAAGGGGCTCGGTTCTCTTTCTGCTCCTCTTCAGCTCAGATGGAGCCTCAGTTCTTTTTCTGT
>JBBPCX010000002.1:6754514-6768822 GCA_037974365.1 Hydrocynus forskahlii
AACGGTCACATAAAATATCAACTACTTAAAAAAGAGATACTTTTTATTGCTTTCTTGTTTGTTTGCATTTACTTGTGATTTTACTTGTGATTTCAGTTTTACATTCAGGTGATCACTAGTCAGTACCTCATAAAGCAGAATGAGGTACTTGAATGACACATCCGCCCAGACAAGACCTTTTTTGTTATATTGCCCCATAATAGAGTTTTCAATATTGTTCAATAGATTTGGCACATTAGCATACAACTATGCTTTCCATAGTGATCTTTCCCTGGAATTACAGACCTCTTGCAGTGGGACAAGGTGACCCCTTTAGGATTATTTTTTCTGTGCTGTATTAGCAAAATTGCCTGGTGGTTAACTGTGGGTTTAGGCATCATCGTCCTTCCATTATCTGAACCACTTCTCCTTAACCAGGGTCACAGGTGGTGCTGGAGCCTATCCCAGCGGTCAAAGGTCCAAGAAACACACAAGTCCATTGCAGAGCAAACATGCAGACAAAAACACTCACAGCCACACTGAGGGGCAATTTAGTATCTCCAATTCATCTGACATTTAGGCTGCAGGAGTCCATACAGACACAGGGAGAAACTCCACACAGAAAGGACCAGGGAACCAGGGAATTAAACCCAGCACCTTCTTGCTGTGAGCTGATAGCTACCCACTGCACCAACGTGCCACACATCAACATCCTGTACTTGCTAACCCCACACACTGTTATGGTTTAGTTTTAGAGGCATTCTTTTGAAGGGGGATTATCCCCCTACTTCTCCCTATATACTGTCATTGAATGACTGTTCCTTCCTGTTCAAGCAGAACTAATATCACAGGAGCAAATATATGTAAATTATCTCATTTTTATGCATAACAGATGATTTATGAAAGCAAGGAAAACCATCAAACACAAAAATAGCACGGACTCCCATGTTCATGTTCAGCAGTGATGAGAAAGTGAGAAACTGAGACAAACAGAGCGGCATGAGTGAGAGAGGACAGAGAGACATCAACAGAACAAACCGGCTGTTTGATTTGAAAGAGAGAGCTCTGTTTTACTTTAATAAATCAGAGCTCTCTCTTTCAAATCAAACAGCTGCATTTCAAACCCACTCCTTCAGTGGAGGATCTACAACATGGGTCATAGGCCTGTTACACGTATTACAGGTTCATACATTCTATAGATAGCTAGTGTAGATAATGCTAACACTCTCTCAAGAGAAACATGCAAGCTTTGCTAGACTGACTCTGCGCAGACGATGTAAGCAAAGGAACAGGTTTGTGCTGTAAGACAATGTGCCAAAAGGAATGGACCAAAAAGGACAAGGAAACGATTTATCTGGCAATTAATCGTCATGTGCATTGTCATGCTGGTGACAGGGCCAATACGACACTAATGCAAAATAAGTCCAATAATGAATGAGGATTTTGAAAGTTCTTTGTAGAGGTTGTTGCTCAGAGAGGAGATGGCTGCGTGAGGGGAACACTGCAGCAGTATTACTGAGTATTTATCTGAGGAAATTCCATTGACTGCTGTGATACTATAGCCCCTGCCAAAAGTGATGGAATCATCACACCTAGAGGACGATCACCCAACTTTTTATTTGATAACAAATTCGCATATGAAACAATTATTTTTGTATAATAGCTGAACACCCTGGCTTTGTGAAACCGACCTCACACCACTTAAATTACATTATTTTAATTAATGCCATTTGCTCCAGACATGGGCGCTGGAACCATTGTAGCAGCCTTTCAATATAATTCGTTTCGTCCCCCCCCCACTATTAGATTCCTGGACAACGGCTGAAACCAAATCCCTGCCCCCCAGCAGTGTTGGTTCCTCCCGAGGTTTCTTCCTCCAGCTTAGGGAGTTTTTCCTCTGTCGCCTTTGGATTGCTCACTAGGGGCTCAGACCTGGACTCTGACAACATTGGTTGTAAAAAACACTATATAAATAAAACTGAACTGAAATGAATTTAGCATTTAACTGAAAATATACAAAATTCTCAGTGTGGAGAAAATAAATTACACGTATGTATGTATATACAATTCTACAACAAATACCAACACAAGTGTTAAAATGCTAATTAGTCTGCTTTGTTTTTTTTTAAATGAACAACAAGAGAAATGAAGAACACAAGGGTGGAAACAGGAGCCAGTGTTTTGCAACAGAACTGTAAGAAATGGGCTCTAAAAATCTAAACTGAAGACACCAAGGTTACAGTGGCTTAAGAGAAGCAGTCATCAAGTGTGGATGACTGGACGAAAGTGACCTGAAAAAATGTAATATTAAGTGATTAATCACGATTCTGCAGCAGCCAAGGAGATGATGCTGAAACTTTCATATGATGCCGTTCTAATGAAACTTAATGACAACTGCCTGAGGAAAGAAATCACCTGCCTCCACTCATTTATGATGCAGGGCTGCTGATCAGGTAAAGAACCAGGGGAGGTGTCAGTCATTACTTCAACAGTTGGTACACAGGTATACACTGATAGAAAAGGTTTGGTGATTGTCATTTTTCAGGATGATGAAGCATCTCACCACAGAGCAAAGTGTGTTAGAGCTTTTCTTCAAGCAAGGTTCATCAGCTCAGTGTTGTAGTCTGCAAACAGTCTGGATCCCATTAAAAAATTATGGTGAAAAAAGAAAAGGGTTATGACGAGACGTCTTGCAAAGCTGAACTGACTTCTGCTAGAGAAAGTTGGAACCAGCTTAAATAAAAATATTGTTCTCAAAGCATTTTTCAGGCCCAATAAAATATTCATTTTTTGATGATTCCATATTTTTCTTTACTTGATCTGGACCACACACATACATATTTGATATTACCATGTTTTTCAGGACATTCTATTGCCACATGGAATACTGTATCTGAATACTACACCTACACTTAAGCCTTAACTTTAAACCCTAGGAAGCAAAAGGCAATCTATCATCATGTGCAAGCGGGCGCGCGCACACACACACACACACACACACATACCATCTACCTTCCTTGTGCCTTTAACTCCCTCCCCCATCAAACGCAATAACAGTGAGTCATTTGTTGCTTCCTCCCTTCACCCTTCGGGTTGACTCACATTTCGTACAAGAGGTCTGACATCTTCACATCACACATCTTGTTGCTTTTATCATGGCTTGATCATTCCTATGAGGGGTTTCCAATGCGAGTGTCCATCAAGTGGCAACTAGAAGTTATACTGTTTTCCTCACCCATGTTTTCCAAGGCTCTTGTGGAACTGAAGGATCTGTGGAATTACAGGTTATGCAGGCTGCACCAGTCACGAATGAAAATTTTCGTAGCCTCTGGTTCAGATCAAATATGAAGTTCATGTAATTTTTTTTTAAACATGTAACACCAACAGTTCAAATGTCATTATAGTTTGAATAAAAATATTTTATTTGCTAAATACAAATACAAATACCAGATGCAATCCCATTGGTGGAATAACCACCTGGAGGTCTACAGAAAGGGGTTATCTAATAGAAAATACTTTTTTCAGTATAACAAAAATATGACATTCTTTATGGTGTTCCACAGGGCTCCGTTCTTAGGCCCCTTCTGATCTTCATGATGCCACTTGGTCAAATTATTAACAAATATGGCCTTTCCAAATCTACACGATGACGCTGATGCTCAAGCGGAGCGAAGTCTAACCCAGCTAGTCTGACTTACATGACTTAAAAGATCCACAGTATGTATGCAGTATACGTGTGAATGTATATTTTAGAGATCAGGGAATTAGAGAATTCTTCACATAAAAGAGCTGCATTTACAAATCTTTTATTGCTTGATTCCACAGAAGAGCTACTGTGGAAAAGGTTCATGCTGGGTATGATAGGAAGGTGTCAGAACACATTGCATCACAGCGTGCTGTACTCCGTAGAAAGCACCTATAATAGGTACCTGAGCATGGACCATGGAGAAAAAAGAAGTAACTTGGTTTGATGAATCATGTTTTTTTTTGACATCACGGGGACGGCTGAATGTGTATGTATGTTGTTTACCTAGGGAAGAGATGGCACCAGGATGCACCATAGGAAGGAGGCAAACTCTGGGAAATGTTCTGCATTGCATTAAACTTCCTCGTAAAGGAGTACACCCCTGCATGGTCACCGTGTTCCCTAGTGGCCGTGGGCTCTTCCATCAGGGTAATGAGCCTTGCCACACTGCAAACATTGTACAGGAATGATTAGAGGAACATGATAAAGGTGCTGACTTGGCCGACTAATTCAATCATTCCGTTCAAACTGAACGCTGCGGATGTGCTTGACAAACTAGTCCAATCCATTAAGGCCTCTTCTCTCATCTTACAGGACCTGAAGTACCTGTAGGGGCAGCTGGTGACCTAGTGGTTAGGGAATTGCCCCTGCAACCGGAAGGTTGTGGGTTTAAATCCCAGGACTGCTCGTGGCACCTCTGAGGTACCCTTGAGCAACATGCTGTCCCCACACACTGCTCCGCGGGCGCTGTGTTCCCGGCTCCCCACTGCTTCACTCGAATGGATTAAATGCAGAGAAAGAACTACACTGATGCTAATGTCTTGTTGCTTCAACAGACCTTACAGAGCAAGTGTTGGCAGCATGTAGAGGACGTATACAACAGGTGCCATGGCTGATCGGCATTGGTTTCTACTGACTTGACAAGCGTACTCGTTATTTACTGAGTTGCCAAAAAAAGATGAATGATAAATTGCTGTCCAGAATGCTGCAGGCAAGGAATTTACACACGAGAGAACACATCACTCCTATTCAGGCATCACTAGATTGACATCCAGTCTCTTTAAGGGCAGATTTTTACCTAATGCTAATGGTTTACTATATAACATGGGCTGCTTGTCTCTGTTCCAAGCTTAACTCTGAGATCTAGCAAAGCAGGTTTACTTAAAGTACCAAAAGTTAACAAGAGGTGGTGAGGCAGGCTTTTGGTTCTCTGCACCAAAAATAACTTTGTACACATTTTACTAGGTGAGATTAGACAGGCAACATCAGCAAATCATTTTAAGGTCCAATATTATAACAAACTGCATGTTTTCAGGATTCCTTTCCACTTCTTTGTACTAGTAGTACTGTTGGTTTTAATAATTAAGCATTTTAACTGCATTTCATTTGTCTATTATCTGAACTGGTTATCCTTAACCAGGGTTGCAGGTAGTGCTGGAGTGAAAGACAGTGACCCTGGACAGGTCACCAGCCCATCACAGGGGAGACACATATATTCACCTAGGGATAATCTTACATCTCCAATTTCACCCAACATGCATGTCTTTGGACTGTGGGAGGAAACTGGAAGACTTAGCAGAAACCCATATAGAAACGGGGACTGTATGCAAACTCAGAATAGAAAGAACCATATTTGAAATCCAACCCAGGGCCTTCTTGTTATGAAGTGATAGTGCTACCCACTGTGCCTCCATGCCACTTATGTGCATTACATGATTACTATCATTCTTATTACTGCTTATTTTAGGCATATTTATGTATGAAACATGCTTTACAAAAAGCATATTTTAACTGAGCAAAAAAGGGATTTGTATGAATAAATACATTGAACACAAGTCACAATTTCTTTTTATCTATGCACTTTAAAATATATGATAGTACAAAAAACACTGAAAGAATCACACTCTGACATATAGGACAATTACATTTTCAATAAACAATCAACCATTTTCTACTACACTCTTAAAACAAAAAAGGTGTCAAAGGGTTCTCTGCACAATAAACAGAACCATTTTGCTTTCTTAAAGGAGAATGATACATGTAGAGAACCTTTTAAAGGTTCAAACCTTCAACTGCCTTCTGTGCAAGAAAGGAGCCATTCATTTAAACGGCTCCTTTCCTGTACATTGGTTAAAAAAATGAAGCAGTTAATCCATGGCAAAAAATCTGTCCATTCCACTCATGTCACAGCAATGTACAACATAGACCATTATGAATTCCTGTCTACTCAGTACACTCCACCTTCCACTGAGGCTGAATTGGACATTTTCTTTGAAAAAGACAATTTGGGAGTCACTGGTTTGGTATCACTGTTGAGAAGTAAAACAGGCTTGTACAGGCAAGAATTTTGAAACCTGCGAGTGTGTAGCAGGAACACTCCTGCAGTTTTAGTAGGAATCAGGGCACACTTTCCAGGAATAAAGACTCTGGCATGAGCAATAACAATATCAGAGTGCCTTGTGTAATGCTCCTAAAATAGCATCGCAAAACGTGATCCACACATTTACTGACCTGACCAAGCACAAATGTTTATATACAAAATTAAAATGAACCAACGGGGATTAGGTTTTGTTCACTCACTAACGTAGGAATGCAGCATTGTGTATCTTGGAGCACACTGGATCTGGCTGGGAAGTGAAACTTTCAGATCCCAATGAATAATGATGGTCATTTTCAAATTTCCAAGGAGCCACCACTACTTTTTGTGAAAACAGATCAATTAAAGTTCTGAGCTGAAGACACACATACGAGACCACACAAGCTAAGGGGAAATGCCTTGGGAGGAAAGGGAGCAATTTGCAAAAGCACATTTTGTGGTTCTTTGGATTCCTATAGCAGTATTAGTAATATTGTGTCTCACAGAAACTTTGAGTGAAGCCCTTCTATAAAACAGGAAAACTATGTTGGTTTAGAAGTTCTGTTACTGTTCGTTAATGGGAGGTTAGTTGCTGTTTCTTTGTTAAAGCCACGCGTAACTAATCCTGTTCTTGGCTAAATCCAATTAGACCATTATGAAACTCGCAGACTTCCACTTTGGTCCCTTCTATGGTTTTTCTGACCCCACAGCCCGAGCAAATGTTAGTCTCTGTTCAATATTTTCTCACGAAATGAGTGCCACAACCACTGGGACGCTATGACTAACTGGGGACCTTGTTTTAGGCCTACACAGGAAACCCAGGCTTCAAAATCTAAAGTTTACTTGGAAATGAATAAGAAACAGTTCAGTGCCAAAGTTGTTCCTACTGCAACGGTTTACAGATGTCTTTAAAACAGTAATACAGAATATCCTTAAACAAACTAAGAAGCTGGAAAGAAAAAAAAGCAGATTATCTTTGATGATTTACTGTCTTTTACTCAGCATGAGAACAGTGCACTGTGAAAGTCTGATGGTGAATCTCAAATTAATGTCCAACATGATGCACTTTTTTCCTTCGGCCTGCTTTGATGTAAGCATGGAGAGGCCTTCCTGCTTTTCAAGGACTCTGGGGCTTGCTTTTGGACTCCATGTCCACCGAAGGCTCCCTACACTGGGCAGAGTCTGGGCCATCAGTCTGGGCTGGAATTTCATCGATCTTGGCCCGTTTAGACTCAGGAGGCTTGCACACTGGATCGTTGGGAGGTGATGGTCTCTCTGCATGAAAAGAAAAGATAAAGAACTTATACAATAATAAGTAACCATATACAAACTGTATTCAAACAACTTTTTACAGTGCACTATAGCACACAACATACACACAAATATTTCAAACATAAAGCACCAGTATCTGAGTTTATGTTTAGTGGACATGGAGACCATGCAGTAAAGCAGGTTTTATTCAGCACTAACCATGTTTGGCTTTCTCAGTGGAGGATGGGGTATTCAAGGTCTGCGAAGACTTGGGAAGAACAGGTGTCAGAGAAATTCGCCTATAAAGGAAACACAAAATAAAAAAATAATAAATTAAATAAGGGCTACAATGTGGCAATTTATCACACACGCTACTAGAAACTGTGCCAGTACAAAAACCATTAGGTACACCACATGTGAGGAATGCGCATGTGTGTGTGTGTGTGTGTGTGTATCTCCAATTGTACTCAATTGTTTGTTGGCTTTTCTCACTACATGCTGTTAAGGTTCTGCTCTGTGTTTATGGTAGCTATATTCAGGCAACACTACAGAACCAACACAATGTGGTTGGAGCCTAGCGGGTAAAACATTTGCCTATAAACCCAAGACCACAAAGTTGCAGGTTCAAACCCCCAGTTTCTACCACTGTGTCCTTGAGCAAGACACTTAACCCTCAGTGTCTCTAGGGGGACTGTCCCTGTAATTAATGATTGTACGTTGCTCTGAATAAGGCCATCTGCCAAATGCCACTTTTCCTTGACCTAAATTGTGTAAATGGTCAAAGTACAAAATTCCCCAGATGTGTTTGTAAAGGCCTGTAATGTCACATGTAAAGCCAGCAATGATATTTTAATTGTTTGCTTGTTGGGTTGGAATAATAAAAAAAGACGCCCTCATCCTTTTTAAAATGACTCAATACAAATAATAAAGTTTTTTCCAGATGTCAATCATGTCTCAGTGTGAGCCAAATTAACAAATCTCCTTTGCTACAAAGAGCTACTCGTAACACCACCACGTCTAATGTTGTATCATATCCCTCTGAAAAACTGATTCTAAACCAGCACTCCTATTCCCAAGGCAGTTTGTGGGGGGAAAAAAAAATAAAAAATAGTTGTGTAAAAAGGCTGCCCGTTTCGTAACTCACGGCAAGTAATATTGAGTACTAAACCAAATCGACAAGTTTGTGCCACCTTAGTTATAAATTGTAGGCAGCTTGAGGGGTTCAGAAGTTTTAGGGATGTATTTACACAAAAAATCTGGGTGAATACTGAATTCTAGTGTTTGTTACCAACATTAATCTTACAGCTCCAGTTCCAAACTGAAGAAGCAACATTTGGATCCACATCTTTGATAAGTAGAAAACTACAAATCAGTTTTTTTGCCTACTGATTTCTGTAAAATTAAATAATTCCAGAAATGTATTCAGATACACACTATTACAAGTTAACTAGCAAAAAACAACATTCACCCACTCAAAGGTGTAGTGAGGAGAAGCTGTCCTTAAAACATGTACAGTCTTTGAACTTCAAACCCAGGGACTGTGTATAATGCTTCTCCAAATTACATTAACACCAGCATCTGGCAAAAGCAAAGATTTAACTCATTATTCAAGCAACCCAAGATATTTCTCCCACGGTACACTGAATCCCAGGCTGAGACGATCAAACAGAAAAAAACAAGTTTAACAGAGAGAAGCAAAAATGCAACAGTAGCATCTCAAATCTGCTGATTGATACCAACACCAAGATAAAAAGTAGTGTAAACTACTTTCCTTCATGTCCAAGCAGTCAAATGTCAATTACTGTTTGCCAACACAAAAGTTTGGTTATATTTTTGGTAGGGGTGTCACGTGATTAAAAAAATTAATCGAATTACAAGCTCTGATTAATTAATCTAGATTAATTGCACATATTTTTGCGGCAAAAGTATTTAAAAATTTTAATGAATTTTGGCATATGAGTGACTGAATAATCAACATCAGACTTTCAACATCTCTTTTATGTAACAACTGTTTCTGCACTGTTCATGTGCAGTAATTGACAGCAATCGAAAATATGACCTAATATACTGAAGGGAACAATGCTTCATCTATAAGGAGCAGTTTAAGACAATGTACATACAAGCACGGGCGTCAGAAGCATTTCAATGTGGGGGTCCACTGTCTCCGTTTCACTCCCTAATATAATAGTTCCGGTGTTCTGAAGAATTATGCTGCCTTGTCAAAAAATGCTCCCTTTAAGTTTATACCGTACATACAGTTTATAGTCAGTTGATTACACTGAATAATGAGAACTAGCCAATAATATACATAATCAGAGAAAAATATACTTCATTTAAATAGATAGATAAATCTTTAGAGGTCCATAGAGCCTATACAGTCAGGTTCTAATACTGAGAAAGCAGGACACAGGCAACTTCAGATCATGCCATGCTAACAGCTTGTGGTGATTCTGGACAGTGCTGTTTCAGACAGCATTCTGCAAACTGCAGAAAAAATGCACTTTAGAATCAGAATCAGAAAACTTTATTGACCCTCGAGGAAATTGCTTACATAATGACAGCAAAGACACAGACCCCAGATATTGATACTAAAAATGGTAATTCAGTATTTCATATCTATTCCATAACTCTCAATAAGAATGTCGGTCTGCCTGTCAGCTGCCTGAAGTTAATCTTTATAACCACCCAGAAAATCTCTGAATTGTTATTTTATTTATTTTATTAATCCTTATAGTCACGCGTGAACACACAGAACAATGTGAACAATGTGAAATGCTCTTTCTGCATTTAATCCATTCACCAAGTGAAGCAGTGGGCTGCTGCCAACGAGGGGCGCCCAGGGAGCAGTGTGAGACGGTACCTTGCTCAAGGGAACCTCAGTGGTGACACTAGCAGCTGGGAACCCACAACCTTCTGATTGCAGGGCCAACACCCTAACTACTAGGCCCAAACAAGTAGAAAGGGATTTAAATAAGAAGCAAATGCAAAACACGTGACAAATAATACACACCATAAAATGACAACACGGGTTGGCTCATATATTACTATACTGCTACATGCTTACACCATTAGCATCGTGCTTACGGACCACATGGGTGAACTAGTCTGGATTAGTTTATTTTGATCAATTGAGCCCACCTGTGTTGTCATTTTATGGTGTGTATTATTTGTGACGTGTTTTGCATTTGCTTCTTTTTTAATCCCTTTCTACTTGTTTGTTTAAGGATGAGAATTTTATTGCTTTTATTGAACTATTCTCATTTAACTATCCCAAGGGGCAGCTGGTGGCCAAGTGGTTAGGGTGTTCGTCCTGCGATCAGAAAGACATGGGTTCGAATCTGAAGACTGCTAGTGACACCACTGAGGTTCCCTTGAGCAAGGTACCGTCCCCACACACTGCTCCCTGGGTGCTGTGTTCCTGGCTGCCCGCTGCCTCACTTGCTGAATGGGTTAAATGCAGAGAAAGCATTTCACACTGTTCACACTAAAGCATTTTAGGTTGCGTCACTGATGTCAAATGCCACCCTTGCTTAACACCACTGGTGCATTTTCATCTTCCCAACCTAATAAACATAAAATAAATAAATAAATCATCGTATCTTCTATGCTTAATTCTTCAGGAGAATTTATTAGAGCTTATTGATTTAATTATCCCGAAAAGAGATTGCAATATAACATATATTGATGACTATAAGATATTTACTTGATATGGACAGATCTAACAGCCCATTACTCTGCATAAATCAACAGACAGCCCTGGTAATCTGTGATACCAACCAATCCTTACTGTAAGTCTAGCCACTGGCACATAGGATAATGAATACAACCAAGCTAGAATTTACAACAGACAAAAAAAATCAAACAGTGATTCTACTTTTATTCAGCATAAAAGGCACATTTTTTTGTCCTTTCAGTCAGAAAACTGAGGTATCTATGTAGTCTGGTAGGTGACTAGCATATATTTGGCTTTCTAGCTGTAATGTTTAGGCTTTCTTGCTGAGGTCACCAGCTACCAAAAAATAAAAACAGCTCTGTCCTGAAAATACACCCATTTTTTTCTGAAGTATGTTTGATTCATTGGATAGACTCAGTACGAGATTCAGGCTTTCTGTTAGCGTTTTGTAAATTTGATCCATCAGGCCTCCATTCCTTGTGAGCTGGGTTTTGCCTCAAACACACCGGATTCTACATATTAGCTTTGTTAGGCTGTGACTTGCAAGAAAACAATGACAAACTCATGCATTATCTAAAACTGGAGTTATTCTCCTACCTGGGAGTGGGTCCTTTAGGTGTTGTGGTGTTTCTGACATTGTTGAGTACAAGGGGGGTGCTAGGGGCTGTTTTTGGTGTGGTAGATCTTTGACTTGACAGAGGGGTGGAGGGTGCAGACTTGGGCATACTGGTTGCTGCAGGAGATTTTGGACTGCTGGATTTACTCCAGCCCTCCAGGGTATTGAGTGTGATTCGCCTGGGCTGGGGTTTGGCCTTGAGGCCAAGTGGAGTACACTTGTCTTCTAAGACAGGAGCATTAATGGTCTTAGACAAAACAGAGGCTGGTGAAGCCTCTCTGTCTTTCTCCTGGGTGACAGGCGTGGTGTTGGTGCGTGGCACAGGTGAAGAGGTTCGACCGCTGCCTGGGGCTCTTTTGCCTTTCTTCTCACTTGCACTGACTGGAGTGATGATATCCAGTGGGGGACGCTCCTTCAGAGGTGTGCCAAGTTCCAGATCCTCAAAGGATACAAAGGAGCAGTAACCGTCCGTGGAGGACACCGCCAGGAAAGATCCATCACGAGACCTGGAAAAGAAGGAAAGTCATAGAAAGAGTAAAAAAATGATTAGCATATTGGATATTTTAATCAAAATGACCGTGTATGTCAGTATGTCAGTATGTCATACCAGCTGAGGTCACTGAGGGTGTGGTAGTGGATATTAGACACATAACCAAATGGCAGCGTCTGCTGCGTATCGTAGAAAAATATAGAGTCTTCAGAAGCCACAGCAAACACCAGCCGGTAAGGCAACTGGAATGTGTTGGGTAGGGGCTGCAGTGATCCATCTGAGAAAATTAAAGAAGGAGGGAAGGAGCGTTAATGTTGAAAGAATACAGAGAAAACTGATGAATGGCAATCAAATGTGAAGGTGGAAGATCCTCACCCTCTGCTTTCTTGGTCCTGAGTTCAAAGTAGACAGGACAGCAGCGTACGGCCAGAGTGGCTTTAGCGGGGCATGGCAAATGAGCTATGGGTCTGACACACAGATGCAAAAGGAAAAACGGGTTTACTGCTAAAAGAACTAAACCATTATGAGAATCAAACTATGGAAGAAAATAAGGAATACCTTGAAGGTACTTTAAAAAGAAGGCATGACTAAGTACAATACCTTTTAAAGCTCTTCCTGGAAAAAACATAGGTGGTATTGGTGACATTCTCTCCCGCCTCCACACATCCAGCTGAGAATATTCACAAAAATACATTACACAAGAACCTGGACTTCCAATCTCACCATAATGAATTCAGCTTCCTAAAATAAACAGCTTGCCTCACATCAATGTGTGAACAAACAATTATACCAGGAGCAAGGAGGAAGGATCCATCAGGTGTAAAAGTGAGTCGCCTAAAGAAGGATCTCATACTGTCATCATGAAACATCCTGTAGTTTTTCACCTGTAAGAATGTTTAAGAAAACTTGCAGTCAGTGCTCTTTCATCACTAGGGTTGTAATGTAACATTCAAATAATTTTCGAAACAACCAGGATGTTTCTAAATGGATATCACTGGTGTGGAAAATGTTTTGGAATGGACATTGTGAGTGAGGATAGGTACAAAGCACTTTGTTTTCAACAAGTATCTCATGACGCACAGGCTGAGAATCGTTGGTTTAGAGTAGCATGAGGTTTTGATGTTTGATATTTACTTGTTATGGTGTTTACTGCAGTATTCACATCCAGAAACCGATGCATTTCTGAGCAAATCTTGAAGGATTACAGGCTATATTGAGTAGCAGATCTAATTACAGTTACCAGGATAACAGAGCACATAAAGAATGATTGTGATTAATTACAGACTGTCAGGAGCAAAATGGCTCTATGCATTTGTATGAAGAGTTCCTGTGAGTACCATTTTGTAATTTAACAAATACAACAATGCACCAGGAAGAGAGGCATGAAATAAAATAATGTTCATCTGGACAGTAGATTCCTAGCTCTGAGAAGACCAAACATACTTCAGTGACAGAAAACAGCACCAACATTAAAGGGTTCTAATGACGATCACACTGACCTCTCCCTCTGCAGCAGAGCCTGATGTCATCTTACTCACACTGTAAGCCTTTTTCTTCGCATGTGTACTGTACACACGCATTACTCTAGAGCAGAAAAGATATAACGGACCCCAATACTGTGAACATGTGCTCAATTTGCATATACAAATGTACATGAATGAGAGAGGACAGTGGAATGTGAGGATGCAGGGAGTACAGCTGGTATAGGTGGAGGAGTTCAAATATTTGGGGTCAGAAGTCCAGAGCAGCGGGAAATTTGAAAGAGAGGTGAAGAAGAGCGTGCAGGCTGGGTGGAATGGGTGGTCAAGAGTGGGCAGGAGTGATCTGTGGCAGGCAGGTACCTGCAAGAGTGAAGGAGTACAAGACTGTAGTGAGACCAGCTAAGATGTCTGGTTTGATGGTTTGGAGACAGTGACACTGATGAATAGTCAGGAAGCAGAGCTGGAAGTGGCAGAGTTGAAAATATCAAGATTTGCATTGGGAGTAACAAGGATGGACAGGATCAGGGATGAGGTTATTAGAGGGACAGCTTGAATTAACCTTTTGGAGGAAAAGTCAGAGGCGAGACTATGTCGGTGTGGACATGTGCTGAGGAGAGACTGAGTGTGTTGGGAGGAGGACGCTGAGGAGAGACTGAGTGTGTTGGGAGGAGGATGCTGAGGAGAGACTCTGAGTGTGTTGGGAGGAGGATGCTGAGG
>JBBPCX010000002.1:6781528-6786528 GCA_037974365.1 Hydrocynus forskahlii
AGGAAAATCCGATTTGCCTGTTTACATTACAGTCGCATTGGCACATATCTGATTTATATCTGATTTATTTCCACATATGAATGAGGCCTGAAACCGATATCAAAATATCCGAATGCATGCGTTTTTTTCCTGTTTACACTGTCATGGAACAGATCCGAACTGTGTCACATATGAGCAAAAATCAGAATTGGGTCACATTTAACTGACAGTGTAAACGAGGACTTTCAGACACTCATTAAGTGAAGTGCATACATTTTAAAACAGTTTTATAGTATACAATTTTAAAGTGTTTAATAGCAGAAATACCAGAAATCAATGAGAAATGTTATTCTGTGCTGTCTCTAAGCTAGTGTTTTGCTTGAGGTCTTTTATCTGATGTGACAGGATTAGCAGTTCACCCTCCCACTCCTGGCATTAGTGTGTGAAGGGGGAGTTCTAGCCTGTGTTTATTGGACATGGGGAGAAAATTGGGCAAACAATAAATAAATAATAATATTTTCTGTTCTAGACATGCAAGAGGCTTTAAATGAACATAGCTGGGAACAGCAGCGCACCTGATGATGAGGGATGCCAATATGTCCCGTACACATTTGGACATATTCTCCACCCTCCCTCCTTTCCTCCAAACATTCTCCGTCTCACTGCAAATTCCTGAAGAGAGGTTTGAAGAATCATGGCCAGGAAAAAGCTGTTGCTCGGATGGTGAGGCGCTAAGCCCCAGTCCGCTGTCTTCAGAACGCAGGGGTGGATATACAGCGGATTCGGGTCTCGCGTCCTCTGCACCCTGTCCGTTCACATTCACTTCCCCTGCTGCCGGTCCACCATTACTAACACCAGCCTGGTCACCGGCCTCCTCTGTTTTAGGGTCTGTAATCACCTGCTACAAGAATTAGTAGGTTCACAATCATTGATGCAGTATAGTGGGAAGAAATAGTAAATGTTCAATAACTGTAAAGCGAAATCAGTGAGTTTGGTATGTGTAGAATGACTATGCATAAACCTACAACACGGAAAGAGAAGTAAACAGAAATCAGTTTTTGTTTTTTAAAACACAGAAATGTCAAAAGCTTCAAATGATTTGGAGACATTTGGAGAAGGGCAAGTTTGGAGAATGGAAAAATATTATTTTCTTGTGTATCTCAATATATAAATATAAATATAGATCACATTAACCAATGACAATAATAACAGCCGAGATCAAAAATTCAAGTTGCCAAATATCTTCATCAGTAATTCTTTTGAGAAAAAGACAATAACCGGAAGGACAAGAAGAAGAAGAAAAAAATGAAGAACAACATATAACTGATCATACCTGGGTTTGCGCCGCCTTCTGTGTCTGTGACTCTGCCTCCATATCTATATAAGTCACAGGCATCTGGATTTTACTGAGCACTTTAAAACAAGCTCTGAGAGCCTGTGTGAGCTCAGGCATGCTGAGAGAGGCCATGTAAGAACTCAGAAACTGCAGCATAGTGCCCAGCATCTGCGGCAGGTACTGTGTCTGGATCTCGGCATAAAGCTCCTTTTGGAAAAAAACACCAAAACAGTTTTGGTATGAAAAGGGGGTTAAAAGAATGTACAGTAACAGATACTGACATTTTAGAACACAATACAAAGATAAGAAGTCTAGTACAGTGCAATAATAAAGTGTAAATATGAGTACAAACACTGACACCTCAAATACATGCTAGAACAGAAGTGCAAGAAACAAAGAGGCACAACCAGGAACGAGGAGAACACAAAGAGTGCATCCTACAAACATCTTCATGAGAAATTGCAAAATGTGATTGCGTGGTTGCTTCATGCTGCTAGCAATGGTTTCACCACTGAACTCTCGAGGCGGAGTTAATTCGCTGTCTCTTACCAAGCCATTTATGGTTAAGGACGGCTGAAAACAAAATGGGTGGGAACAGCATGCACAGCCATGTACACAGACTGACTATTTTAATTAAACCACAATTAACAGTTACACACATCTTTTTTATAACTCATCTGAGCTGTAATGTTGAAGTCTGTTAATGAGTTTGCTGCTCAACATTTTGGCCCTTTATGGCGGGATTAGCCATGACATACACTTTTAAGGTGACTCGACCCTCTGCTGTCTCTCCCCATACATAACAGATTTGACTTGACCACAAAAATCACTTTTAAAATGATCAATACTCTGCCCCGCTTACAAATCTGAAAACATGTGCACTTCCGCAATCACACTAATAACAAAAGAATATCAATAGAGTGATTGCTTCTGCAATCAGATGAATTACCAAAGGAATAACATCCAGGAGGAAGATGATGAGGTTGGAGAGCTCCGTTACTGAAGGAGGAGGACTCCATGCTTCAGGGGAAGGCATCCCTGCTGGGTCACTTAATGAGCTGAAAAATAGGAGACGCTCATGTTTCTCATGATTTTGTAAGAGAACAGAACTATAACTATATCACGGATGATAATGACCATAATCATGTTCCTTCATTTGCCATTGTGTGTGTGTGTGTGTGTGTGTGTGTGTGTGTGTACCTGACACATGTCTGGAAGCGTTTGGTCATGTAGTCCCAGAGGTATTCACTGCTTATGGCCGCCACCAACATATTTACTGTCTTAATGATCTCCGAAGCGTTTTTGTTCTCTTTGATCTTACTGCACAACCCAAGACACAGAGAGGATACAAGTCAACATGGCATCTACCCATCGTATTACAGATCTATCATATTTCCATTCACACAAAAGAACATCCTTGTGTTCCCTATATTTGTTATTTATGTACAGTCTTATCACCATGCACACAAAATATAGGTGTGCATATGTCACATATGACCATTTTCTTTGATTCACTCCACCATTTTTCCCACTCCACTCAGAACCTGACCTGGTGAGCTGGTTGCCAGAGAGACTGGAGTTAAGAGTGTCCTCCCCCAGCATCTCTCTGCAGTCACTATAAAATGCCCTGATCACCTCCAACAGCACATCAGACAGAACCAATGGGCCTGAGAGAGACCAAGAGAGAGGGAGGGAGAGAGAGACAGACAGAGAGAGTGTGTGGATTCACTGTTAGTAGTTCATGTATTTGTATGTGTGTGTGTCTTGTGTGTGTGTGTGTGAGCATCTTTTACCAATCTCGGATTTGTCCAGTAAACTGATAATGATGCGGAAAGGTCTGAGGTAGTTTGTGATGTTGTCTGGATCTTTCTCAATGTCCTTCTGCTGCAAGATGTTGACCAATGCCTGTACAGAGAGTGGTGTAAACTTGAAGGACACTCTGCAAACCATCACAAAGTCACACGTCTATAACACGGCGCTGAGTTTGAATTCTATCATAGCAGAACTCAGGAGAACACAATTATAACTTTTTATGGGATTTGGCCGTTCTGATTCCAGAACAGAATTAGCGGTAGCAAACTTTAGCCATTATTTTACAACTGGACAATTATGGCATCACTTCTCATCTACACTTTCTTTCCTCTTGTGTTAAGGCGTTTCCTGTGAGTACACACTTTACTGACACAATACATAAACATAGGACGTAGCTAGCATGTGTTTTGCACCATTATTTCTGTTAGCTATGCTCTTTGCTCCATGCTATCCACACTAGCCTATATAATGAGCTCATTTCAGGGCAATGTTAAGAATTTTCAACATTCACTAACTACATGAACAGCATATCTGTCAACACCTGTACTGCTTGTGTTAGTGCAGTGAAACAAGCAGCAGAAAGCTGGTTCTACTTTGTATAAGCATCATGCACTCTCCTCACAGACAAGGGAATTTTTACATCCTTTGCATACCTTTACTTTAAACTGATGTTCAGAACACTTACTTATAAAAAACACCAAAACACAGTTCGCACCTTGGTTACATTTTGGAACAGCATTTATCTCACTGCATAGACGCGTTTGTGCAAGAGAGAGATTAACAGTACCTGCTCTAGTAGTTCTCTGGAGTGTGTGTTGAAGTAGTGTTCTGTATGTTCTTCTACTGTCGTATACAAGCTCATATCTGGAGCCACCATGCTTCCTTTAATGTCTAGACCTAACACACACACAGAAACACAAACACACATAACAGTATTAAAATGTTCAGAACAATGGTAAGAGAGATAGCAATTGTAAAATGAAACAAATGAACCCTTATCCCATTAACTGCAGTCTTACAATTTCATTTCTTAATCTTAAGGTTCATTATGAAGTAGACTATGGATTATTCTGTTAATAGGAGAGAGTGGGGCATTACCTAATGCAGGGTAAAATTTACAGGGATTTTATATTGTTCAGTTAGATCAAGTGTGATCACTAATCATGGCCAAGCATGGAACACAAATTTGACTGTCCCATTTAACAAACCTAGTGGAAAAGGGATGACTATGGTCTACGGCAGCGGAGCGGCGCTCGCTGGAAATTTGGGCAGACAGGAGAATACTGTCTGCATACAGCACACAAGAACTGATGGTAAAACTGATGCCATACAGCAAACAAGATATGTGGTAAAACTGTGACCATATTCACACTTGCGAACACCAAAGAACCACAGAACAATGTCGTGACAAGCTGATAAACTGTGGGTTCAGTATCTGAAGGTGCGGGATCCACTTCATAAATTAGCTCACCGGACGAAAAGGATAAAGCTGTGAATGACGCCATAACGTGACATAACCGTGCCTGAGTCCCGAACATTAAGTGCAATATGAGTGCAGGCTTGCGGGACAGTGGGGAGGGGGCACAATCGTGCTTAGGAATGGCATGTCTAGAGTGAGTAAGCCCTAATACACTATATGGACAAAAGTATTGGGACAAACCTTTTAATTGTTGAACTCAGGTGTCCTCTTACTTCCAGTGAAGGGCTTAATCTTAATGCTTCAGTATACCAAGACATTTTGGACAACACCATGCTATCAACTTCGTGGACACAGCTTGGGGAAGAACCTTTTCTATTCTAGCATGCAAGTGTGCTCCAGTACAAGTTTGGTGTGGAAAAACTTGACTGGCCCACACAGAGCCCTGACCTCAAC
>JBBPCX010000002.1:6791528-6794358 GCA_037974365.1 Hydrocynus forskahlii
GAAAACCCCTCACTCATTCACACATCCATGCACGCACACACATACACACACAGCAGTACAGTTTTGTAGGTCACATCCGTGTTGGTTCATTAAGTCAACAAGAAAATCTGTCAATGTAAGAGAGAGAGAGTGAGAGAGAGAGAGAGAGAGAGAGAGGGTGAGAAAGTGAGAGAGTGAGTGAGAGTGAGAGAGTGAGAGAGAGTGAGAGAGAGTGAGAGAGAGTGAGAGAGAGTGAGAGAGAGTGAGAGAGAGTGAGAGAGAGAGAGTGAGAGAGACAGACAGGCAGACAGAGACAGAGACAGAGGGATTTACAATTAAAACTAAATACATTTAAATACACACTTTGCTTTGAATGACATTTTGGTGCAAAAACAATTTCATGCCTGTCAAACTGTCTTTATGCTTGTGAAAGTGTCTAAAGATACAAGGTGTCTAGATAAAGGAGTTCTGACCACTCAGCATTCAGCACCACCAGTATACTGATCATCTGGAATCATCTGCACCCGTTTCTTTATGCTTTAAATTAGATTTTTGTTCTCTTTGAATGATTCATAAGTAGGTCACTGTGTGGCTTAACAAACAAAAACTTTCCTCTGAAACTGGTCAGGTTCAGGGACTGGAGTGGAAATGCGAGACTTTGAAAGTCATTCAGGAACTCCAAACTATAAATAAAAAAAAGACAAGAAAATCTGTCTCTTTAGAAGCGAAATGTGAAGAAATGAGGGGTGGCTGAAGAGTGCAAAGTACTGTTTATGTATATAAACTATAACTGTGTAACTGTGTCCACAAAGTGAAAGATTACACATGTTCGTTACAACCGCAGTTTGGGAAGCAGCCATGTGGTCTATAGACGTTTTATGAACTCTAGGAAGTGTGAGTTGGGTAAACTTCCTCCTGTAAACAAGCACCACACCAGAATGGTCAGAAAAACAGAAGTCTCGTTGTTGAAACTGCACCACTGCTAACACAATGAAGCCCTGAAGTAACGCTCACAATGAAATGTAGAAGTATGAATAAATTACGTAATTTCCATCAAGCTTTTTATCAGGCACAATATTTCCCCAAACATAAAACTTTAAAATAAGGCTATAAGTGTATTAGGTCCACCAAACCTTCATCTCAATGCTCATTTTGTCAAAAACACCTACATAATTAAAGTAAAGTATCTCTTACAGTCACACACGAACACACCACACCACAGCACACAGTGTGAACAGTATGAAATTCTCTCTCTGCATTTAACCCATTCACCAAGTGAAGCAGTGAGCGGCCAGGAACACCTGGGGAGCAGTGTGTGGGGACAGTACCTTGCTCAAGGGAACCTCAGTGGTGCCACTGGCAGGGGCAGGGGCAACTCCCTAACCACCAGACTGCCCACTACACCAGGGCTAAAGGTTAATGAGGTCCATCTAACCTTCACCTCACTGCTCATTTTGTCAAATACACGTCTCATACAGATGCACTTTGTAGGATTAGCTACATATACTGACTGAAACTCAGCTCTTAGCGATGGGCTCAGTCTGGCTGGTTCTGGTCAGCTTATCAAAAATTGTATCCATAATCACAGTGGCACCACCACTGCTGACCAAATACATTATTTACATTTACGGCACTTTGTAGACACTTTAATCCAAAGTGACTTCCATTCTCTAACTACAGGGGACAGTCTGCCTGGAGCAAGGGGTTAAGGGTCTTGCTCTGGGACCCAGTGGTGGTATGCTGAGGGTAGGATTCGAACCCAAATCCCTCCTCAGTGCATCAGTGACATCAGCACAGTGGTGGCAAGGTGGTGTCTGTGTGTGTGTGTGTGTGTGTGTGTGTGTGTGGTGCAGGAGTGTATGCAGTGGTTTTTAGATGTTTGACCCTCACCACACCTTATTGAGTTTTCCAAGAGAAGAGATGAGGTCGGCCCACTCGCTCGAAGACTCAAAGTTGCGCAGAGCCTTTTCGATGACGGCTGCATAACTACGGTAACGGTAGTCATTCTGGAGCTCCGCCTCCTCGGGATCCATCATGCCTCAGTCCTGTCCCAGCATGCTCAGTGTGCTGTCCTGGTGGGAAAAAAGAGAAAAAAAAAATTCCCCCCCCAAGTTTAAAAAACTTTAAACCGATTAATGACAGCTTTTTTTGACCAAATAATAATAATAATAAAAAAAATCAGTCACAGATTTACACAGCACAAAAACAAACACTTCTTAGCAGGGGGACGACATGTCACAGGTATAGTGAATTTGTTTTACATAATAAAAAACAAAAAAGCACTGATTACAATGAAGGCAGAAAAAAAACTGTTTACATTTTGACATTACATCATGAAAAATTACCTGCTTAAACCTTTAGAAAGTAAAGTAAAAGTAAAGCATCCCCTTAAAGTCACACGTGAACACAGCACAGCACAGCACACAGTGTAAACAGTGTGAAATTCTTTCTCTGCATTTGATCCATTCACCAAGTGAAGCAGTGGGCAGCCAGCAATGCAGCGCCCGGGGAGCAGTGTGTGTGTGGATGGTATCTTGCTCAAGGGTACCTCAGTGGTGCCACTGGCAGTCCTGGGATTCAAACCAATGACCGTCTGATCGCAGGAGCAACTCCAGACCACCCACTGCACCACCATCAGTCCACAAAGATGCCTTCAGCAGCAACATGCAGGTATTTTTTTAAAAATGCTGAATTGTACAGATTAGTATTTCATCACAATCAACAATGTATATAAGCCTATACTTGTAGTTCTCTTTCTTGTAAATTACTTTTTAATATACACTACTCACAAGAAGTTAGGGATATTGTGAGAGACTTAGTGGATGTCATACATATGGTGTTTGTTTCACTT
>JBBPCX010000002.1:6798479-6817565 GCA_037974365.1 Hydrocynus forskahlii
CACACACACACACACACACACACACACACACACACACACACACACACACACACACACACACACACACACACACGCAGCTCATTAACCAAACCCACCCAGTCGCTACACAGTTCTTATATTCATACTGAGCATTTCATGTTGAGCTTCAGTCACACTTCCTTCTAATGGAATCTGAATGCTCTGTGTGTAGTTCATGTCCTGCTCACTTCTTCTGTGTGGTTCATTCAAAACCTTCCCTGTCCTCTGTGTCACAGGCCTTAGAAGAATGTTGCTTTTGCTCTCCACAGCATACTTGGTTGGGGTGAGCAAGTTTTCTTGATCTTGACCCTGAATTACAAAGAAATTCGTCCTCTGACTTTCATACAGTCTCTTTGTATTTATAGTTTTGGACTTTTTGTTTGTCTCAATGTGCAAAAAAGTCCCAAATACTTTTTCTCAACTGCCCAGGCCTGAATCTCTCTGATACACGATGCTGCTGGAGATCCCCCGGACATCCCTCTCAAGATACATCTGTACATCACCCATCACTCCAGCGATGTATTATTTGTGCTATGAGACAAGACTTTGCTAATACTGCCAATTATCAATTGATGTATGAGATAGAAATTGAGTGTGAGGAAGAGGAGGAGGACGAGAGCAAGTGAGTGAGTTGTAAGATTAAAGCAGTAACAGAGGCAATAAGACAGTTTGCATAGGTTAGTCAGGTGACTGCATAGAACGATAAGCAAATGCTTGATATACAGTACATGCAAACACAGTCTCCTCATCAACCACCGGTTTTCATGCACCGTGTGTGTGTGTGTGTGTGTGTGTTCCTAAAATACATCACGATACACCATAGTTTCCCAAATCTGCCCATAGACCCCAATATCCTGCACATTTTTATTTTTTGCTCTAACACTTCAGGAAAGGCTATGTAATGAACTGATTAGATGATCAGGCATGCTGGGATGATGGAGCTCTAGGGTTCCAGGACCAGGTTTGGGAATCGTGGCTTTACCTTTTTACTGTCATTTCAAAATATTTTAGTATACAAATCTTAATGTACAGTAAAATGGTTGACAGCCATATACTATAAAGAGTGCCAAACTAGTTGCTATTTACAGTTTTTCGGGCCAACAGTGTGATCACACTATAAATTACAAGATCATTCATTTATTTTCTTTTTAATACACATGCAACATTGTAGTGCAGGGATCCTGCTGGAGGTGTTCTGCACAGTTTGGTAGTTCCTCTCAACACACTCCTTAATCCTAGTGAGGGAGCATTCATAGGTGAGTTGAATCAAGTGTGTTTGAGCAGGGAAATCACAAAACTCTGCTGGGAGCCAGCCCTACAGGATTGGAGTTGGGGACGCCTGGTTACACGCACTTAGACCAGCCTTTAAGACTGCAAAGAGTGCAGGAACTCAACATCGGTTTTAATAGCCCCTCTGGCTTTAACCACTACTCAAGTGAAACACCGAATGGCATCACGACTGGAAAAACAAGTAAAATGAGCAACATACACCATATGGACAAAAGTACTAGGACACTTGACCATTACACCAACAGGAACTTTAATGACACTGCACTCTAATACATAGACTTTAAGATTGAGTTGGTCCCCTCTTTCCAGTTGTAACTGCTTCCACTCTTCTTGAAAGGCTTTCCACAAGATTTTGGAGTTTCTGTGGGAATTTGTGCTCATTCATTCTGTAGAGCATTTATGAGGTCAGACACTGATGTTGGACGAGAAGTCCTGGCTCATAATCTCCATTCCAGTTCATCCCAAAGGTGTTGGATGGGGTTGAGATCAGGGGTCTGTGCGGGCCATTCAAGTTCTTCCGCACTGAACTCATCCAACCATGTCTTTGTGAAGTTTGCTTTGTGTACTGGGGCACAGTCATGCTGGAATAGAAAAGATTCTTCCCCAAAGTGTGTCCACAAAGCTGGAAGTATGGCGTTGTCAAATGTCTTGGTCTGCTTAAGCATTAAGATTAAGCCCTTCACTGGAAGTCAGGAACCTGGCCCAAACCCTTAAAAATAGGTGTGTCCTAATACTTTTGTCCATATAGAGTATAAGCTTCTGGACAAACGTAATTAGTCAGTGTTAATGCATTCTAACATAGGTGCCACCTTCAAATGGTTGATGTCACTCTGCACATTACCACTAGACATTGTTGACCAGACATTTGTAGCAAATGCACCTCCCTCATTGTGCATACAAGAACCACAGGAAACAACTTAGCTTCATAAAAAAGTAATAATAAAATAACTGTTGAATCTTTTCATGTGACACCTTTGTTTTTGCACAAAATCATAGAGAGTAACATCAGTATGCTTATTGGTAAGTTTCATAATTGATAAACAGTATCATTATTACTGTACTGGATTACTGTAAGGTTCCAATGTAAATTTGCAGTGTACCCTGCATACAGATAACTAGGTCTATTCAACGTGCATGTGCATAGAGAATCCTCTAAAAGGCATATTGATCTGCACATTACATTAGAGTTCAGTTTAGAGAGGGTCAATAAAAAAAAGCTCAGGCCCACACAAGCAGACAATCCCTTAACAGAGATTTACAGAAGTACAGTTTGTGTTCATCCCAAAATGAAAGGGGGCTATTAAAGACACCACACATATGGGTAAACAACTTTCATCTTACAAGAACATATTCATGCTTCTGGAAAGGCAAGTTAATCGGCAGGAAACACACACTTCTCATCCCAAACTGAAAAGTGTTTAGTGAGATGCCACTGGTCAGTTCCAACATGTTCATTCTGGACATGAGCCTTGGATGTCAACACCAGTTTACAGATAACAGACATGCCTTTGGTCCATAATCTAACTCTGCCCGAGAAAAAATGTGATGTTGGGAGAATCTGAGCTTGTTACAATAACAAAACTGCAGGGTCTTTAGCCACGTTAGTCCATTTTTAGGGGGGCTGTCAAGATTTCAGCTCCATCACTTACCAGCTTGCAATCCATATGGCTCAGAATTAGTTTTGAGACATGTCTGTTTTGATAACCACCCCCTAATCCTCCTAATCCTGGACCATTCCAGGCCATTTAGAGAGCCTGGCAGTCTACACCTCGTGCAAATGAAAACAATCTGAGTTCCAATACATGGACAAAACTATTGTGACTACTGACCATTACACCAACAGGGACTACAGTGACATTGCATTCAGATACATGGATTTTAAGACAGAGTTGGATGGGGTTGAGGTCAGGGCTCTGTGCGGCCAGGCGAGTTCTTCCACACCAAACTCTTTATGGACCTTGGGGCACAGTCCTGCTGGAATAGAAAAGGGTCTTTTCCCCAAAACACTGTGTCCACAAAGTTGATAGCAGGAAGTTGTCCCAAATATCTTGGCAAGCTGAAGCACTAAGATTAAGCCCTTCACTGGAAGTAAGAGGCCTAGACCCCAAACCCTGAAAAACAGGTGTGTCCCAATACTTTTGTCCATATAGTATATATTACCATTAAGGGTGCAATGGTAAAGGTTATGAATTTTACTTATTATTACATATTCATTTATATTTCTCCATCAGTTGTGTTACATACCAGACTATGCAATATAATGAAAGAACATTTACTTTTATATGCATATAGATGTAGAATGGCAGAGACAATGACTCACCCAGTGAAGGAAAACAGGGAAAACAGGACCATGAGTTCCCGTCGACCAAACTTTAAACCATTCCAGATCGAAGAAGGAGGTGATAGCAAAAAATGAAGAGATAATAAGTGTGAGACTCAGGCCAGAGTGCGTGTGAGGAGCAGGAATCTACACTCAGCTGATTTCAGTCAAAGGCGCTGATGTTTATACACTCTTCCTGACGGGTGGCGGACGGACGAACCAACTGAGCCAGAACGGGGGGTGCTATCGTCCCTCCACTCGTGATCCGTCGACTGCTACCCTCATTTGAGGAAATTTGCACCGTGAATAAAACATCTATATTATTTTCGAGGAATAGTCTAAACTATTTGTCAGAGGTGTAGTTGATCCGTACAGATCAGGTGTTATTGAGTGTCCCCCGCCCCTTGCTTGGTTTGGTCCAGGATGTTGTCTTCGCACAGAGAGCTGTCACATTACTGCAGCCCCTCCAGATCAGCAGAGCCCATCAGGCCCCATCAAACTGCGCTAATGTCGTCTATGCTGGATGCCTTTATCTCATACACTGTTTGCAGTAGAAACGTATCATATTTTAGCATGTAGGAATTCAGTTTTCACGAGGAAGAGCTCATGGCTTTCCCTTGTTTTATTTTAACTGGAGGAAGACTGATTTAAAGGAACACGTGGTGACTTTTTCAAATTCTTAGAGACTATATGGACAAAAGTATTGGGACATACCTCTTAATTCAGGTGGCCCCTTGCTTTCAGTGACAGGCAATCTTAATGCTTCATCATACCAAGAACATTTTGGACAACGCCATGCTTCCAACTTTGTGGACAAAGTTTGGGGAAGACCCTTTTCTCTTCCAGCATGACTGTGTCCCAGTGCACAGAGCAAGCTCCATAAAGACATGGCTGGATGAGTTCAGTGTGGAAGAACTTGACTGACCCGCACAAACTCCTGACCTCAACTCCATCCAACACCTTTGGGATGATCTGAAATTGGGATTATGCGCCAGACCTTCTCGTCCAACAAGCTCCTTGTGGAAGACTCAGTGGTGGCATGGTGGTTAGGTAGTTCGCACTGCGATCAGAAATTTGTTGGTTCAAATCCCAAGACTGCTAGTGAGCAAGGTACCGTCTCCACACACTGCTCCCCGGGTGCTGTGTTCCTGGCTGCCCCCTGCTTCACTTGGTGAATGGGTTAAATACAGAAAGGAGTTTCGCGCAGTTCACACTGTGTGCTGTGGTGTGTTCACGTATGACAGAATGGTCAGTTCAGAGATGGAGCAAAAGCCTGATGATTAGCAGAGGTCCACAACAAAATGACTCCAGTGACCATAACTGTAACCGAACACTTTATTGTGAAGGATGGTTCTTTTGCTGGCCATCTTGGATCCTACTTTCTTGTTGAAAAACTTATTACCATTTCTATGAAACCACACAGCTTCTGGCACAGATTTAAAGTTTCAAGTTTATTTATATTGTACGTTATCAGACAGAAAAGGTTATTCAATGTGCTTTACAGAAAAAGAAGAAGAAGAAGATCATGGAAGAGATAAAAGAAATAAAATAATACATAAAAGAAAAGTGAAAGTGCAGAAGAAGTGCAAATCTTGAAAAGAAGGCGCAGGAGAATAGTGAATAAAGCTGCAGTCGGTGCAGATCTGATACTGATGGGCAGTTTGTTCCAGCAGCAAGCAGCATAGTGACTAAACGCCATTTCACCAGGTTTTGTTTCAGCTCTTTTCACCACTAGCTGTCCAGCTCCTGCAGGTCTAAGAGACCTACCAGGAATATCTACTTCGAACATATCAGAGATGTATGTACGACCCAAACCATTGAGTAACTTGCACACAATAAGTAATGCTTTGAAATCAATCCTGTACTGAACTGGGAGCCAGTGCAAAGACCTGAGAACTGGAGTGATGTGCTCTCTTTTCTTCTTTTTAGTTAGAACTCTGACAGCAGCATTTTGAAAGAGCTGGAGTTGACCGATAGACTTGGGAATCCCTTTAAAGGAGTGCGTAAAAGAGTTTCTCTAAGTCTTGCTTGGACAGAAAGTCTCCAACTTTAGCAACGTTTCCGAGGTGCCAAAATACGACTTTGTGACAGCTTTGATGTGATCACCAGATGTTCTTATGCAATGGTGAGGGCAACAAAGTAATGTTCCAGTTGTTCTCCTCTGGTGTCAAAAGCTAATGCTTATCTTTTTAGGGGGTCATTCTGACCAAGTCCTGTTTTTCCACTGGGTGAGACAAATATTCTGAGTGGAATCTGGCTGAAGGAATCACTCCAGAAATGCTACACAAGCTTTGGAACATTGTATTTCATAAGTTTCGGATTCCTGTGTTTAATCTAGAACAGCCATAAAATGTGTAATATTGTTGGCTTGGTAATAAGATTTTCCTAATTTTATGACCCTGTTTTGATATTTATGAAGGCCAAGCTCGAATAGTCATAAACAGTATGAACTGGAGCCTTTGGATGAACTTGTCATAAAAAGTTACTTGTTTCATATAAATTGTTACTTAAGCTCTGGATTCACTTATGGTTTAGTATTACACAAGAATTCTGCTTCATTGTCACTTAAATTTTGACCCCGTCTATAAATGAAGCTCCAGATATTGAAAATATGATCCATAGTTTGATCCACAGTTTATTCACACAGCCAAAATAAAGCAAAACAAAAAACTAGTGTCATGATGAATTGCACTAAAGGCTTAGAAAGCTAATAAAATGACCTTAGATGTGAAGAAAATCTTAATTTGAACAGGAGAAATCGAGTCTATCACACCATGTGAAAATGGGGAGAGTGACATAGAGACAGAGTGAGACAGAGAGAGAGAGAGTGAGACTTTACCGTTGATTCACTCTTATTAGTGCATGTACTTGTGTGTGTGTGTGTGTGTGTAAGCATCTTTACCAATCTCGGATTTGTCCAGTAAACTGATAATGATGCGGAAAGGTCTGAGGTAGTTTGTGATGTTGTCTGGATCTTTCTCAATGTCCTTCTGCTGCAAGATGTTGACCAATGCCTGTACAGAGAGTGGTGTAAACTTGAAGGACACTCTGCAAACCATCACAAAGTCACACGTCTATAACACGGCGCTGAGTTTGAATTCTATCATAGCAGAACTCAGGAGAACACAATGATAACTTTTTTATGGGATTTTTAGTCTTTCTGAACCCAGAACAGAATTAGCAGTAGCAACCTCCAGTGGTGCACTTCAATCCTGTTATTAAGCCATTATTTTACAACTGGGGACTTATGGCATCACTTCTTATCTAGAGAGATGAAACAACTGGAGTGTAGAATAACATTTCAAAGACACCTTACTAACCTTGATGAAGTGCCACTCAGATTCCATCAAGTTGTTTAATAGAGTGGCTACATGTGGATTTGCTGTCTGCATGTCTGCGTCTTCTTTTGGACCATCTTGCCCGTCTTTTTAGATGCCATGTTCTGTGGTTGGCCTTTGTTCCCCTGTCAGAGTTAATCCCAGTGAATCCCCGAGAGAGAAGCCAGAGGGAAGGGATTGCAAGAGCTCATATTATGTAACATGAAATTACAACTGCTTGTAAAAGGTTTCAGTCAAAAGTCGATTTTAGTTCACAAGACTAAATCTTTTGAATCCAAATAACAGTGTAGTAGAATGTACCTTTTAAAAGTGATATTTATTTGTCAGAACGTCAATGGGTGAAAATGAATTTAGAAATATGACATTGTAAATGACATTGCAACAAGCAAAGCTACCAGCGATGTAACTGATCACTTTTAATGGATCCATTACATGGGCGCCGGAACCATTATATGTTAGATAGAAATCCCAGCACCATAATACACTATATGGACAAAGTACTGGGACACACTTCTTAATTATTTAATTCAGGTGGCCCCTTATTTCCAGTGAAGGACAATCTTAATGCTTCAGCAGACCAGGACATTTTGGACAACACCATGCTTCCAACTTTGTGGACACAGTTTAGGGAAGAACCTTTTCTATTCCAGCAAGACTGTGTCCCAGTGCACAAAGCGAGCTCCATAAAGACATGACTGGATGAGTTCAGTGTGGAAGAACTTGACTGACCCACACAGAGCCCTGACCTCAACCCCATCCAGCACCTTTGGGATGAACTGGAATGGAGATAGTGAGCCAGACCTTCTCATTCCAACATCAGTGCCTCATAAATGCTCTACAAAATGAATGGGCACAAATTCCCACAGAAACTCCAAAATCTTGTGGAAAGCCTTTAAAGAAGAGTGGAAGCTGCTGTAGCTGCAAAGGGGGGGACAGCTTCATATTAAAGTAATGTATCTGAATGCAATCTCATTAAAGTCCCTGACAGTGTAATGGTCCCAATACTTTTGTCCATATAGTGTATGTGAGTTATTGATATATGTTACCGTTTTAGCCCTCGCATCGAATTTCATGAGCAGCCATAACTGGTTTGTGGAACCTGTAAAATTACCCTAAGCTATACTAAGTATCGTAAGCCTACAGCAAGATGTTTATTCTTTATAAAAAGTAGCTGTAGACAATAGCATGAGCCCAGTAACAGTTGATGAATACACCTCCACTACACCAGTCAGGGCTCCATGCTCCCAAAATGCAGCATTACCAGCACCACTGACAGAGTCAACTATACTTGAAAGATGAATGATTTTAATGAAGAAGGTTTGATTCAGCTTGTAAACTTTACAAAATACGACCAGCTCCAGTTTTTAGAAAGTAAAATCATCTGCTCTGTATGACAGTGCTACCATTCCTATACGTGAAGTATCAATATTAAATCTTATTATGTAAAATGACATAAAAGAAAAAGTAATACAATTAAAATGCTGGATAATGGGTATGTAAAAAGGATAAAATATTTCTGGAAAAAAGAAAGATAAATAAAATGAAAGTAAAAGACATACAGTTAGAGTGCAAAGCATCTCCTACTGGTGCATTATGATTCATACAGTTGTCCATAATGTTGAGCCCATTCTTTCCATACACTTAAGGTGGGTCAGAAGAGGCCAGTATTTAAGGTCAGGTTTTGTTTACAGGAGGTTTTGCCAGGAAGAACCGCAAATCCAGTTTTTCTAGCTTGAGTGTTGCTTTACCCTTTTCCCAGGATGCATGCCTTCAAATGTCCCTTCATTAAAGTCTCATTAACTGGTAAATGTATTATTATTTAAAAAAATAATAAAACAAAGAATACGCAAAGTTATATATATATTTAAAGAAAAGTCCCTTATAGTCACGCATGAACACACCACAGCACGCAGTGTGAGATTCTTTCTCTGTATTTAGCCCATTCACCAAGTGAAACAGAGAGCAGCTAGTTTGTTACAGAAAAATAAGGTACCCTCAGAGTCCAGAGCATGGGCACGATTAAATTTTTTAGCGTTGCCCAGCATTAATATATATGAGGTGATATAAATTTTTATTAATATTCCACACACACACAAACACACACACAACTATATATATATATATATATATATATATATATATATACTTGGTTCTTGGCTACATTCATTGTACATGTTTCAGCTCCATAAAATATATAATTTTATTTTACAGTTTACAGTTATAGACTGTAGTGCATCTGTTTAACAGCAACATTTTCTGGCCCCATTTTTCATTAATGGCTTGTCTGATGCTGCCCAGTTTGTGTTAATCTCCTCTAGTATTTGTTTCTGGCCCCAGGACACTTTTAGCTGGATATTTTTGATGAAATCCTCTTAGTTCAGCAGAGGTGTGTGGTCTACTCAGCACTTGCACGCACACTAACATGCCACTACAATGTCAGCGTCACTGCTGTGATGAGAATGATCCAGTACCCAAATAATACCTGCTCACTGGTGGTCTTGTGTGGGTCCTGACCACTGATGAACAGGGTAAAAGGGGCTAACAGACGGACTCCAGTTATAAACTACAGAAATGCACCTGTATGGTCATGTGGAGCTGATAAAATGGACAATGGCTGTAAACACAAGGTGAGTGGACACAATGAAGTGTATCTTAGTGTGTCAGAATCTGTTGGAGTTTTTAGAACCAGTTAGAAAGAAAACCTGTGGGGAATTGTCTCCATCTACTGGGCAAAATGTGCAACTCCGAACCATTTCATGACCTCAACTCACAGTGACACTGAAAGCATTATTGCACTCACAGATGCGACTGAAATTGAATTTACTCGGATCTTCTTGGGGAAACAGTATACAGCATACAGTAAACTGTGTTTCATGACTCGAATCTGAGTAGACAAAATTCATTAAGTTAGTGATATAATGACTTTGTGGTAACTGGAGTTTTTTAAAAGGCTACTGAGACCAAAGGGAGGAGGCATTTCTCTGCTGGGGTAACCTTAAACAGACAATTTGCATTCAAACTGCATAATTCTCTACATAAGATATTATGAGTACATTCTCTGAATCATTATTCACACCAGATGTTTTACACCCTCTACATCATGAATGGCCAATCAGCATTGGCTGTTTGCATGAACACACTACATGGACAAAAGTATTGGGACGCCTGACCATGACACTAACAGGGACTTTAGTGACACTGCATTCAAATACACACACTTTAATATGGAGTTGGTCCCCCCCTTTGCAGCTATAACAGCTTCCACTCTTCTGGAAGGCTTTCCAGAAAATGTGAGTGTGCTAAAGCATTAAGATTAAGCCCTTGACTGGAAGTAAGGGGTGTAGCCCAAACCCTGAAGAACAGGTGTCCCAATACTGTTGTCCATATAGTAACTATTTAATATAAATGTCTGGTGCCTTCTTTGCAACCTGGATAAAAAAAGGCACATCCATTTACTGGTGAATGGATTTACTATTAAAACTGAACTTAAGTACGGTAGGTTCCAGTTCATGCAAACCAGGTGCAATTCTATTTGAAGGGAGAGACTGTGGCTGATGGAGAAAGGTGCTCCTGAACAGTGCTGTGTTCATTTGGAGTGTGATAATGTGTTCCCTCATTTGCATACTTCCACAAAATATTGAGACTTTTTTTAACCTTTTTTTTCTGCAAACCAAATAAGTCCTCCTCCAGCTGTGATGCTAACATCTTGGTGCCAGAAACCACAAAGATCTTGTGTAGGTCAAAACTGTATTGGTGGCACAAGGGTGAACTATGCAATTTTATGGCAGATTGCTAATAGTTATTGTATAAACTATAAGTATTCAATCTGTAGTATAGATAGTATACTTAACTATGTATATCAATATAATAGTTGATGTAGTAAGTGTAATACTGTTACCCTTTATGTGAGTGACCATTCTGTCATACCAGTGTGAACAATGTGAAATTACAATCGGAGATAAGAACTTGCTTTCCAAAGACCAACGATGTGTCTACAAGCATTTTCTGCTTTAAATGAATTTGCTTCAACCTTGTTTCACTTAGTTTGTTGCAATGCAAAAAGACAAGTGTGAAACCAGACAACTCTGGAAATAACTGCGGCCTGCTCAACTAAGCACTAAAGAAATGTGCCTTAACCCTTCTTGTTCTTTGAATGTGGATTATATTCCGATTGGTCACCGAATCATTCTCCTTCCAATTGCCAAAAAAAAGACACCAGATGACACGTTATAGAATATTTATTATGAACATAAGAGGACAATACTTCAATCAAAAGTATGGTGGTGTTAGTATATCCATCAGGTCAGTCCACAGGACTTAAGTCTCCCTGATTATCTTGGTGAGCTTCTGGATCTTTGACTTGGTGGACATATCCACGTACTTATCACCAATGCTGACAATCATGCCACCGAGGATGGAGGGATCAGTCTGTAAGCAGAAAAAGCAAGATATTATTAGTAGAGATGGCATGGTGAGACTTTTTTTTTCTTTTTTGATACAGATACTGTGGAGGACCGAACTGGCTGTCACGACAACAAGGGAGGCGGACAGTGAGGGTACCTCCTATTAATGCCATGTTCACATAGCTTTCAAGACAATCTCACTTGTGCTATGCCTGATACACAGCATGCTACACACTCACAATTTGCAACCCTGTATGCCGTCTCTGCATAATTTATTGTCTGAGCAGCAAATATCAAATTTCTGTTGTGCGTCACTATTCTCTTCAGAAGAGGATTTTGGTGTTTTGAATTAAGAGACAGTTAGGAGAATGATGACCTGACCTCTTACTCACTGCCCACTAGGGCTAAATAACAAAAGCTCTTCACCATTACCAAAAATGACTAACCTATATGACAACTACATACCATGACTGTTTCCAAACTTCACCGTTGAGCCAGGCAATATGACAGTGTTTTCTGTTACTATGAAGAATTATCACAATGCTTTTCTGAGCATATGGTGAGAGTGGCCCCGAAAGGCTGAAATTATAATAGCACTCTCACAAAAAAATAATACACTTTAGTCTCATTAAGACTTTTCACCTACAGTGCATGGACAAAAACAGTGGGCCCGTGGGGGTGCATGGGTGCAGAGGCAATCATGGGTGCAGCGGGAAAAAACCTGCTGTCTAACTAAACCTACCACACTTTACTGTCCTCTAGACACATTCCACTCAGTTTTTGTCTCCTAAAGGGTGTTTTTGAACAGAAATCGAGTCATTCTGGTCACGGCTCCTCTCTCCTACAGCCTGTCTCTTTAGCACTGCAGCTGCTGAGAGATGAAATGACGTCACCATGGCCATGTTCCATAAAGTCAATGAGGAAAATAATCGATTCTCAACGATCAATACCCAGCTCCTGATCAACCACTCAAAAAGCTCTTTACACGCACAATACACCGGATATTAATGAATGTTATGGCGTTGGAACCATGCCAAAATTCCGAACTGGCTCAGATGAGAAGCGGAACCATTTTTTGGGCTATAAAAAGAACAAACTAAATCACAGTAATAAATAAGTTAAGCTTTGTATATTACATACCACAACTGTATTGCGCTTTGGCTCGATTATGCTTAGAAACTGCTCTCAATTTTTTTTTTAAATAAATTAATTAATGAATTAACAATACTTTCCAGAATTAAAGTTTAATGACTTTTACCTTGGTCTCCAGCTTGATTGTTTCTCCTTTTGCTAAAAACCCATTAAGTGCCACCTTCAGTTCTGCGAGGTTCACCTCATCCAGAGTCTGCATTCACCAAACAGCGGTTCATTAAATCTGTGCATTTAAACTTAATGTCTAGAGAGACAATAACTAATTTGGAAAAATAAGTCTTACCTGAGCGGTGGTGACTGAGCAGGTGACTTCTCCCCTGTGGGCACTCATCATTTTGCCAAATGCGGCAATGACATCAGGGGTCAAGGTTAGCCTGCCGTTTTCAGCCAGCACGTCTGCAATGGAAAATTCCAGCAATAATTCCACACCAGATGACAAACCTCAGTTATTTCATGTAAGTGAGCACTTTTACAACTGAATAACTGATCGTTGTCACTTCATTTAACATTTCAAGGTCACGCAATCATACAGATTCTGAAGTGGCAATTTCTTACCCTATTTTTGACTTTACTGCAATACTCACTGATAAGGTTGACTGTGATGGGGGAGAGCTTGGCCTTGCTCAAAGCGTCACTGAAGGTCTTCTGTTTGATGCTTCGCTTGACATGAGGATTCATCACAACACTTGACAATTTAGGGTCCTTAATAAGACTCTTAAAAAAAGAGAAAATAAACCACATAAGTAAGTAATAAGGTGAGAATACAAGGGAAATATCCTGAGGGTTGGGAGCCTTAATGTAACAGAGCAACACCGAAGGACACAGAAGTGGCTGCAAGAAGAGTAAAATAAGGATATACTGAATTCAACTCACAGCCACACGGCCCAGCTCTTGCTCCACCTTGTCCAGATTCTTCTGCTTGCTGGCAGCAGAAAACAGAGCGGTGGCATAACGGCCCTCAACTCCATAAACCTGGATGGGGGGCTGGGGAAACAGAAGTTAAAGTTAAAATTAAGCCTAAAAAGAAGGCACTTTTTTGCAACAGGGCCCAAAAGACCCTGATTACGCTATTATGTTGGATTAACAGTGAAAAATCAAACACTAATATTCACTCTTACTCCATATCAAACAGTTTGAATACTATTGAATACGCTGGTATTAGATACAGTGTGCTTAAATCTAATGTTACACTTACAGTCCAGGCCATATGTAATGGTATCCTGGAAATGTATTGGTCACAAATGTAGTATTTTTTAACAAACTGAGTTTTAGTTTGAGTTACAGTTACACTAACACACAGAAGCAAAACTAATTTAAAAAGTTTAGAAAATCAACCAAATGAATAAACTACATAAACGTCTCTGTTCTATACAGCTGCAGACATAAAATGTTTGTCCCCATGTGTACATTCAGATCTGTTTTTGCTTTTCCAGTAGTGTTTTCCAAATTTCCTGAAACTTCACTTTTACTAGGTAGCAGTGTTTTCCTTTCTTCAACACAAACAATTCAGCAAAAGAAATTCTTAATAACCGAAAACATCTGAAGTACTATCAAAGGCAAACAGCAGAGTAAAAATGCTGCTGTGTTCATCAAAATGCTAGTTGTGAAAGAGAGACAGAAAAGGAAAACACTGCCTCATCAAGTTGGGAAAGTATCAGAGAAGACTCACTGACAGAATCCAGTAGACAAGATTCAACAAAGAATTTAACTGAAACCTCCCAGAGCAGTGTATTCCCATAGGCTAATTAGTCTTTACACAATGACAGAGGTTTTCAAACCAGTAAACCCCAGACAGTTCAGTTTTCCTTCGTTCGTATATCTGTTGCAAGTTGCCCCATTGCAAAAACATGGATAGTCTGGGGGCCCAGAGGACTGGTTTGAGAACCAAAGCATTACAGTATGAACACTTAACTGAATAACGTAATTGGTAGAACATTCTTTTCTACATTACCTTAATGAGCTTTGCAGCCGGTCGGACCACCGACGTGCTGAACTGACGCACCTTTGAGGGAGAAAGTGAGAGAGAATGGGAGAGAAAGAATGAGAGAGGTGGATTAGGTAGGGTGATTAGATGTCCCATTTTTGCTTGGGACAGTCCAAACCTTTTATCCAAACACTTCCATGTCCCAAAAAAGTCCTCATAATGACAAACTGTATTGGTTTTCTATATCTTGAAATGATCAGGTTTGACAGTACAATTTTACAACTCTAAAGCTCTTTAGTGCAGCATCAATTCAATTCTGTACAAGGTCATAACTAGCAGTTGTGCTATAGTTGTTAAAAATTATTTTCCTTTTTTTTCATTTTAAACCTCAATCGACTTAATATGTGACGTATTTTAGAACTGTGTGCTTATCTATTTACATGCATCTAATACTAATATATGCATGTTCTAATATATGCATGTTAATCTTTAACTTTGCTGACTGCAATTAGATTTCCTGTGTCTTTGTTTTAATGTTTCTATGTGGCATCACTGTCACATGGCTTAGGCTTGCTTGATTAGCAAGCCAAATAAAAACAGATGCACATAAGTATAGGGGTTGCTATTCCATGCAATGTTGCGTTTACGCCATGAAATGCTCCACTTTTTCAGTTCAATGAAAAATGAACTATTATGTCCAAGTCACATTACACTGCCAAAAGCATGTGGACACCCCTCCTAATAGAATAGGAGTTCATGCATTTCAGTCACACACACTGCTAATAGGGGAATAAAACTGTGGCAGAATGTCACCTCTGACAAAATTTCTGGTCAACAGAACTGGATATCTGTAGGAGTATCAACAGCTCAACTACAAGAATGGGACTGTTATGTGCTGAAGCGCGTAGGGTGTCAAAATCATTATCCTCTGTTGAAACACTAAAAGTCCCAAACATCCTCTGGAAGCCACACTAGCTGAAGAACTGTGTATCAAGCATTCCACGAAATGGGTTTCTAAGGCTGAGCAGCTGCACATATCCTACCAATCACTGTGCAAGCACTGGCCGGAGATTTGTAAAAGACGCTGACGCTGGAGGAAGGTGGTGGAGGAACGATAATGGTCTGTATAGACCACTGACTGACATTAATCCCAGTGCACAACAGCTCTTCCCTGGCTAGGTCTTCTTATCCTGGCTAGGGCCGAGTTAAAGAGAACTTCTTCAGAACTTTCTCACTACAGTTCACTCTGACCACAGATGTGCAGAAGAACACAAAAACCTACAGCTGCAGAACAACTTCATGAGACAAATCCTCATGGGACGGCTGGTGGCTTGGTGTTGCCCCTGTGATTGGAAGGTCATGGAGAAATAATTCCACAGTATGCTGTACATGACTACAAGGGGCCACTTTATTTATTCACACTGCACATTCTCTGCCCTACTGCTATAATTTCACAATCATATTTACTACTGTCTACCTCCTATTCTCCATCTTTGCACACAAGCTGCTAGAATACAGTATCTGTCGCAATACTGTATTCATCCAGACTTGTACTGTAGCTACTGTCGACTGCACTAAATGTCTTGTCCTGTTGTATTGTTGCTCATGTTTTTTTTGTTTTTTGCTCTCTCGTTTGTCCTGTCTGCACTTGTGGTGTTTCTGTTCTTGTGTTGCTCCATGGCCCTGGAGGCACGCTGTTTGGTTTCACTGTGTACTGTGTGTATAGGATTGAGATGACAATAAAACCTACTTACCTTGTTTTAACAAATAACTATTAATATTAGAATAATTACAAATCTCTTCAGACAGAGAGTGCACAAACATGCTGTGTAACCTTCACCTCGCAGTGTCTAGCCACTAGCATAGCTGTCACACCACACAGATTGGATTAGACTTTTGTCTAAAATACCTAAAATACCCTAAAATACCTAGAATAACACATAGAGAAGTAAATAATGCCATTAAACCCTGCAATCCCGCCGCACTTATGTTGCTAGGTGACATATCTGAAGGCTAAAGCTAACCTCTTAGCCACCAGGATAAACAGGCCGAAGCTTAGTTTTGAGTTTTACGCTGTTTATACAGACCGTACTGTTGAAGCCTTACGTCTGCTGAACACTGTAGGGATACAATCTCATAGTGAAAGCGTATACAACTCAATGTTCATTGTAAAACATAATGTTTTTGATAATCTTTTACCTGCAGCCCCAGACCAGCCGCTGCCATTTTCTCCTGCCTCAGTGTAGGTCAAAACTTCTGCGCATGCGCGCGAGCGGCGCGTCAATAATGCGGACTGCCTCTGAGGTGCTTCATGGGTAACGTAGTTTCTATGGCTTTCTTAAGTCCGTGGAAAATTACTGACAGAGACCTCGAGAATGGATTATGCCCCGAGGGCTGGAAATGTACAGCAAACGCACTCGTAAATATAGTTCAGAGGAAAAATACAACACAAGAGCTCCAAGTTAACCGAAAAGCCTACCTCATGTTACTTTCTTTTAAATGTTAAATGGGCTTAAAACATCAAATGCTCAAATAGAATCCAAAGGCCTTAAAGAGACACAGTAAAGTAGCCTTTATACGCATGAACACACCACAGCACATTGTGAACAGTGTGAATTTTTTTAATGCATTCACCATGTGAACCAGTGTGCTGGGGAGCAGTGTGTGGGGACAGTGTCTTGCTGAAGGGTGCCTCAGCGGTGCCACTAGCAATTCTGGGTTTCAAACCCATGATGACCTTCTGATTGCAGGGGGAACTCCCCAGCTGCCCCAGTGATGTGGGTTTGAAGCTGCAGGAGAGCAGGTAACCTGAAACCAGAGGACTGAAAATGTTTACAAGATGATGTAGGTGGCTGTTGGTGCAAGGAAGTAACAAATTTACTTTTATTGTACAGTTACTTTTACAATACCTGCTGACTTGCTTTTTCAAATCAGACATTATTTTTAACATTTGGAGGATTATATGATTGAATGGCTCATCTGAGCTGATGACATGCTGGTCTTTCTGAGGGTGTTTGGGAACTGACAGTTGCATATTTAAAGAGGGCTCAAGAACTGATACAATGGAGCCATGAGAGCACTGCATCAGTATCTGAATGCTCCTTGTTTTGACTACGAGAGCACGTGTAAAGGCCTGATGTCATAATAAGGCATTGTACTGGATGCTGGAAGAAAAAAACCCCTGAAAATTTCCAGCTGCATTACAGAACCATTCAGATTCTCAGAATATGGCAAGTGTGGCCAATGTGGGTGATTATCAGGGAAAACAATAGCTGTTATATCTGTAATATCAGGAGTGGGTTCTCTCTGGCCATTAGCTAGTGAGTGAGGAATTCAGTTATTGAGTTACAGATCATCTGTCAAACCACTGACACAGAGTGGAGTCGAAATGTACAACAGAAAAGTGAAATTATACATCTGGCCCATTTTCAAACAACATGAGAGTTAAGCCAGCTAAATTTCAACATAACAATATAAATCCTTACATACATCTAATCTGAACTACAATTCTCTCATCACGAACTCTTCATAAGGGTGCATCTTTTTTTTTGGTCCTGGTCATATTAACCCCTTCAAAAAGACGCTTAATATTGTAGCTATTAAGCTGATGACTTATGACTAAGGAATTACTTAGTAATTACTATGAAATATACAATCTGTATAGGTGTAGAGTGAGGAGTTGTGTGTAGTGTCCTTAAATTTTAAGAGGTTGACACTGATTTATTCACACTCTGAGTGGGAAATTGGGTTCAAACTTGTTTATTGGTGGTGAATCACAGAGAACCAGTGCCATTAGCCACATGTCGGGTATTGATGGCATTGACCTTGGGTTGGGGTTGCACTTGGCAAAGATTATTGCTAGAGAAACCCTGAGGCATGGCAAATTCCAGATGGTTCTTGTAGTGACTGCAAACATTAAGCAGATTAGAATTAGCTTCCAAATGAGCTTTGCATTATCCCGGCCGGGAAAACACCAGGTTTCCAGCGTTTTCTTATACCATTAAATAACAGTGTGCAAGAAGTCATAGAATACAGTAAATACTAATCATTTAAAAAAGTACGTAAATAAACAAGGACTTCAGAAGGCAAGAGAACAGTCAAGACATGCTTTGCATATTCAGAGTGTAGGAGCGCTACATTACATTATCAAAAGTATTGGGACACATTTGTTTTTCTGGGTTCGGGTTAGACCCTTTACTTCCAGTAAAGGGCAATCTTAATTCAAGACAGTTTGGACAACACCATGCTTTCAACTTTGTGGACGTGACTGTGCCCCGGTGCACAAAGCAGCTCTATTAAGACATGGCGGGATGAGTTTGGTGTGGAAGAATTTGTCTGACCCAGACAGAGCCCTGACCTCAACCCCATCCAACACCTTTGGGATGAACTGGAATGGAGATTGCGAGACAGGCCTTCTTGTCCAACATTAGTGCCTGACCTCATGCTCTGCGGGCACAAATTCACTCAGAAACACTCCAAAATCTTCCTAGAAGAGTAGAAGCTGTTATAGCTGCAAAGGGGGACCAACTCCATATTAAAGGCTATGTATCTGAATGCAGTATTATTAAAATCATTGAAGTTGGTGTCATAGTCAGGCGTCCCAATACTTCTGTCCATATGATGTATTCCCTGCTCCCAGAA
>JBBPCX010000002.1:6817665-6835722 GCA_037974365.1 Hydrocynus forskahlii
TTAAAATCATTGAAGTTGGTGTCATAGTCAGGCGTCCCAATACTTCTGTCCATATGATGTATTCCCTGCTCCCAGAAGAGTGGAAGCTGTTATAGACGCAGTCAAAATTTGCAATGGCACTGCTTCCCATATTAGCTGGATTAAGAAAGCACATATTCCGAGAAGAGTGGAAGCTGTTATAGATGCAAAGGGGGACCAACTCCGTATTAATGTCTTTGTATTTACAATATCATTAAAGTGTTGGTGTAATAGTGAGGCGTCTCAATACTTTTGGCCATATTAGTGTGTGCATCCCCCACACACCCCCACTCCCTTTACACACACTAGCCGTTAGGGGCGGGGCAAAGCTTCGTATCTTTAAGAGCGTCCCGAGCCGAACACGCTGCTGCTGTTCTCTCAGCTGAGGAGGAAGAAGACAAAGAGGAAGAGAGAAAAGAGGGACGACAGCAAGAATACAAGGTTGCAGCTGTTTTACAGCCCATGTGCCGACAAATAAATAATTCGTCTGCACCTTGGAAGACGAGCTCTGCCCAACGCAGCAGAAAGCACTTTCCATGGCCCTTCCAGGGTCGTTAATTCATTCATCGGGCTCTCTAAGATAGCAACGCGGAACAGGCTCTAAGTCTCTGAATAAAATGGTAAGTGGTTGTCATTTCTGACAGGCATCGAGTGAAGGACGTGTCTGGTGTGGTGGAACCGAAACAGAGTCTGTTTTATTAATTGTCGAGCCATTTTTTATGCAGCAGCTCGTTAAGGACGTAGATTTGTGAATAATTTCGTGCTCATTTAGTCGCTGAGTGCTACGTGGACAACGTTTGGAAAGTTAATGTCCCCTTTTTATCTTTAAAAAACGAACAAAAATGTCCAGCGAATAGATTTTAATCAGATTTGAAGCAGAGACCAAAACCTTCTAGAAAATTCCACGTTGATGATGTGCGTGTACAAAACTGTGACGCGACAAAACGCGATTTAAAAGCTGACCACGCCTCTTCAGCTTTACTAATTGGGAGCAATTGACAGCAGAGGGGGATTGACAGCAAAGTTCCCCTACATTAGTGGGAGTTTAGAATTCAGGTTGTTTTTGAATTAACCACACACACTGTATGGACAAAAGTAGTGGAACTTCTGACCATTACACTTTCATATGGAGTTGATCCCCCTTTGCAGCTATAACCGCTTCCACTCTTCTTGGAAGGCTTTCCATATGATTTTGGAGTTTCTTTGGGAATTTGTGCCCATTCATTCTGTAGAGTATTTCTGGGGTCAGACACTGATGTTGGACAAGAAGTCCTGGCTTACAATCTCTGTTCATCCCAAAGATGCTGGATGGGGTTGAGGTCAGGGGTCTGTGTGGGCCATTCAAGTTCTTCTACAATGAACTCGCCCAACCATGTTTTTATAGACCTTGCTTTCTGTACTGGGACACAGTCATGCTGGAATAGAAAACATTCTTCCCCAAACTGTGTCCACAAAGTAGGAAGCATGCTGCTGTCCATGATGACTTGGTATACTGAAGCATTAAAACGTCACTTGGAAGTAAGGGGCCACTTGAATTCAGTAATTAAGAGGTGTGTCCCAATACTTTTGTCCATATAGCGTATTTGTACATTAAAGTCACTTGGCGTGGTGTTATAATTTTCGCTGACAGGGTTATGGCCCATAAATCGTTCATAATAATCCTTATTTTGTTGAGGTGCATCAATAAGGCATGAGTTCTTGGCGTCCTTGTTGTTTCTCTGCGCTTGGCATGATGCAAGGGATCTGATCTGTTGCCAAGGGTTACCAGAGCACATCTAAGTGATGGGTAGACTGGTGCGATGCGATCCAGTGTCATTCTCTGTGGTGGGCTTTGAGCAGCGTGTAAGAGGAGAGTTGGCTGGCATCCTTCGCTCCTTTTTGGCCGGCGGTGAATGCAGTATGAGGGGATTAGCCCAGTCAGTCTCCCTTAGCTCAGTAACCTTAATAGAGGTCTGGATCAGTCGCTTATGTGCCTGACCTCATCACCATGATCTGCAAACGAGTGGACTGTCTGATAACCAGACAGTTTGCAAATAGAAGTGGACAGAAATATGCAGTGAACGCTATCGTTGAGATTTAGTTTCATGTAGTATTCGGTGTGTCTGTATTAATGTGACTTGCTGTGGCTCCTCTTGCCAGTTGGGCATGTGTCGAGATAACAGATGTTTTTGAGCTTACTTGGGCAAAAGTGAGGAAACATAGGTAGGATGTACAGAGTGCAGAGGGAGCAGTACCGTCCTCACTGCTTTACAAGTGTGACAGAAATTAACTGTGGTGTTCAGCATCGATAATGTCAGCAAGATATGAATGACTTCCTCTGGATTATTTTTATATTTTGTATGTGTTTATTTGAAGGCTTGGAGAATGGAGCTTTTGCCTAAATGAGTTTGCATTAGAAAATCAAAGTAAGTGATAGTAAATCTTGTTCGGTAGCGGCTCATTGTACCAATGTATGCCATACAAGCATGAGCACCAAGAGAGGGCAGCAGTACAGATGTTTTCTGACATGACCGAGATGCTCTTCTGTAGGTTCTCTGGCAGTGTTTTGCTTGTGGTAACAGTAATACTACAGGCAGTGTTAGGTTTTAACATCAAGGCATTATAAGCTGCACCCAAGGGGCATTCTGTTTTGTTGTAATGGTTTCAGTCAGCTCTGTTGGTTAGCACTAAATCATAACTGGAACGGACAAAAATTGGTCCCAAATGCAATAAAAAATAACTACGAACCATGTATGCAGCATTATGTAATAAGCTGACCCCTGATTTACAGGGATTTCTGTCGCTGAGTATGTGTGTGAGACCTGAAATGGCAGGGCACCGGAGAGAAGCAAAGCAGCAGATTTGCATGCGCAGGTTATGCAAACATAAGAGCATGTAAATTATGTACTCTCAAGCAGTGGGATGTCTATCAGATTGGACGAACGAGAGAGGTTGCTAATGACTTTGAGCACTCGTTTGTGCATTTCCTCACTATCTTCACTTATTTTCCGTTTTTTGGGCCTGTCTGGATTGGATTAGTTTACTAGGGGACTGGCTGTGATTAAATGTTTATATGTCTCCACAGTGATACAACTCTCCCATTCGAACCTCAGTAAAATTACTGCAGGCTTAGGTGGTTTGTATGGGGTTGGATCTTCTACAATTTTTGCGTCTCACGTTGTCATGTGAAAATGGAAATGTATAAAGTTATAATCACCCCTAAAATCAACTTGTGAGATTTCACTTGTCTGATTGACTTCATCTTCTTTCTCTTCCTGCTCTCATATGCTCAGTGTAGAGAGGATGGAGATGAAGTTCTACACCCAGACGAAGCAAACAACTGAGGGGCTCTTCAAGACATCTATCATTTTACAGTTTGTAAAGTGTTTAATATGAATATGCATTAGGAGAATAAGTATCAGAGATCATAAACCTTTTTTATGCGAGGGAGAAAAAGCCAGTCTGGCTATAAATAAATGAAAAAGAGGCAAATTTACATAGGACCCCGAGTAAATACCAGCTTAAATTCTCCGACTGAATCAACAGGTTTATATTGTTTAACAGTGTAAATATTGCTAACCAGTATTAGTAGGGACAACCCAACTAAATTGGCCAGCGGTTTACTTTAAACAGTAAAAGAATTAAGCAAAACTGTCTTTAGAAAGATCTTAGTAATAACAGTAACAAGCGATGGAGTGATTACTAGTTCTGTTTAGCAGCCTGTGCACATCGTATGGTACAGACTAAAACCAGCACTTTGTTTAGACCAAAAAAAGATGCATTGTTTTCAAATGTTGTTTTCATGTTACGTACACTGCTGGGGGTTTATGTGCACACTGTACAGCAGGAACTTCACTTAGCTCGCCCAAATAATCACTGGATTTCTCTAGGTAACAAACATTTTACCAAAAAAGCTTCACTGACTTATGAATAATAAAAATGGTTCTAGGAGAGACAATTACCCTGTACAAAATTCAGAATGTATATTTCTAGGATATTTTGACACTTCAGGAGCTGTATATAAAATTCAGTATTTAAACAGACTAAAAAGGACAGTAATGCACACGTGTTTGAATAGAGAGGACTTTGTCTTCACCTGATGGTGCACTTTGAACTAATGCATGCACCTCTTTCTCTTTTTCTCTCTCCCTCTTTGCTGTCTTGCAGGAATGTAAACTCTAGCCTTTACTAGACCAGAGGCCCGAGACATCTTCCCCAAAATACCCCCTGTGCTTCACGAGAGCACCGTTGGATTATTTGTTTTGCACTGGATGCATTTGTTTCCTTCCGGGAAGACAGCAAACCAAAGGATTCTAAAAAATTGTTTTTAGCATAAATTGCACCTTTACTCAGTCACCTCTTTACTTTTTTATTGTTTTGAACCATACCAGTAAGCACTGAAACATGGGGTCACCAATGGAGATAGCAGACATTGCAGTCGTTGGACTGTATTTTGTTCTAGTGCTTGGCATTGGATTTTTTGCCATGTGGAAGGCCAATCGCAGCACCGTAAGTGGCTACTTCTTGGCTGGCCGATCTATGAACTGGGTGGTCATTGGAGCGTCCTTGTTCGTCAGCAATATTGGAAGCGAGCACTTCATTGGCCTGGCTGGTTCGGGCGCAGCAAGTGGTTTTGCAGTTGGGGCCTGGGAGTTCAATGCTCTCCTCCTCCTACAGCTCCTGGGCTGGGTGTTCATCCCAGTCTATATCCACTGTGGTGTCTACACCATGCCAGAATACCTTTCCAAGCGCTATGGGGGCAAAAGGCTAAAAGTCTATTTTGCTGGTCTCTCCCTTTTGCTGTACATCTTCACCAAACTCTCAGTGGACTTGTATGCAGGAGCTCTTTTCATCCAGGAGTCTCTAGGCTGGAATCTCTACCTGTCAATCATCCTGCTCATCTCCATGACGGCACTGCTGACGGTGACAGGCGGTCTGGTAGCTGTGATATACACTGACACTCTCCAAGCAGTACTCATGATCAGCGGAGCTTTAACTCTCACAGTCCTCAGCCTGGTCAAGGTAGGCGGACTGGAAGGTGTTCGAGAGAAATACATGGAGGCCATTCCAAATACCACGGCCATCCTTGCCAATTATAGTTTTGCCTACACAAATTCCTGTCGCATACACCCGAAGCCAGATTCTTTCAAACTCTTGCGAGATCCGCTTGATGAGGACATCCCCTGGCCTGGGTTCCTGTTAGGCCAGACTCCTGCATCCATCTGGTACTGGTGTGCTGACCAGGTGATCGTTCAGAGGGTACTTGCCGCTAAGAACATTGCTCATGCAAAGGGCTCCACTCTTATGGCAGGAATGCTGAAAATCCTACCCATGTTTATCATTGTCATTCCAGGAATGATCTCTCGAATAATGTTTCCAAATGAGCTGGCCTGTATCGGCCCAGAGCACTGCCTGGCTGTGTGTGGCAACCAGGCTGGCTGTTCTAACATTGCCTACCCCCGACTGGTTATGACCATAATGCCAGTGGGACTGCGGGGACTGATGATGGCTGTTATGATTGCTGCACTCATGAGTGACCTGGACTCCATATTCAACAGTGCCAGCACCATCTTCACCCTGGACATCTATAAGATGGTGCGGAAATGTGCCTCCTCCCGTGAGCTAGTTGTGGTGGGTCGCTTCTTTGTAATCTTCATGGTGACCATCAGCATTGCTTGGGTGCCCGTCATCATTCAGATGCAAGGTGGCCAAATGTACTTGTACATCCAGGAAATGGCGGGGTATCTGACACCGCCCATTGCTGCACTCTTTCTCCTCGGGGTCTTCTGGAAGCGCTGCAATGAGACTGGTGCCTTCTGGGGTGGCATGACTGGCTTTGTCCTAGGTACCGCACGTCTTATTCTTGGTTTCATCTATCGTGAGCCTCGATGCGACGAGCCAGATGAAAGGCCAGCCTTCATCACACGTGTCCATTACATGTACATAGCTGCTGGGTTGTTTTGGATCTCTGGGCTTGTGGCTGTAGTGGTCAGTCTTTTCACTCCTCCCCCAACCAAGGACAAGGTCCAGCGCACCACTGTGTGGGGACTACGCAATGTAGAAAGGCTACTGGAGGCACAACGTAAGGAGACATACAAGTTGACCAATAAGAGTCCTGTCCATGGGAATGGCATGCTGCAGAAAGACCTGCCTCTGGATGTCCGTAAAGAGCAATGTCTTGATGGGGCCGATATAAAACTACTTATGCCTTCTCCTTGTGACCAGGATCCTGTGACGCCCAGCACAGATGCGCCAACCCCAGTGGAGACGCAGGGCAACGGGCATGCAGAGCTGATAAGGCGAAAGGATGATGGGAGTGGGCAGTTTGAGAAGGGGATGTGTCTGCGCATTTTTGATTGGTTTTGCGGGTACAAGGATGAGGCTGCAACTCCTGCACCCAGAGGCACTGAAGAAGATGAACGGGCTGTTATGGAGATGCTTTATGAACCCCCCAAAATCAAGATTCTGTTAAACTTTGGCCTGATAGTGGTCTGTTCTCTGGGTGTCTTCATGTTTGTCTACTTCTCCCTATAACCTGCTTCATACTCATCTTATCCATCAAACAGTGTGAACAGCAGTAAATATGTAATCTGTTTGTTATTTCAAGAAATATATGGGTTGTGTAAAACACAGACAATTCTTTTGTAACGTCCATTTCTCCTTCTGCTAAAATGGGCTTTTTCCATTGTCTCCATATTAGATCACCAGATTCTTAACTGTTTATTCCAACTGTTGTTCATTACATCATGGTGACCAAAATCACTACTGAAACTGTGGGCCTTTATATACAACTCTAAACAAAGAAATGTATTAGTTGTAGAAATCTGTGAATTTTGCCTTATTTAATGTAAAGTTGTTTTTTTTGGGTTTTTTTTTTTTGTCTCAAGCATCTTTTTTTTCTTCAAGGATCATTTATATTAATAGTAAAATCCATCAAGTGTGGGAGAAGGCTACATCTTATTTATGCATTCATAATTGTTATTACTCCTTTAAGACCTACCGTATTGCTGAAACTAGTAGTGATGAATTTGCCACCTATGATATATATTTATAGACATTTGTCCAATCCCTGACAAATGCTGGCGTATTTGTCATTTTTAGAAAAAAAAATAATAATAGAGAAACGTTCTATGGATTAAGGAGCAAAGGTGGTAAATTTACACGTGTCGGGTTTTTATGAACAATCTCGGTTATTCTTTGCAGTGCTGTATTCCATAACAAATGTTGTGAAGTGTGTCTCTAAACATGCGTGCTGCCATTATCGTAACAATACTTTTGTAAGTTAGTGTTCAGTCGTTGTAGATGTCTCCTCATGGTTATGTATTTTGCTGTATCGCTCTGAAAGTACTTCAGTCATCACTCTGTAAGAGCAACTTTTAGTGCACAAAGGTATTATTTAGAAATCACCAAATTGCCTTCTCTTCAAGTAGGGAGACTTAAGTTCAAGAAACACTTTCTCTTCCCCGTTTTGGGGATTTAATGAAGTGATAGGTCAAATCCTGGTAGACCAGTGTCTCTAAACCCAGCACTAAAACACATACCATACAAGCACAGCCTGTTTTTCCCAAGGACGTCAGGTGGTTGGCATCCATGGGTACATGCACCAGCCCAAAATATCAGTTGATCACAGTGACGTCTGAATTTGTGTAATATGTGAAAAGCATACGATACTATCCCAAATCGGGTCAGCTAAGACTGGGATGTCCAATTTTGATTGCTGTGCAAAATAGTATTTAGTTCTTCTAGAAGAAGAATTTCATTGTGTGGTTGCAGGAACAGGCATTTCTGTTGCACTGCTTTTTGAATGCACTGTTTGGTTAGTGGAAGAGGAAGTTGGTGGTTGGCTTCAGGCATGGAAGCGTATTCACCAAAGACAGCTGTTTCAGAGTTGGAATTTGGAATCACAGCTCTGCTGGAAACTCTGTAGACATCCTGCCCTTCATGTTAACTGGAGTGAAATAACCCTGGCAAGTAGGATTGTGAATGCTAAGTAAACATCACACAGCTCCAGTTGAAATGCTGAAAACAAACACCTTGCCACAGTTGAACTCTAGTCTGGTTCTGCAGAGGGTTTAGTGAGGCTGTCTTTGGTGTTCCACCTTCAGCTACAATGAGTTGCCAGATAAAAGGGGCAGCAAGCAAAGAGACCAGTCTTGAAGGTCTTGACAGGGCACTGCCTGGTTAGGTGAGGGATGTGATCCACAAGAAAGAAGTGTGGGAGTCAAAGGCAAAAATGTGACTGTATATACTTGTTTTATATCATTGACAATAAATCGTTACATTTATATAAATGAAAATAAAAAGACATCCTATTGAAATACTTCCTTGTGTTTTTATTATTCTGCAGCAAATGAGTTAAAGGGAACATTTCTCAAGAAAAACATGCTCAAGTTTATGCAGTAATGTAGTTTTTAGTAACATTTGTAATCGATCATTTGATGAATCTTGGCCATCATTCAGGAATGTTCTACATGATTAAGTGCTGGTACTGTCTGGTCCAGACCAAAAGTAGAAACTGAGAAAATATACAGAGTCGTTGTTTAGGAACCATTTCCAGAAAATTTGGTAAAGTGTTTTTCTGTCATGTAATAAATTTCACCAAATTTTATTTGACCTATGAATATTCAGTTAGATTGAATAAAGTATGCATAAATATCTTTTCCTCATAGTGGTTTGGATTAGGGCTTTTTTAAAAAATTCAGTTGACATCAACAGGTTTAACAGAATGACTTTAGTGACTTTCTGTCACTTTAGAAGTAAAGGTTTGCTGTTTGAGTTTTGAGTGCGTTAAAGGTTTTATTTGTTTATATCATATTTATCAGTGACTAAACTGCTGGCAATTTGCATCATGAACATGTAGTACATTCTCTAATAAAATAAAACTATAGTTGAAGATTTAGGAATAAGGTTCACAGCAGAGGTTGGGCCTGTAGAGCTGATGTTTGTTCAGGGTAGTGCAGTATCTGTCAATGGAGCAAATGCCGTGTGACTCCAGAACTTCAAAGCTGTTTCCAGAGAGTTTGTGAGTCAGTGTCAGCTATTTATTTGGAGTGATGTTTGCATGGAATAAGTTCTCTTGATAGTAGTAGGTTATGTTTGGCACTTTTTGACTTTCTCAAGTATTTGAATGCTTTAAGATCTGTCCAGGTCCGGGATCCTGGAGAAGCACATGTAGAGAGTTGGAAACCCCACTACACTCATGGGAAGTGCAGATCAAAGTTCTATGTGCACTTGTTTTTATGTTGTGATTTTAGTCTAAAGCAACTCATTGGTTCACTGTCTAAAATCTCTGGAAGTATTGGACTCACCAGTGAGTCATGATTGACCAAGAGAGATGACCGAGTGCTTTCATTTCCATTTATTTTGTGTGTGTTTTTGATTCTGTGTATTTTTTAAGTGATCCCAGAAGGCACTGTATTTTGTTTAGTTTTTTTGTTGAGTGACCTTTATCAAATGTTTGTAACACCTTTCCTTACCGAATGTGTCTTATTTGAAATTGGCCATTGCAATTCAGAGTGATTCACAAGCGGTGACTGGTGTTGTTACGCCCCTCTGTAAGAAGAAATCTGGATGAGTTTAATTGTGGTGCTGGAGAAGAACAAGAGTCTCACACAGCTGTAAATTACGCCGTATGTGTCAGGCATTGTGCTTTACAGCCCTGTGCATTTCTAAAGAGCCCCTGTGTTGCTGAAATCTGGAGCTGGCGAATCTGTTTGATTCTTGATGCTTTAAATCACTTACTGGTTCAGTTGCAAACAAAGATGTATTGTAAATATTTGCTACTTTTTTAAAAACAAATAAAGTACAACTTGTTTGAAAAGTACAGCGTGCTGATGGATCTATTCTTTCTATGAATTTCTTTTGAGGTTCTTCTCATATCAGTGGTTCCACTTAGACGTACAGATGAGACTGCTCTATGGTACATGTCAAATGTAGAAGTTAAGGGAGATAGACACATGTCGACATATGTTTAGGGCTGGGCAAGTTAATGCATTATTATCGCGTTAACGCATTATTTACTTTTATCGCATATTAATGTCACTCTAACAGTATAAAAATTACATTTTGCTTCAAATGATCATCACAGGCACTTTGGAAACTGGACCAGCTGTTTAATAAGGGCAGGCCAACCTAAGATCAGTTACAAAAGGATCAGAAAAGAGAAATGGAGACATATGCTGACATAGTGGGAGAAGTCGGGGGACACTTGCTAACAAGTGAAAAGAAAAATGTTTCTGCTGGTACCTGTTCAGAAAAAAAAAAGAAAACAGATTTATAAATGTTACCTTGCTGTTGCTCGGAAGGTCCCTGATACACTGTTCTGATCATGGCTCTGGACTCTGAAGGTAACTTGTTTTTCAACAACAAACTAGATAAAACGTGAATGCCCTGCAGGAGCAAATAGCTTTGGTTTTATATTTGATTTGATTACATTGATATTTAAGTTGAGATTTAGAAATATTTGAACTGTAACTGTGTAACTGTGTTAAAGGGAACACTGCTGTTAAAAAGCTCCTTATTTGTTTACAGTGTTTGCAAACCAAATGTTATCGCACTTTTGTCCATATAGCAGTACTTATAAAATAAAAGTGAGCAATACACTACTTTTGAATTCATTATTGAATTTATTGTAGATCTGCGATTAATCGTGGAATATCATGTGATTAATCATCACAGGCACTTTGGAAACTGGACCAGCTGTTTACTAGGGGCAGGCCAACCAGTTACAAAAGGATCAGAAAAGAGAAATGGAGAAAGATGCTGACATAGTGGGAGAAGTTTAAAATGATGAAAAATTGTAATCATTGCCCAGCATTAATTATGCTGTAGTAAGGTAAAGCACAGGGTCACGTTTATAGGTGTTATGCGTCTAGGGAGGCTGCAACAACCAAACAGAACAAAGAATAAGAGCACCGAGGGCTAATTGGCTTAATATGAATGTAAACACCTCTATGTGAATCAGAAGTCATAACACTTTCCTTCCAGTTCTTAATGTGTATCTGAGTGAAAAAGAACATTGGGAGATAGAAGTAACTGAAATGTTCACTCAATGGTATGTGGGGGTGTGGGTGGAAGTGTGTGTGGGGGGGGACGTCTTCTGATTAAAAAATCAAAAGATGTTTCAGAGATAGGCAAAAGGTCTGGCACTTAAGGTTTTATTTTAAATGATAAGATGCGCAGTATGACTAAAGGCATTGACTAACAAGAGCTTCAAAGAACTGAATCTGTGGCATCGCTCCACAGAGACCCTTTGCTTTCACAAGTGCAGGTTTTTCTAATCAACCAGAGATACTGAGCCAAAAGTCAAGCCTAAAAATGACAGAGCCTAATGGAGTGAGTGAAAACACATATCTGTGTGGTAGAACATCCTGAGAGTTCTTTCTTGCCCTGTTCTTGAGAAAGACACATAGGTTGACTGACTCCAGTCCTGCCTGACCTTAATCACCAGTCTGACGATGTGCTGACTCGAAACAGATACGGTTGAGCAGATGTGGTTGATGAGGCTAATCATTAGGCTCTGATTTTCCAGGACTTGAGTATATATTCTGAAATGGTTAAAATAACTCACCATAGCAGTACTTCAGAAACCCCACAGGCCATTTCCTTTGGTTTCTAGGCCACATGCAACACCTGCAAGGCCTCAATCTTGCACAGATCAGACCATGTTCCTGCTCTAATACACAAACCAAACCTGCTGATAATCAGACTGAGCTGAACCAGGTGTATCTGAGATGAGACAGCACGCCACGCTGTACCCAGCAAAAACAGGAAATGACAAAGGCTCCTTTTCAGCGTTTTATTTTCTCTACCAATCTGCACTCCATCTCTGGAGTGATGCATGGGTTGATTTGGTCATGCAGGTTGAGCAGGTACGGTACGAGGTGACAAAAGCATTAGATCGGGTTCAGTGGGTGCAGGTTAATGTATGATCTATGGAAATGGATGCAGGTTAATGGATGATGTTGATGAAATCCTGTGCTCTAATCCTGTTCTGTCTGCGGTTGGTTTTGTTGTCAGCCAGGTTGGGTTAATTCTGCATTAAGTCAATTCAGGTGGCTAGTCCTATTTCTCACGACTGGATGCGGATAAATAAAAGCTGACCACACAACACTCCTAGACATGCACACACACACACACACACAGTGGCTGTTGACAAACGGTTCATTCCAGCACAGCAAATGCTCTTACTATTTTAGTGTTTTGTGTCAACGAGCGACAATGTCAACACTGAATTCTATTTTTCTGAATCATAAATTCTGAGGCCATCTTTCCCTTCACTCCACATTTTTGTGACACACCCACACTCTTGTTTCACACGCCTCCTTTGTTGCTCTCTGCATGTCAGTCTCTCCCCCAGTATTTTTCCATTGATAGCTTGCCTATGGCTCTATGATAAAAGAGGACAACATAAGCTAGACTGACTGGAAGAGCCTGGCAAGCTTGATAACAAGAGGGTTCTCTTCACAAGCTCAAACAGAAGTCTGGTTCCAAATGGCACACTTGCAGTCCTGCAGTGTCTGCAAGGTCCACAAGGCCCTGGAGTGTCCCGTTCCACATTTAGGAGCCTAAATGCCCTCTCCTTAATGCCCTCTTACAGCGACACTGACTCAAAGCTTTTCAGAGCCGAGGACCAATCAAAGTGGAAGATGTTCAAATGCAAGAAAAATGCAGATATTTATCAATGTAACTTTATACATATAAATTGCATAGAAGAACAACTCTTGGTTCCCTAAATAATCTGTCAGCTGAGTGCTTTCAATTGAATTCTTTACAGAAGTGTCTATGTGTCATTGCTCCACAAACCTCTCCTGGCACCTTTAGTTTTAAGAGTACAAAGTTTTTCTCCCTTCATAAAGATTTCAGAGAAAACTCTGTGTGTGTGTGTGTGTGTGTGTGTGTGTATTGTGTGTTTGTCTGTGTGTATTTCTATGAGAAAGGAGCTGCAAAACACAGAGTCATGGGCGTGATGTTCCAGGAATCCCCGTATGAGATGCAGTGTATATGCTGTGTGTTGCTCTGAGGCATGTAACTGGAAACGCAGACCAAATTCGGTGCCAAAGCAAACAGAAAAATGAAGCCTGAGACTTGCTGTTGGACCTGTACGAGGGATATTTGTGCAACCTCTGCGTTTTATTTGAGAAGACACCTTAAATAATCCAATTTTGCACAGTTTGAAACCAGTAATCCATGGGAATTATATTTACATTTCAAGTAAACATAAATTGTCAGGTAATCACAGAGGAATTAGTGTGGTTTATGCAATAGCCGTCCAGGACGCCTGATGGATTACACACATCTTAATGCTTTGAGCTGAGTCCCCAGGTAGCAGCTTGGAGTAGATGTGTCTAGAACGGTGCAATGATTCATTCACTCATGATTCATCGTATTTCGATGAGCATCCCTTGCAGGTCCCTTATCAGAGACTTCGCCCGGTGGATTGCAGCATACGCTGACTCCAGTGACGCAATCCCAGGATTGGTGCAGATCTTCAGAAATAGATGGTTGGAACTGATTGTAAACACTGATCAAATATAAACACTGATGTGCTGATAAACATTGCTGTGAGACCTAAAACCACTGTGCTGGCTCATGTGCCAGATGCCAATCTTCTGCTGGTAATACAAGCACTAAATTGGTTTATGCTTTCCAATAGCTCCTCTAATTGCACGCATACAGACAGGTCATCTGAGTCCCCTGATAGAGTTCAGGGCAGCAGCACTTCACCAGATAGAGGGCTAGGTTTGTTTTTGTGTAATTCTATATTGAGGCCTGATGCAATTCTGCTTATTGCGTCTCTTTCGGTTAAATTGGAATTTTTTTTTTGTATTTCGTTCAGGTCTCTCTCTCTCGCTCTCTCTCTTGCTCTCTCTCGCTCTAGCTCTCTGCATCTTCAAGGGCGGGAGCTGCTATTTCAGACAGTGGAAAAGTACTGGCAGTGAGAGCGATGCAGTGGGCTGCCCTTTGTTCATTGTGGCCTCAGAGCTCCAGCAGGCAACAGCAGCAGCTCTACTCCAACGCAGTGTTAGTCTATGTGAATCAACAACCATACACCTTTTATTTCTATGTATTTATTGTTTCACTTATATAGCCCTCTCTGACTTGGCTGATTCCACGGCGTGTAACGAAAAGAAGCCACTTTAATTTGACTTAATGCCCAAAGATTAAGCAAGATAGCTGGGCGGTACACAGTTTTACACTCACGTGGGCTGTATGAGGGAAGAAGATGTGTGTGAAGGTTGAACTGCATTTAAAACGAAGGTCATTTTTGGAAAACAGTGAAAGACTTCCTGGATTAGTATTAATAGTTGACTTTCTAATGTGGAGAGCCGTAAAAGATTAGCTTTAAATCTTGATTCTCATCACGCAGTCAAGATGACAAACATCACCACACATTGAATTATTTGATTAATATTAAATATATCTTTTATCACATGAAAATCAGAAACATCACATGATTTTTATGTCCAGGCTATAAGATCAGTGTAATGTTACTGAATTTCCAAAAGCAATAAATGCATTCTGGTGAAGCTTATTTTTGTTCATTCACTTTTTAAAATAAGATGGGTGAGATTAGAGAAAATAATATAAACATGATACACAGAACAGTGTGATTTACGGTGATTATTATAAATGGAAAACAAGTGCAGATGTTTCTAGACTGGTGTACTGCATGATTAGTTAAGTAATTCACCTCCACCATCCTCTGATGAATAAAGATACTGAAGAGGTTCAGTTAATGCTGATTTTCCTCTCAAGATTACAAAAAAGATCTGAGTGACTTTGAAAGAAAGAGGGCTCATTATATGGGCACAGGAAGCAGGAGCTACAGTCACAAAGACCATTCAGCAAGCTAGTGCTTCAATAGGGACAGTCATTAAAGATGTCTGCATTTAAATATGTGGGAAAGATGTTAGTAAAGAGGGCCTGAAATTGTTGTCGAATGGGAAGGGAAATTCAGTGAGTGTGAATCTCATGAATTAGTGTGTTATGTTAGAAAAATAGAAGATCAGTTGTTCCTAAGGTGACTGAGAGTGTCAGTACAGCAAGAACAGTCTGTCCACAACTACAAAGGGAGAGATACACTATATGGACAAAAGTATTGGGACACACCTGTTTTACAGGGTTTGGTCTGGGCCTCTTACTTCCAGTGAAGGGCTTAATCTTAATGCTTCAGCAGACCAAAACATTCTGGACAGCGCCATACTTCCAACTTAGTGGACACAGTTTGTGGAAGAACCTTTTCCATTCCAGCATGACTGTGTCCCAGTGTACAAAGCGAGCTCCATGAAGACATGGCTGGATGAGTTTGGTGAGGAAGAACTTGACTGGCCCACACAGAGCCCTGACCTCAACCCCATCCAACACCTTTGGGATGAACTGGAATGGAGAATTGCGAGCCAGGCCTTCTCATCCAACATTAGTGTCTGTCCTCAAAAATGCTCTACAGAATGAATGGGCACAAATTCACCCAGATACTCCAAAATATTGTGGAAAGCCTTCCAGGAAGAGAGGAAGCTGTTGACCTACAGTGAGGGGATTTTGTGGCTTGGTTATGCTCTGGGGGACATTTTGCTGACATGGTTTGGTCCATTTGTCACCTTAGAAGGAAAAATCATGGCAGATCAATGCCAAGTTATTGATTTAGTACCTGTAACTTCTCTCGAAACATGTCTATCATAATAAGAGTGGTCTCTTGTAGGAAGACCGAGCCCCCATCCACAAGGCATGAAAGGTTTGATGTTGAAAATGACGTAAAATCAAATGCTCTGTCCATTGCCATCACCAGATCTGAACCCACTGGACCACCTACAGGAGATTTTCAGGCTCTTCACCACCATCATCAAAATGCCAACTGAGAGAATACCTTTTGAATAACCTGAGATCCAGGCAGTGGAATCTATGCCAAGGCCAGTAAAAGTTCTTTTGCTGACTCATAGTGGCCAAATACTGTGCTAAGACACTTTTGTTTTTTTACATTCGATTTGTAACCTGTCCATGTATGTATACAACCAACGTCTGTACCTTATCCTCAGCTCAATCAGTAATATCAGAAGTAATGATTGATACATTCATGAGCCAAAGGTGAAAGCTGTCATTTGGAAAAATAAAGAAATTAATTACTTAGGTGCCCTTGGCATGTGGTTTGTGGGTCAAATTGTTTCCCATTTTCCATGATCAGACCTCCAGATGCAAGAAGCAAAGGATTGTAATGGTATTTATGCACTGTAAGGCCATAGAGTACTCTGTTGTTGTTCAAGCAGCATGGTAGGGGTGCTATGTTGCAACACGCATCAAGCAGTTTGAGATTTTAATGCTTTTTACAAGGACTGATGTCAGAGGAAGGACACTTGAACTCAAAGCCCTCTAACAGTTGGTCAACATTCCTGGTGTGTGCTGAGGAATTGAATCGACAAAAAAAGGACAAAACCAAGCTCTCAGTCAGGCTCGTTCAGACATGTTGCACCACCGCAACTGCAATTAGTGCTCCATTTTAATAATATGCTATTTTCTAGGCCATGCAATGCCACTTATGTAACTTTGCACCACACCCTGATTAAAGCCAATATTGAACGTTTCTTCATTTTATTTGGCACTGATGTTTGACCACCAGACTGTCAAAACAACTCACCCGACTATCCCACCGGCTAAACCAACAACCCTTTCATGTCTGGTTAAATTCACCTTAATGGTAGAATGGTCTTTATCACCTTGCACATGCATGGGGCTCCAGGTCCACTGCTGATTGCATAAATAACCGGAATAAGTGTTGTATACTGTGACTCAAATAGATACTGTAACAGCCATCTACTCCTGCTTCATTGGAATGAAAACTTGGGCTGTTGTAGATAACATTAGACACCCCTCCTGTAGATGAAGAGGTAACTGAAACTAATGTAGGACCATGGGATGAATCTTTATTTTCGTTTGGGGGGGTGGAGGGGTGGGGGGTGTAATATGAATTCTTCATTATAAACCTTTCTGCTCATGAACATTTCACCCCATGGTCTGCAGAACCTGAGGAATCTGTAGTTACCCACATTCGCTGTGCTGCTTTAGCTCCATGAGGAATAAAGTCTGTCTCTGTCTCTTTAAATAAGGTTTGTTTATTTAATAAACAGAATAAATATAGTAGAAGGCGACACAAATCCATTACTGAAAATGTGTTGTTTGCTTCATCATTCAGCAAAGCTTGGTGGAGGAGTCTAGGTTAGCATACACGAGTGTGGGGAAACAGACTGCTAGAGAGGGGAACGGAGCTCACGCACTACAATTACCAGCACATGGAGACCAGCGAGCTGAGGGTACGCGTGCCTGCAGTGCTGGTAGTGTGCTGGGCTTAGCCATTAACACCATGGCCCTGATCAAAAACATGTACAAAAGGAAGCCCTTATTAAAAACACGTGTAACGCCAAACTTTTCCTGATCAAAACACTTTCTCTCAACCTCAGGCCATGAGCTGAAGCTCTGCGGCGCACACACTGCAAACTGGATTTTGCCATGATAGAATCCATGATTGTAGTCCTCTCATTCACTTACAGTTTAACATTTCTTTATAAAAACACCTTTATAAAAACACATTTGGCACCTTCAGCAGACACAAGACAGTGCTTGTAAGATACCTATGGATAAATCAGCCAAAACTAACAAAAGCAATAGCAAAGAAAAAAACTATATATATATATATGTGTGTGTGTGTGTGTGTGTGTGTGTGTGTGTGTGTATACAGTTAGGCTCAAAAATATTTGGACAGTAACACAATCTTCATGATTTGGGCTCTGCATGCCACCACACTGGGTTTGAAAAGAAACAACAACAACAGAATTGAAGTGCAGATTTTAAGGTTTAATTCAAGGGGTTGAACAAAAATATATGATTAAACATTTAGGAATTGTAGCTATTCTTATACAAACTCTCCTCATTTCAGGGGCTCAAAAGTAATTGGACAAATAAACATAACCCTAAGTAAAATGTTACTTTTCAGTATTTTGTTGAGAATCCTTTGCAGGCAATGACTGCCTGAAGTCTGGAACCCATGGACATCACCAAACGCTGGGTTTC
>JBBPCX010000002.1:6838463-6858367 GCA_037974365.1 Hydrocynus forskahlii
TATATATATGATTTTTAAACCATGCTATAATTAAAATGTGTATAGACAATGTATAGACAAAAGTCTTCCTGACCTGTGCTTTACTTTGCCATACTTCGCCAATGTATAAGCTTTTGTTTTTCTGTGTACTGCATTTCAACCTTTTGTTCCATTCGTGACAATAAATGTGTGTGTTCACTGTTGCAGGAGTTTGCTCTCTAAAGGATATTTCTCTGATGTGTGTATCTGCAGCTGGCCGCTCAGGTTCTAGAGGAGAAGGACATTGGTTTTGGGATGGTAGACTCTGAGAAGGACGCCAAGGTTGCTAAGAAACTAGGTAAGACTCACAGTGGCAGTGAAGACTTTCTTGAGCCTTTTTAATAGTCCAGCATTTGTCCAGCTCTGTGTACTGAATCTATATTGTGTGCCCAAGCACTGGATGAAATTTTATGGCCCCCCTTAGATGACAGTTTTATAGGGTTGTCAACTCCGGTGAAGTGACTGGAGTGAGACAACCAATATTGCACACACAAGTGCATAGTAATGACACCACATCTTAAAACACTAATTTAAACCGCAGATCGTAATCCGCATGCTGACCTGTGGGTCTCAATCCATCTTGCTCACTACTCACGCATGAAAGAAAGTCACTCAGCGTTCGCACTCAGCAGCATACTCTTCATTCATAGATGAAGTTATGCATAAGAGAAGATCATTCAGCAGCATTCACTCCATTGTGGCCAATTCGTTTTTAATAAAATCGTTTTTTGCCACCCAGGCAAGGTGGCCAGCAACTGTATTGAACTTTGACATTGCACTGTCCTGTTCCCCATACATGCAACCAGTTCATATGCTGTTGCCGTAGAATATCAAAAACTAAATCAAATTTGCTGTGTTTCTCTGATTTACTGTATTAAACCTGACCCGCTGATCTTGTTGAATCCCATTCAAACCTATCTCTGATCTTGTAGTATCCCATTCAACCCTAACGTGACCCTAATCCTAAGCACTCGTGAGGCCCTTTACTCCATGACCAGTTGTCCTACATGAACACATCACAGCACACAGTGTGAAATTCTTTCTCTGCATTTAACCCATTCACCAAGTGAAGCACCAGGCAGCCAGGATCACAGTGGTGTGGAGCTAGTGGTGCCACTAGCAGTTCTAGGATTTGACCCCATGACCTTCTGATTGCAGGAGCAACTCTCTAACCACTAGGCCACCAGCTGCCCCAAGAGCACCTCATGCTCTACTAACTGAGCTAGCTGGGCACATGTCATATGGTGAATCGCGCCATGCACTTATCCCAGACAGTGATGAAAGTGGGTTTTTTCTCAAAGAACAGAAAAAAAAACATTTGAGAGTAAACACACATAGAATAGAATTGTTTGTAGACTACTAAATATGAGCACACGGATGCCTGCTAAAAGAGTTACCCCTGCAATCGGAAGGTTGTGGGTTTGAATCCCAGGGCTGCCAGTGGCACCATTTAAGAACCCTTGAGCAAAGTACCGTCCGCGCGCCCTGTTCCCTGGGTGCTGCCTCGCTGGCTGCCCACTGCTTCACATGGTGAATGGATTAAATGCAGAGGACTCAAGTAATTTCCTCCGGGATCTTTACAGTATGTAATTTAAAAAAAATTTTTCAAGCAAATAAGCAAGAGTAGACTGATACCCCAATGTGATGTGTCAGTTGTCTCAGTGTTATTGTGCTCATGACCCAAATTCCACATGTATTTTAAATGTATTGTGCATATATTACTCAGTCATGCACTGTAACGGGATATGTTACTGAATACAGTGTATTTTCTATTCAACCACCATCACCTTTTTATGGCATTTTGCCAAACTGTGCTTATTTTCAGGTCTACAAGAAGAGGGTAGTGTGTATGTATTTAAGGATGACCGTGTGATTGAGTTTGATGGGCTACTTTCTGCAGACACACTTGTAGAGTTCCTCTTGGACGTAAGGGTTTCTTTGGCCTTTTTCTAGATCTTGTCCCATTTTTCAACATGTCTGTGCTCCCTCTGGAGTAAATGTAATACACAGCAATATCTTCTTTCAAGCTGTTGGAGGATCCAGTTGAGGTGCTTGATAATGCTCTGGAACTGCAAGCCTTTGACCGCATGGAAGAGGACATCAGACTCATCGGGTACTTCAAGAGCCAGGAGTCAGAATGTGAGTACGCAAGTGTGTCCAAATGTGTGAAGGAGCTATTGAAACAGCTGGGCAAAATGCTAGGTTATAAGAGTAAAACGAGATTTCATATGTCTTTTTCATTCATTGAGTAATTGATACAAGGATGAAAATATACTATATGGACAAAAGTATTGGGGCACCTAACCGTTACACCAGGAGTGACTTTAATGACATTACAATCAAATCCACAGATTTTAATATGGAGTTGGTCCCCCTTTGCAGCTATAACAGCTTCCATTCTTCTTGAAAGGCTTTCCACAAGATTTTGGAGTTTCTGTGAGAATTTGTGCCCATTCATTCTGTAGAGCTTTTCTGAGGTCAGGCACTGATGTTAGACGAGAAGGCCTGGCTCTCAATCTCCATTCCAGTTCATCCCAAAGGTGTTGGATGGGGCTGAAGTCAGGGCACTATGCAGGCCAGTCAAGTTCTTTCACATCAGACTCATCCAGCCATGTCTTTATGGAGCTTGATTTGTGCACTGGGACACAGTCATGCTGGAATACAAAAGGTTCTGTGTCCACAAAGTTGGAAGCATGACATTGTCCAGAATGTCTTGGTATGCTGAAGCATTAAGATTGCCCTTCACTGGAAGTAAGGGGCCTAGCCTAAACCCTAAAAATAGGTGTGTCCCAATACTTTTGTCCATAAAGTGTATATACAGTTCACTTAAAGACAGGACTTTTTCTTAAGAGACAGACAATAAAAATGCATTGGGAATAAGAATGAATAACTGGTGCTGCTGCCAGACTTTCAGTCATTCTGTAGGACAGAGGTCACTAATCTTGAGGTTACTTTTTAATCAGTTGGTCTCAATCTTCAGACTTTCATACAACCTCCTGCATGATTGGAATTAAAGACTTGCAGTCCCACACCAGCCCTCTCAAGTTACCTTTGCATCATTTGGTAGAAGCTTTTATCCAACTGATGTACAATGTTGGCATGTAACGATTGTAGGTGATTGTAGTGTCGGGAGTCTTGCCCACGATCTCTTATTAGTGTAATGTGATGACGCCCAAGGTAGGAACTGAACGCCACTCTCCTGCCTGACCCTTGCTGTAGGGGGTTATTCAAACATGGCAAGGTTAGTGCTCTCTGTCTCCATTTGGCATACTGTATCTGGACAGATAAGCAAATAAGCAGGGGTAGAGAGGTCAGACCCTATTTAAATCTCTTCCCTGTCTGACTGTCAGTCATGCCATGTCAAAATAATCAGACCAATAAAAGAGGTCCCAAAGTGACTCTAAAGAACATCACTACATTAACATTACATTGAAAGATGGGGAAATTTTTCCCCCCTCCAGCAGACATATGAGTTTTCAGCAGTGTCAGAATTTTAGATGCATGAGATTTCAGCAGTGCTTACACACGCCTACTGTTTCGAAACCTACAGGTAACACCGTTGAAGACTGTGAGCAGTGGTACATTTTATTAAAAATTCTTTACTCTTTCCTGTACCGAATTAATCTCAAGTGTATGCTCTCTACTCTTCTCTACTCTTTTCTTCTCTTCTCCTCTCTCCTCAGATTTTCTGGCTTTCCAGGAAGCAGCTGAGCAGTTTCAGCCTTTTATCAAATTTTTTGCCACCTTTGAAAAATCTGTGAGTGCCACATCATGATGTGAGACTATAGAGCAGTTTCTTCCCTCCAGTTTAGTTTACCCCTTAGGCTTATATTCGGTACTACATTATTTGAGTTATGAAGTTACAGAAACGGGGCCTGGGAGACTCTGGTGTGTAAAGGCGAAGTTTCTGATTTACTGTCAGCCCCACTGTGACTCTCCGAGTGACCATTTGTAAAATAATGACACTCAGCCAAACACAGTCATCTCTGAATGCTGTTTCTTCTGTCAGGCAAAGGAAAAATTCCACCAAAACTCCTCAGAACAAACAACGGTTCAGTACAATTTCAGTTAATGATCAGCTAGTTATTCAGTTTCATTTATTTTTTTAATCCAGAAATGGATGACCACACTCATATTCAGTCTCAAACTAGTATCATGCAGAATGATGTTGATGTCAGATAGCTCCAGAAATCAGATAACCTGAGGTTTGGCCGTAGTAGCAACAGTAACTAAGGGAGGTGGAACACACTGTGATTCACTTTAAGGGTTTTGTTACTGGGTGATGTTTCCTTCTTTGCATGGCCATGTTACTATTTTGGTAAAAGCCCCAGACAGTCCTTCTCAAACGTTTATGAAGATTATTCCTCTAGGAGGTCAGACCTAAGGACAGCAATATTTGTGTTGAAAATACATAACTATGAAAGCATCTCTGACCAGGAAACATTTACAGACGTTCTATCTACGTGTTACATCAGTTTTTCTATGTCCTTGAAGATTTAAAATACAAGCTGTGTCATGTTTCAGGTTGCTAAGGAGCTCACTCTGAAGATGAATGAGGTGGACTTCTACGAGCCCTTCATGGAGGAGCCAGTCACCATTCCAGACAAGCCCCATACTGAGGAGGAACTTGTGGCTTTTATCACTGAACACAGGAGGTAACTGGGATGGGTTGATGGACAGATGGATGGATGGATGGATGGATGAATGGATGGATGTTTCAGCATTTAAGATTCATCGTAAACGATTAAAATTAAAGTAGCATCTAGAAAAAACAAAGAAAAAGAAGTCCTGCGAAAGATACAGGGTGGTGGTAGCTCAGTGGGTGGGATACTTGCCACTGGACCAAGGGGTCATGGGTTCGAATCCTACCTTCAGCAGACCACCACTGGGTTCCTGAGCAAGACCCTTAAACCCCAAGTTGCTCGAGGGAGACTGTCCCGTGTAGTTAGGGAATGGAAGTTGCTTTGGCTAAAAAGCGTCTGCTAAATGTAAATACTGATGGCGATCTTCTTTTGTATTGTTTTATCACCATAGACCAACACTGAGGAAACTGAGGGCTGAGGACATGTTTGAGACTTGGGTGAGAAAGATACAGAATACATTAACAATCATTAATTAATCAACAGTCACTGTGCTGCGCTGGTGAGGGCTTGCTGTGGGCTGACAGTCAGTAAATGTTTTGCTCTCAGGAAGATGACCTCAATGGCATTCACATTGTTGCTTTTGCTGAAAAGGAGGATCCAGGTACTTACAAAGCATTTCATGTTTACCGTTTTAGAAATGTAGCCTTTTGTGTGACTAAACAGTCTGTGTTGCTTTCAGATGGCTTTGAGTTCCTAGAGATTCTGAAAGAAGTTGCCAGGGACAACACAGAGAACCCTGAGCTGAGTATTGTCTGGATTGATCCTGATGACTTCCCTCTGGTGAGCTCCTGAGCGAGAACAAGAACAATCACTCAGCGTGATACTCAGACCATAAAAGAGAAGACACTTCTCCTTTTTCTTTTCTCTTCCTCCTGCAGCTGATTCCTTACTGGGAGAAGACCTTTAAGGTTGACCTTTTCAGGCCTCAGATCGGAATAGTGAATGTCACAGACGTAAGCGAAACAACAAAATCTTTTTTCTATTAAAGGCTGTGTGTTTATCACAAGCCCACAGACACACGAGCCAAACAGCAAAAGATGATTCATTTGACTCTTTTGGTATTCACACTTGAGAAAAGCCTTTTGCTACTATTAAATGTGGTGGACTGTGGAAAAAAACGACTAATTATGTGTTTCTTCTTGCATGGACCACCTTTAAAATGAGGTTGTCACATCTTACCGACTGTAGTTTGACCTCTGACTGATTTTTTGATAGGCGGACAGCGTGTGGCTGGAAATGGAGGACGATGAAGATTTGCCTTCCGCTGAAGAGCTGGAGGACTGGATTGAGGATGTGCTCTCTGGAAAGGTCAACACCGAGGATGATGATGATGATGATGATGATGATGATGATGACGATGACGACGATGAAGATGATGACGATGATGACGATAATGATGATGATGACAACGATGATGACGACGATGATGATGATGACGATGATGACGAAGATGATGAGTAATTCATATATTTGAATTCTGGGGAAATCAACTTCAAACACGTTTACTGGCTCTGAAAGGCTCAGGACTGCTTGATCCTGAATGAGCTCCTTCTGGCTAAAATCATTTTGTACGTTTTTGTACATCATCTCTGACAAATGACAACCTTTGACAAAATGCTTTCAAGTTCTGCGCTAAAAAAACTGTTACTTGACTCTTTTATTTTACAATCTGCTCTACCAAACTGTATGAACACTGTTTAAATGATTTCAAATTAAACAGTACGTTTCAGAGTTGTTTCCGTGAATCATTTTTTTCTGAAGAAAAACATTTTCAGATTCACAGAACTTCTGAGATTATGAGTGGGATTTTACAATATATGGACAAAACTATTGGGACCTGTTGAGGTCAGGGCTCTGTGCGGGCCGGTCAAGTTCCACCACACCAAACGCATCCATCCATGTCTTTATGGAGCTTGCTTTGAGCACTGAGGCACAGTCATGCTGGAATAGAAAAGGAACTTCCTTAAACTGTGCCCACAAAGTAGAAAGCACGTTGTCCAAAATGTCTTGGTTTGCTGAAGCATTAAGATTGTCCTAGCCAAAACCCTGAAAAAGAGTTGTGTCCCAATACTTTTGATGTATCACACACAGCTGATAATTAACAAAAGACAGTTACATCTAAAATAACAAATTCTACTTGTCACATACACAGTTTATTCAGACTGACCATTTTTAAGCACTCTTCAAATGCATACGAGCAGAAGTTTTGGCAAAGGAGGAACAGAGGATCTGAAAGGGCTTCAATATTAAAGACTTGAATGAAAATGGCTACGTTAACATAGAAAAAACTAACTAATACCTTTATATAAATATATACAGACAGAGGTATACAAAATGTTTATACATAAACTCATAAATTAAATATATACACATACATATGTACACATCCAAATATCAAGATAAAAAAAATACAAAACATACGGTGTCACTGTTTAGTGGCCTGACAAATCCCTAATTTACAAAAACATTATCTATTGTTATAAAAATGAGGAGATGAAGGCCTGCAGGTATACATAATATTAGCATTTCAATTTAACCAGGAACGTGAAAGGGCCTACAGAGAAGCGGCCGAGAGCACAGGAAGGGTTGTAGGAGCGAAGCAGAACCAGTATAAAAAAGCAAAAGTAGTAAAATTCAACAAGGCCTGGCACCATTTATAAAAAAAGGAAATCAGCGTTTGTAAGCAATGAGTAAATCAGTATGGTAAGAAGTTGTCCACATGACTTGCTTCATGAATGGTTTGAGGCCCTGTGAAAAGCAAGAAACGCTGAAGAACACAGTTTATCAGAAAGGTTTAGGCAGCATCCCCGGGCTTGGACACGTGGGCTGTAGTTCTACTACAGTGACCACATTACAGAAATGAGGGGGGAGGTGGACAACAAAAATACTGTGGAATAACTTACAGTGTCCAGAAGAATACAAAGCTGTTCAAATTTGACTGTTCAAGAAGGACAATGGCTTTGATCCATCCATCTTGTAAAGTAAAGTGACCACAGCGTGAACAGCACAAAATTCTTCCTCTGTATTTAACCCATTCACCCAGTGAAGCAGCGGGCAGCCAGGAACACAGCGCCCAGGGAGCAGTACCTTGTTTATGGGTACCAAACCCACAACCTTCTGATTGCTGGTGCAACTCCCTAACCACTAGACCACCAGCTGCTCTTCCGTTCTAAGCTGCTTGTCCTTAACCAGGGTTGCAGGGGTGCTGGAACCTGGTCACGGGGTGAAAGACGGAGAAACACCCAGGATAGGTCGCCAGTCCATGGCAGCGAATGGCTTCTAATGTAAGTGAATTTTGAGCGAACAGCTTCTCTGTACTTTTCTAAATACAGAAATTTGATTGCCTGTGGCCAATACAGGCTGATCTCTGATACAGGCGCAGCGGAGATTATTTTGAAAATAGCTGGAACATGCCTCTACTATCTGTTTTAAATGTATACTTCTTCGTTTGGCAGGCATTTTAACTGACATAAAACAACACTTTCTAGTTCATAGTCCATCTGTTCGTTACTTTTCGACCTCATTCTTAATATACAGAAAACAATTTTTTTTTCTTTTCGGAAACACTGCGCAATTCTCACGAACACTCACATACCGACACTCCACATAAACGCTCTCATACTTTCTAGGCATATCTTTCCTATACATTAACACGTCCCAAACAATTTCCACAGAAAAGACACTGCAGTGTATCAAAATATGTCCGATGCGTAAAACGTGATTTGTAAAAAGTGAAAAAGTGAAAAATATGAGCAGTCGTTCAATCGTTTGAAACAGAAAAAGCACTGTTACCGAGTCTACTGTGTAGAAAAGTAAACGGATGAAGCGGAGAGTCCGCCTGGGTCAGACAGATGTCTCCGACTGCAGCAGCAGGACGAACTTGTGCGATTTGGGGTGGACGAACTCCTCGCTGACTTTGAGGTGGGGGATGGCCTTGATGCTCACCACCAAGCTGAAGTCAGGGTTTTTCAGCTGGAACTCTGTGCCGTTCCTCAGGGGGCTGGTGACCGCGGCCTCACTGACCAGCGTCCACTGCAGGGCCTGCCAGCTGTCCCTCCCATACTGCAGGGTGGGCCCTGGGGTCAGATAACTCTCCAGAAATGCCTGAAACAGAAAAAACATTACTCTGTCAACACTGATTCACAAAAACAATGACAAGCACCTCCATAGAAAAATATGGAGCATGGCGGTAGATGCCTAGTGGGTAAAACACTAGCCTGTGAACCTGATGTCCACATAGTTGCAGGTTCAAACCCCTCCACTCTCTAACATTGTGTCCTTGAGCAAGACACTTCAATCTCAGTGTCTTCAGAGGAGCTGTCCCTGTAACTAATGATTGTAAGTCACTGGATAAGAGCATCAGCCAAATACCCCCTTTACAAAAAATGTTACTGCACTGTCTCAGCTTTAAAATGGAGCATTTTGCCAGATCTGACTGATCCATGCTCCGCCCAGTCATTCTTATGTACTGTTCACGGCCCAGACACATCAAACTGTTGAGGAAGAACAGGCATAAGTGAAGTCCTACTGACTGGTTCTCTTCTCGAGCTCTCTCTCACAGCTGATCGTTGACACAGATATAACGTGTCCTGACAAGCAAAACAGCTCTGACAAGAGCCAGCTACAGTCAGCGGTGCTCCACACACTGCACAGAATACGGGGCAATGGCTTGGTAGCATCTGACACCCATCAGCTCTATTCATTTGAAGTGAACAATATTCAGACTCTCTTTTAATGAATCTTGTTTAGTTATTGTGTTATATTAGTTAGCTCAATAACTACAGTAAATGTAATAAGTTAGACAACTGAACAAAATAAGGAATGGAACGGGCCCTTAGAGTATAAATCTGTGGCTGGAATTGGACTTCTCAAGAAGGTAGCTTTCCAGGACCAGGGTTGGTTACATCTTGGTTTACCAGGTTAATAGGTTTAGAAGAGTCAGCGGGCCTCTGTGTGAGTGTATTTGGTGCAGACCTTCGGGGTCATGTTGTTGGTAATGCAGAAGGCTAGGTGGGTCTGGATACTGTCCATGCTGTGGCAGTGCTGCTGCCGGGTGGTCCGCAGGTACTTCTGCAGTGCCCGGGCCATCGAGGGGAAAATGGCCTGTGCTGCCTCGCGGGGGTCCATCACGTCACCCGGAGGTTTCTTCTTCTCCTCCTCCTGCAGCCGCCGCACATGCGTGAACGCCTCCTCCACTGCCACCACCAGCCTGGGACCAGGAAAGACTTGATAGTTTGGCGAAGAATCTAATTTACACATTTTTTTTTTACAAAAACAGCCATGAAGTGAATTATCTGAAGTCTTAGCTGACCGATTACATTCAGTCCAGGAGGAAAATTGGATTTATTAGATTTCAGGTCATGCCACCACTTTTCCATTTAGTTTACAGGAATATCAAGGTCAAATGTGTATGATTTTATCAATAAGAACTGTTATTGTACTTCTTTCTGTCACTGTCCTACCGGGCTTTGCGTTTGCGGACCCTTCTCTCATGGTCTGCCTCCTCATAGTAAAGCTCGCTGTGGCTGGTGTCTTTGTGCCGAGCAGCTGCGGCCATTTTGGCTCGAGTTTGACTCGCTGCACCGTCACTGCTGGGACCTGATAGTAAAAAACACATAAATCTATTTGTACAAGAGAACCTCAAATAAGCCACTATGTTAAGTCAAGTCAAATCAAAGTCATGTCAAATCATACACAAAGGTCATTCAATGTGGTTTACAGGAATATAATAAAAGTTAAATAGTATAAAATACAATAAAAAGATAGAAGAACTAAAAGAATACATAGAAAATCATTTAAAGTAGATTGAAAGTGCAATAGAAGTGCTTATATTTAAAAGAAGGTGGAGGAGAATATCAAGGGTTTTAGCAGCTTTTTAGTGTTACCGAGTGTGTCCGAAATCGCGCACTTACCTGAGTGCACTGAAATGTAGTGCATAGCACTAGTACTTTCTTCTGTAGTGCACGCTGCCGTGGGTAAGTGTTGTCCGAAATGGAACACTAACATTTTGCACTTAGCGGAAGTGACGGACTAACATTTGCTTGCGATTCTCCAGCCCGCCAAAATACCTGCTGGTTATACCGCAGTATACATCAGTAAAATTATTTTATTAACATTACTTACATTTATACGAACCAGTTGCCTCCACTTGGGCTTGCATTTCACTGTTGGCCACCATTATTCAACTATGAAAGTCCCTCCCCCTCCGCTATGTGGTCAAAATGGCGTCCGTTTTGTGCACATGGTGTCCATCGTTGCACACTGCGTTTTTTGGCCATTATTAGTGCACCATCTGGGGACTTTTAGTTCACTGAGTTTTAGCTAGGTTGTCAGTGTGAACACATTATGCACTAAAATTTCGGACACACCCACCGTGTTTTCCCATTCTACCTCAAATCAAGATGGCCGCACGCTAAGTCGCTGCAGCCTCTCTGGGTCCAACACTTTGGTGCACAAGTGTGTTTTCATTTGACTTCACATCAAACATACGCTAACATGTGCATCTGAACAGCTGGTAAACATGTCTACGACCACCAGACCCTGCTTCAGCTAAGGTGCCAGGAAACGTACAGTGAGGCTTTGTGACCTACGGAAACCAAGCCCTTGGTTCAGGGGAGGGACTTCATAAGTGGTGCGTGAGCGGGGGTCCGCTGCCCAGCTATCCCATCCATCCTGCCTGCCAATGTTGGCTCCCTAGACAATAAACTGGAGACTGCTGTGTTTTTATTTTTACAGAGACATGGCTGAGTGACAGCATTCCATCAATGGCTACGCAGATTAGCAACATGCTAACGTACTGCATTGACCATAATGTGGAACGGAACGACAGGTTGAGTGGTGGAGGGCTGAGTGTGTACAACAAAACTGAATGGTGCTAGTCTCTAGTTACTGCTCAGTTGCTGCTGGAGTTCTGGACTGTTAGATGCAGACCATTTTATTTACTGAGGTAATTCACCACCGCGCTCATAGCGGTGTACATCCCTCCCAGCGCCAATGCTAGCAATGCAATGCATCAGTGAGCTCCAAAATGCACATCTAGATGGACTGTTGCTTGTCGCCGGAGACTTTAATCATACAACTCTCATGTCATATCATGCAAATCTCCTAAGTTCTATCAACATGTGGACTCTCCAATGAGGGGGGACTCAACATTCTGGACTACAAACATCACTAGCACACTGAGCCCGCCCCCAGTTCTAATCACGTGTCTGTCATGCTAATCCCAACATGCAGACCACTCGTCAGACGCGCCAAGCCCCTTCATGAGCAGATAAACATCTGACCCAAGGAAGGCTGCTGGACCAGACGACATTCCTGGTCATGTGCTCAGAGGACGTGTAGACCACCTGCAGATGTTCTTACAGAAGTTTTCAATTACTCTCTGAGCACCACACTCGTTCCAACAGGCTTTAAAGCCACCACCATCATCCCTGTGCCAAAGAAACTGTCAGAGTCCGGCCTCAATGACTATCGTCCCATCAAACTCACACCCATCATCATGAAGTCCTTCAAGAGGCTCGTCATGAGGTACACATAAATCACAGCTGCACCCCTCAGTGGAACCCCTGCAGTTTCCTCCCTCAGGCCATCAGACTCCTCGTTGCTCTTGTGTTTTAATGGTCGTGGAGGCATGTTGTTTTGTTGCACTGTGTACGGTTTATATGGTTAAAATGACTCTAAACCAAGTTGAATTGACTTGACTTGATTCTAATTGACTTCTAATGAGTCACGGCTTGTTAGTAAGATGATCAGTTGAACCAGTTTTTTAGACCAGTGAAAACACTAAAATATGTAAGGCAGCAGTACTGAGAAACTAGCAAATGATGCAAAGCAGAACTGCGGGAGTGCGTATCCAGAAGCAACATATTCCTGTGTTACTGCATTGGACAGAGGAATAAAGAAACACACAACATGCACCCAAACACCGCAATGGTCTTCTGATTCAGCATCCTGTTAGCTATCAGGGTGCAGCCCTGCATTAGAAGACAGATCATGTCGACAGCAATAAGCACCTTTACTGAGTTCAAAAGAGCTGGACTCATCATCATGCACCCACAGGTCCATATATTCATATGTAATAAGATGCATATTAGCTCCATATGCATATTTAGGTTCTGGGGCCATTGGGAAGAAAGCCTGTTACGCATATTCATCCATGTTCAGGCGACGGCTATGATTAATAATGCATGCTTATGGTGGAGGAAGGTTCTATGTAGCAGGATAAGGTCAACCAAGCTACTCCCATGCTGCAGTAACTGATAGCTGGGCAAGGTTGGGTCAGTTCTACCATAGTCATGCTGCTGCCCTAGTGTCTGTAAGGAGATTTTGCTTTAATCGAAGTTGTGCACTGGGTGGCCTATATGAAAAGGAGGTCTTCTAATTAGTGTGTTGGGCTGTTTCAGCCACAACCTGTGCTAACAGGGGCACAAAACCAAACACAAAGCCATGCAATCTTTAGAAGCAAAAGCTAGCAGTAGAATGGATCGCACTGCAGAGCTCAGTGGACTTTCAGCAAGTCAGGTTATCAAACTGGCCAGCTAGAGCTGCCATGGTAAACTGTGAGTGATGTTATTTTGTAGTGAAAAAGTCTATGAACAACAATGATTCCGCCACATTGCAGAACAGGACTGCTAAGTGCTAAAGCATGTAACACATACAAAACAATCTGTCCTCAGCTAATCCACTAACCAGTTCCAAATCTGCTCTGACAGCAATGTCAGTCAAAGTATTGTTTGCTGGGAGCTGGACTGGGTTTCCAGCTTACTCAAGCTTATCATGCGCAAGGATGAACATCAGCTGGACAGTGTAATGCATTCTGCCATTGGACCCTGAAGTAGTGGAAACACAAAAGAGTATAATGGTGTGTGGCACCTAAGCAACTAGCCCTAGAAACTAATTTTAGACCGAATCATACAGTTTTGTCTCACCATGCATGGCTAGCAACAAAGATGTAAACATTTAGCCCTACTTGAGTGAAGAGCCCAGCCAATTTTAATTAGTTAGAGCATATTACCATAAACAGCAAGAAAGCAATTAAACTAGAATTACAACACTGCCCTCTGTTATAGTCTCACTTTTGCCAACATATTTAAGAATTAAAACAAAAAAAAATATAGCAAATATAAAGAAATACAATGAAATGTGACAAAAAGGCAGCACGCTTAAAACCTCGCCACAGCATCAATGTCGCAGTTATGATTCAAAGACTGCAGTAGGGCTAGTGTTTTTGTCAGAAAGCATGCTGTTCAACTGGATGAACACATGAGGGCGCCACAGGTCTCCACACTACTAGCACAAAGTGCCTAATTCTGCCTTGTTCTGTAGGTAAAGCCTGAGAGCAGCCCCAAAGCTGTGACATTAATACGATCCCTAAAACAAATGACAGGCTGGAAAAGAATTCATACTGATATGAAGCACTGGTGCAGTTTGATTTTGAGTTTAACCGGGATATGTTCATCGTTCACCTGTTTCAATAGCTGAAAATCTGAGCTGTGAAGAAAACCTGTAATTAACCCATTTGCATACAATGGGAAACCCAGGTGAATTCAACTATAAATAAATTGGAGAACTACAATCAATTTTACACATTCTTGGAGTGTCACAGACACAAACACACCCACACACTTACACACACACCCCTTCTTTATCACTCTGCTATTCAGTTCGCTACAAATGCCCCTTTTAAAACACATCACTGTTCTCTGTATTCTTAAGTCATTTGATCGTCTCTGCACACCTCGGTTTATTGTTATCTGTGAAACTCTCCTTGGCTATTTATGTTTTTTTCATAACTTTAACACTGGGGCCTCTATTTATCTTAAGCTAACGCGCCTGAGGAACCCTAACACTTCCTTTGGTCTCATATTATTGCAGCCAGCTAAAGCTAATGACCGGAACTCATTACAAGAAAGCTAAAACCGAATGATATCTCAGTTTCCACTTTTAATGGCTTACAAAGGAACATTTTCATTCCCTCTCCCTCTCCTTCCCTGCTAGTAACTCTTGTCACTGTAAATACGGATTTGTACTTAATTGCCTGTCTGGTTACATGCAGGCAAAATAAAAATAAGTGAGGAAACTATATTTTAGTATAAAGTGAACAAGTGAATTGAGGGCGGAGGTGTAAGCAAGAGAGAGAGAGAAAAAGTGAAAGAGTATCAGTTTTCTGAAGATTAATTATTGATAATCTAAATTCCTCTCTCTCCACACACACACACACACACACACACATTCCTGCAGTGGGCTGGAAGTTGTAATCTGAGGGAAAGGCTCCTGTAATGTAGGTGCCGTCTGGTCCCTGGGTCATGTTGAGTTTACACACCCTGAGGCCAAGAGCACGTTACAGAAGTGTGCCAGTGTGTGAGTGAAACATGGCTAGTGCCGGCGCAGCGAGCGCACAGTAAGTGCAGACGGGACTGTGCTTTTTTAAATGACAAAACACAAACTCTTTCTCTTTATGTAGTGAAACTAAGTGTATGCTTACAGCATGCATGTGTTTGTGTGTGAGAGTGTGTGTGTGTGTGTGTGTGGTGTGTAATAGGCCCAGGGGAGTGTTTCAAAAAGCAGCAGTTCTCAGTTGAATGGAACTCAGACGAACTTCAGTATTTCAGTTATTCCATCCATCATACAGCCATGGAAAAAAGAGACCACTTTTCCCTGTTTTTCTGTTCATTGTTTATACAATTTGCGGCAGTATGTGCGTGTGTAAAGTACACAGGTCACTATTCTTTTCTGAACTATTGCAGTGCGTGTGTAGAGAATAAGAAACACCTCCATACGTGTTGTAGAGCAGTTTTTCTATGTGCTGCATTCCAGCAGCTTCACTCCTGATTCAGTTTCTGATGGATGAAACAGAGTCACACATCCACAGACTCTGCTCTGAACGTCACTGTTTTAACTGTTGCAGCTGTAAAATAATGTAAGAGTGTTGTGTAGTTTAACATTTCCAAGGCATAATACATTATTTATATGTACTATGTTTTAATTTTCTCTAAACATTTTTGGTTTGGAATTTTGAATCAAGTGTTGGTCAATAGTGTATAAATCAATAATGACATGCACATTTTACACAAACACACTCCCACAAATTACAATAACCAGGAAAAAAAAAGTATGCTGTCTCTTATTTTTTTCCATGGCTGTATATAAAGAGTATACACTGCACTGTTGAGAGTGGATATAGTGCAAAGCTGATTTAAAACTAACAGAAACACAGCTGGACATCTGAGGGCACATTTACATAACAACTTATCTGGGCAGTATTCTTTCCTCAGACAGCGTATACAGGACTCGATAAAAGTCAGAGACCACCTTTTTTTCTCCTGAGGGCCAGGAAAAAGCGGAACACATGTCTAACAGAAAATTATTAACAATATAATGTTATATATAATGATATATACTGTTAGTTTGTTCAGTGTTTGTTTACCCTTTGCATTTTTCACAGCTTCCATTCTTTTCAGGAGACTGGTTTTCAGTTTTTCTGCCGAAATCTGTAGGGATTTTCTTCCATTATTTTTGGAAACACCTCCTAACTTCAGTCTTACGCGGTTGGTTGCACTTTCGGCCTCTCACAAGCCAAGCAATTCCAATTACAAATGTATACTAACCAGTCTATGAGTCTCAGATTTTCTTTTTGTTTGTTGGGGACAGTTTTAGTGGTCTACCAGGTTGTTGGAAGTCCCATTTTCTCTATATCTTTAAATCATTGGAATCAAGGGTAATAGTGTCAGGGAGAGCTTTGGGAACAGCTTTATTTGGGAAGAGACAGTTGTAACTAGTTATAATGGAACCTGAACTATATGGACAAAAGTATTGGGACACTTCATTATTGAATTCAGGTGCCCCCTCACTTCCAGTGAAGGGCTATCTTAATGCTTCAGCAGACCAAGACATTTTGGACAACGCCAGGCTTCCAACTTTGTGGGCACAGTTTGGGGAAGAACCTTTTCTATTCCAGCATGGTATGGAAGAACTTGACTGGCCCACACAGAGCCCTGACATCAACCCCATCCAGCACTTTTGGGATGAACTGGAACGTACATTGTGAGCCAGATCTTCTCATCCAACATCAGCGTCTGAACTCATAAATGTTCTACAGAATGAATGGGCACAAATTCCCACAGAAAGTCCAAAATCTAGTGGAAAGCCTTCCAAGAAGAGTGGGAACTGTTATAGTTACAAAAGTGGAATCAACTCTATATTAAAGTTTATGTATTTGAATATCATTAAAGTCCCTGTTGGTGTAATGGTCAGGCAATACTTTTGTCCATATAGTGTAGCTAGTGGAATTTGAAAAAATATACAGAAATGTATATTATGCAGATGCATCATTTCAAATGAACAAATGCAAAAAAAAAACTGTCTACACAGACGAGAACAACCTTCAGTTACTTCATATTGCAACTTAGGTAACACAAACTGCTTGGTGAAATTCTCCCCAGGGCAGTGCAGGGGTCAGTGGGTGCTCAGTGCATTCCATGGTTTTAACTTACAGTCTGACAGATAAGTTTTCAGTTTAGCTTTAAATGCTGCAGAGAGAGGGAGAGAGAAAGAAAGAGAGAGAGAGAAAAAGAGAGAGAAAGAGAGAAAACCGACAAAGAAAAATTCACAAGCTATCAAGTGACTGGATAATAGTCCTGGCATTCAGTAATCCTCAAACCACAGGAATGGAGAGATATGTAGAGGAGCAGAGGGAATTATAATTCAGAATATGGAAGAAATGTATGTGTTTCTGTCAGGAAAGAGTGAAAATGAATGATGATATGAATCAAGGTAATTGGTCATGATCATCCAAACTAAAATCCAAAAACGTGTTGAGAATTGGTTCGATTAAAAACTGCTTGATTAATGATGTTCACTGAATCCACAGACCCAGTCTTGACTCCAGCTTCTTCATTTTTTTATTTAGTTTCTCCTGGGTACGTGGACACAGTTTACTTTGATGGTGTGTTTCAGGGTGTGGTTTCAGTGGGTACATGTGGGGTAAGAGGAAAATTACACATTAAATTTGTTATTAAACTATTCCTTCAAGAGCCATTATCTACCTTTGCCTTGTTTGTTCTTTGGGGGGGCTAAAACAGATCAGCCCAGTGCCCTTTGTCCTGACAGTGTACTTGAAATCACATATTGGCATTACTGATAAATTATATGTCAAGTATCTAAATAATCTTTCTAACTAGTGAGTTCAGCTACCTAATGGTGCCCTTTTAACTGATAGAAACTACGCAGTTTATATGACACCAGCCTAGGATGATCATGCCCAAAGCAAAGTTAGATGGGTATAAAGCCCCCCAGCATTGTACTGTGGAGCACGGGCATTGGGTTCTCTGGACTGGTGAATCACCAAAGCTTTAAACCTTTGGGATGAGTTGGAATGGAATTTTAATCCAAAACTAATCCTCCAACATCAAGTTGCTGACCTCACTGAAGCTCTTGAGGCTGAATTCAATCAAATCCCCAAATCAAAATTCCAACATCTAGTATAAAGCCTTCCCAGCAGCGTAGGGACATTTACTGCAACAGTGTACAGGTGCCGAATGAGTAGGTGTCCCCAAACTTTTGGCCATACTGTATAATCATAAGAATGGCATACAGTCGACCCCCTGCGAAGTCGCGGTTCAGAGTTTGCGGCCTCAGATCGTTTGTGGAATTTTTCTCAGAATCAAACTAATAATTGTTCGCTGAAACCGCAAGTATCCTCCTTATATAATTTTTCATGCATTCTAATGCTAAATTATTAAAGCATACATTGCTAAGTTCGTAACATAAATATTAACGTAAATTCAGCAAAATTGTCAGAATAAATATAACTATAAAAACAGGCATGTGTAGCATCACAAATTTGCATTTTTTCACAATTCGCGGGTGCTCTTGGAACGCGAACCCCACGAATTTCAGGGGTCAGCTGTAATAGTACATGCATGTCTGGCCATATAAGAGGTTTGCATGGGCTGTGTGTAATTTAAAACGTATGATGTTTACTGTGTGATTAATGTGAATTGATGCAGTAAGTCTCAACCACGAAAGAATATTTCATAATATGACTGCAGCACAAATCCTCTAAGAGAGAAAAGTACCCAACTCACCATCCACGTTGTAAACTTTAAGAGCGGCCAGGTGCTTGGCTGTCCTGCACTTAGCTGCAGTCAGGAGGGCAGTGTTATGGACAGAGAAATCCTTATAATAGTTCTCCAGGACGACCAGAGCCGCTCGCTGAATACTACAGAGAGACAGATAGAGAGAAAGAGAGAGAGAGAGAGAGACAGATAGAGAGAGAAAGAAAGAGAGAGAGAGAGAGAGAGAGAAAGAGAGAGAGACAGAGAGAGAGAGACAGATAGAGAGAGAAAGAAAGAGAGAGAGAGAGAGAGAGAGAGACAGAGAGAGAGAGACAGACAGAGAGAGAAAGAGAGAAGTAGAGTAACTGGGGGATTAAGTGTTCGCTTTGTCTTTGGCCTGAACCCAGCACGATTTATGAAATAAAACAATAAACACACACACACAGTAGCAGCTCTATGTAACATCAATATAAAACAATAGCTTCTGTGACAATGAAATCTAGTATGAACTAAAAGAACACAGTACAAATGAAATAGAGAAGAGAGTGGAACACCTGTGCAGTGTGAGTAAACAACCATCAGTGTTTACCTTTAGAGCACCACCAACGGAACAATTACTATTACAGTTTTCATTCTTTTTGTAAACACACATCATGTTGTGCATAACACACACAAACACACACACACACACACAGACACACACACACACACATACATACAAACAAATACACACACACGCACACACTCACACACACATAAACAAATACACACACAAACAAATACACACACATGGGGTGGTGTACCTGAGCTGGCCCAGGTTGTAGTGTCTTGTCTCTCCGTCAGTAGAGCGGATCACACTCAGGCAGAAACACGGCTGCAACTGCCGCACCTCCAGCAGCACCACGGCCAGATAGTGTGTGAACAGCAGAGCGTCCACCAGCGACACCGCAAACTGAACTATACCCTGGTAATTCTCATCCTGTGACTCACACAGACACACACACACAAGCAGAGACACACACAAAAATGTACATATACAGCTCCAGGAAAAAATAAGAGACCACTGCAATTTATTTTTAAATCTCTATAGGTATGACAACCATCCCATGCCGGTGTCTGTTAAATTCCTACACAAGCACCTCATTCTGCTTTATGAGGGACTGATTAGAGATCACCTGAATCACATCTT
>JBBPCX010000002.1:6858467-6875385 GCA_037974365.1 Hydrocynus forskahlii
CTGTCTGTCTGACTTTCCCTCTCTCTCTCTCTCTCCCCCTCTCTCTCTCTGTCTGTCTGACTTTCTCTCTCCCTCTTCCTCTGCCCCTCTCTTCCTCTGCCTCTCTCTCTCTCTCTCTCCCTCTTCCTCTGCCCCTCTCTTCCTCTGCCTCTCTCTCTCTCTCTCTCTTCCTCTGCCTCTCTCTCTCTCTCTCTCATCCCCCTACCCCCTCACCTCGTTTTGGGAGAGATGGACTGTAATTTATTAGTTTGATACAGGAGCGAGCGGCATTATACAGAGCAGCGCCTCTCTGAGCGGCTCGTTTGGAATTCACACCCAATCCCATTTCCGGCGCATTCCTTTTGCTATTTCCGAGCCATTCTTCTTTAAATTGACAATCTGAGGCGCTGCGCGCACCACCTGAGCCAGCGCTCGCCGTATTCATTTGGGAGCAAAGACATGGCGAGCAGAAATATTTCACCCAATCCTGAAAGCGCCAGGAACACTGCCATGCCACTTCATCCAAAATCTGTCAGGATAGATCTTGGTTTTTGTCATCCAGGAGGGCTTTAGCTACTCTCATAAAAAAGATACCATGATATGCATCACCAGCTACTTACAGAACAAAAGTTGCTTCCTCCAGAAAATCTACCTGGCATCCTCTTAATGGATTCTCATTTTCATGCACTTTTTTCTAAATGGGCAGATCTAAGCTGGTAATTTGCAGGTGCTGCTCAACATCTGCTTAGATATTATCATTTCACCAGACACTAAAACCAAATGCAGGACAGTCAGCTTTCACACTCTGGGACACTTGGACACACACATGCATGCGCATACTTATACAGTGTAGGATCATGGGTTTGTGTCCTGAATGATCAACAGAACTGATAACAACTGATTAGTTATAATAATGTTATAACACATAACATTCAAAAAGCCTCATATTTGTAAAGGTGGAAACTTTGGTATGTAAGTCAAAGTCAAAGTCAAAGTGAGCTTTATTTTCACCTCAACCATATACAAGTATGCCGAGAGACAAAATGACAAAGCTCAGGTTCAGCAGTGTGCATAAAGTGCAACAGACATAAGACATTGTGCCTTTGTATATAAATATAAGTAAAATAAAATGTGCATCGGTTGAAAAAATGCACACAAAGTATAACCAGTACAGCCAGTATAGCCTGTGTAAACAGTATAACAGTATAAAACGATATGAAGCAACCGAAAATAGTAGCTTGAGTATACATTCTTTAAGGTTTGTGCAAACAGTATGACAGAATAGACAATATAACTAGTATAACAGTATGACCAATAGCAGCTTAAGTACGGATTCCTTTGTGCATTCTAAGAAGTGTGCAAACAGTATGAGCAATAAAAAGTAAAGTGGCCCCTTATTGTCACGCGTGAACTCAGTGTGAAATTCTTTCTCTGCATTTAACTCACTCACCAAGTGAAGCAGGGGGGGCTGCCACCAATGAGGGGCGCCCAAGGAGCCTCAGTGGTGTCATTAGCAGTGCTGGGATTCAAACACACAACCATCTGATTGCAGGAGCAATTCCCAAAACACTAGGGCACTAGCTCCCCTGCGCAATTTGCTGAGCTGATCAACCAACACATAGTTAAAATAAATTATTTCCACACAGGGTGTGTTTAGTATGGTTTAAAACATTGTACCGCATGCACACTGTGACCGGAAAAATAAATTGTGTGCATTCTTGCTGTGTCCAAAACTATAACTTACATCTACATTAATTCCTAAGAAAGAATAGGTCAGATATGCTGAACTTTTAGAAACAAAAAGAATACACGGCATCCTATAAACTGGATAATGCTGCTGGATAATGCATGCAGTACAGAAAAGTATTTTTGTTGCATCTCAGTTTTTTAGGAGTATGTTTCCATTTCATGCACAGAAAATGATTTACTTTCCAGGGCAGATAGTGAACACCAGTGTGGCTTCACTTCACTGTGTATGTATAATATGATGAGTGAAGACTTGCCCAACTGATCCAATCCCCCCAGAACTACCGTGGCACAACTCGCTGGAAAAGCTGGCTTTGATAGAAGGTGTCAGAACACACTGCATCACAGCTTGCTGTATATGTGGCTGTGGACCTGCAGACCAGTCAGAGTGCCCATGCAGAAAGAAATTTGGTTTGGGATTTTCAGTAAGGAAAAGAATTATGGAGCGGTCATGAAAGATTGACAAAGTCAGGATAATCACTTGTCCTAAATAAGGAACAAAAACACTCATCCTCTCCCTCTCTCTCTCACACACACACACACACACACATTCTTATACAAAAACGCACACACAGCACAAAACAGCACGAGTATAAGTGCAATATGCATTATAATTTCATTTATTAACATACAATTCTGAGCAGATGGGCTCTCACCCTGATTGCTGTGTGAATGTGTGTGTGTGTGTGTGTGTGTGTGTGTGTGTGTGTGTGTGTGTGTTTGCGAGAGAGAGAGAGAGAGAGAGAGAGAGAGAGAGAGAGAAAGAGAGAAACAGACCATAGCTCATATTGCAGAATTCCCACACCTGCCCCGTTTGCTCTCAGATATCAGTTTTATTCGCAATCACAATAGAATATTTATAGATGTTTCCTATTCGAATTTCTGATGATATTTGATTCATCCATCACAGGTGCTGCTGGAATGGGGAAATGCCTGTTTAGCTTTCTAGGGGAGATTATCCGTCTTTCTCTCCATGTACCCTAGTATGCTTTCCTGTACTGACTCCTGGGGTTTGCACAGTGTCTAAACCCGGGTCCTGAACTGTGGGCTTCACGGTTTCTGCACAACCAAAATGCGGAGAAAGTCATTCGGAGTGTTTTGATGTGAAATGCTTCATTACTGAGAAATGTAACAAATCAGAATTAAGATAAGAAAGAACTTTATTGATCCCGAGGGAAATTCTTCTGTCCTAAACATAAAGGTAGACACTAAAGAATGAAAAAAAAGAACAGAAGTAATGGTGCAAATGTAATAACAAAATAACTCCAACAAAGTAACAAATGACTAGAACAGATATAATAAAATTACAGATTAGTAGTGCAAGTGGTTATGAAAAGTGACTTAGTGTTCGTGCCATTATTCATAGTGGTGGTGAGAGTGATAGTAACCAGACATCTGAGGCGTTAAATACCTCTAAAAATGTTTTTTAATCTGTTCATGGCATAGGGAAGCATGCAGGGTGTTAAAATATTTCCCACATGTACCACTAATCGTGTGGATGGAGGTTCAATGGGTGTTTTGAACAGCAAATCAATTGGCTATATTTGCACTGGAGACATCATGACTACAAAGTAACCACTCTGGCTGACTTCACATCTCAGCTGCCGAATTATGTAGAACTTTTGAAATTTCAACATTCTTTGCCCCTTTATCTCTTCATAATGATTTGGTCATACACAAGTTACATGTCCTGAGCTTGGACAGCAAGCACTGTTACCCACTTCACTCCCCAATACAAGTAACTACCTCAGGAAACACTGCAATACACTTTCTTTACTTCATTACACCTTTAGGTTGAGCTCTGTTTAATTTCATTTTAAATGTCTGTGCACAGGCCTGTAGAAGATCATATACAAATTCATATAACAAGTTCATATCACATTCATATAACATCATTTAACTGTATAGGCTACAGTTACCAACACTTGAGGTGTTTATTTAATAGAAGTGCAACACACACCATACTCCTCCTTAAATACCTACAATTCACAGCAGATGCACTTTCATCCCGGGTCATTTCCAAACCTATTTACTCTAATTTTGCTGTGTCCTCTACTGTAACGCTCTGTCTAAAAGAGTCCTCCCATATTGGTTTGAATTTGCTTCTAAGGCTCCTTTTGTGATATTATGATTAAAGCAGAAGATAAATGAAAACAATCACACCTGCACGTGCGCGAGAGCGACACACCCGAGTCCGGAGGGAGGCGTAAAATGGACTCCCTGTTAACCCCACAGCAATTAGGAGCCATCTGCTCCTCCTCCTCCTCCTCCTCCTCCTCCTCCACTCCACCCCCCTGACCGCTGCTGTAGAATTACGCAATTTAAACAGGCATAATCCATGACGGACTATGATTGACAGGCAAAAAATTGATCAAATGAGTGCAGGCGATGAGCCTGTCCCTCTGAGGATTGAGGACGAGCGGCTGGCTCGGGACAGCCGCGTTCAGGCCTGCCACTCAACGTGGGGAACGCACTTCTGAGGTCTGGTGGAAATAGAGATGTCAGTAAACACCTTTCCGTTTTGTTCGTCCAAAACATTTTTTTTTTTTTTTTTTTTTTTGCTACCAGTTCCCTGTCTGTCGGAAGAGAACATCTGGGCAGATGAAGAAATGGGCAATCACATTTTAATTGGTAATGACGGATTTACAGTGTCAACCCCCAAAATGAAATCTTCACAAAGACGATTCATGTGATTAATTGATTAATTAATTTAAATTAACGTAACAAATGTCCAGACAAACTGTCTTCTTCTAGCCCTGCTAATTACTCCACAGAAGAGCATTAACAATGGTACAGGACACTCAGCCACGAAAGTACGCACTGTTCAGTGCTACTGGTGTTTGGGCTTGGAGCAGTGGAACTGCATTACCTGACGTGACGGATCAATTCATAAAATTATCGTTTTTTTACTATGTCAAAAATCTCTTCAAATCTCCCGTGGCCAAATGATACAGCCATGATATTGATACAAAGCAAGATACTAACCATTCACTTCTCTGAAACGGCCTCTCTTTGTTCCACGAACAAAATCCTAGTATCAGTAGTTCAGTAGCAATTCAGTAATTTCATGCATGTGCATGAGACAAGTAAACAACCCAGAGAATGCAGTGCAGATATCGCACCTATAAAAAGTAAAGTACTCTTTAAAAGCTGCAGATGTTTAATTTGTTAATGGCAAGTTCATAGTTTTAAAACAAAGAATACAACACTAGTATTCTGAACGTAATATTTTCACGTATTCCTGCGCAGGCACGTTCCAGGCGCAGCATGCTAGGGCTGCTGTGCCTTGTAATCATATTTTAGTGTCCTCAAAGCACACAATTAACTCCTGGATACTACATCACACATAATACAGGGCTAAAAATACGAATGAGACAAAAATAAAAATAATATTTACATAAAATTCAGACAATATTCACTACATTCCTCATTCCTCATGTTGTGATTTAATTCTGTTAGCAGGATAAATTAAACTGGAAATAGGAAAATCTACTGCATGTCTACTGAATTAAATAACAGAATAAAATTTGTCAGAAAAACTGATAGGGGACTCTTTCTCTATACATTTTACTTCTTTATGATGCTGTGTTTTTATTATGATGAAGTCATGAATGGCAGACTGTATCTTCTATGAATTAATAAATTAATACATAAAAACATACATACAACCATTTTTAATCCCAAGAGAGTTGAAGACTTGTCACATTTTAGCAGTTTATTTAAACTGTCCTTTGAAGGACAATGTGCAGAGCACGAGGAACAGCAGATTAACCTTCATTAGTAAGTGCGGTTATAAAGTTAAAACGATTAACGTGCTCAAAAAGAAAATTGGAATGTTTTTGTTTTTTTTAAATTGAGCTGAATATGTTGTATTTTTATTGAAGCATCTCTATAAATAACAAAGATAGAACTGTGGTACCTTTCTTTCATGGTGGCCTAGCGGATAGAATACTTGCCTCTGGACCACGAGGTCATGGGTTCGAATCCTACCTTCAGCAGACCACCACTGGGTTCTTGAGCAAGACCCTTAACTCCAAGTTGCTCCGGGGAGACTGCCCCCTGTAGTTAGGGAATGGAAGTCGCTTTGGATAAAAGCATCTGCTAAATGCTGTAAACGTGATCATATGATTTCTGGAATCGAGTCTCTATATGTTCAGGCGCACTGAATTCATAGCTTACACATTACACTGAAAGAACTGATTTTAATCAAAGATCATCAACCTATCCACAATTATAGTCTTTATTTTTAAGGCATTTTGCCTCCCTGTCATTCATCAGTTCAAGATTACAAACAGGTTCTACCCTCCATCTCAGTGTGTTCTCTGGTGTTCAGACGATGAAAAGGGGGAGTTTGCTGCCACTTAGTGTTCAGTGGAGGTTGCTGCATTACTGAGAGTCAGGCTCCAAACGGTGTTTTTTCCTCTGTGACCAACTGTCAAATATCACTGAACTTAGGTGTAAACTCAGGTTAGTGAAGCTTTACTGTCACCACCATGCAAAATTGTTTGGGAACAACATTTGTTTTGACACCACCATTTAGAAGTTTGGGGCAGCTGGTGGCCTAGTGGTTAGGGAGCTGGCCCTGTGATCAGAAGGTTGTGGGTTTAGATCACAGTGTTGTGAGTGGCACTACTGAGGCTCCCTTGAGCAAGGTACCATCCCTGCACTCTGCTCCCCGGGTGCCGCGTTCCACTTGGTGAATGGGTTAAACGCAGAGAATTCCACACTGTTCACACTGTGTGTTCATGTATGTCAAATGTTTACCTCTTCCACCATCTCACCTGCTAGAGAAATGTTTACCTCTTCCACCATCTCACCTGCTAGAGAAATGTTTACCTCTTCCACCATCTCACCTACAAGAGAAATGTTTACCTCTTCCACCATCTCACCTGCTAGAGCCTCCACCCAATCTCTTCTCCTGACAATGACAACTCCACCATCAGCGAGGACCAAGTGAGGAGACAACTACACAGACTCCGTCCTGCAAAGGCACCAGGCCAAAATGGCATAAGTCCACCGGCACACAAGTTGTGAATCTTCCAGCTATGTGGATCACTGAAGGATCTTGAGCCTCAGTACCAAGAAAGTACCTGTGCTGTGGAAAACATTGTGTCTGCCCCCTGCACCGAAGAGGGTGTGCCCAAGTGCCCCACTGGACTACGGGCCAGTTGCTCTCACCTCACACAGCAGGAAGGTCTTCGAGAGACTGGTCCAGGACACACCCCTTCAGTTCGCCTACCAGGCCAAGATTGGAGGGGAATGTGTGCTGGGGGGGCGGCATGAAAGTGGCAGACACCAAGAGACTTAAACTGATCAAGAAAGCCGACTCGGTGGTGGGTGAAGAACTTGATAGTGTGGAAACGGTGACTAAAAGAAGAACATTGTCTGGACTTCAGTCCATCATGGACAATGCTGACCACCCACTCCACAGTGGCTGAACTGAGAAGTACTTTACTTTTCTACAAACTCACCAGCATGAAGTCCTCCCACCGCCATCAGATTCTACAACTCCTCTCTCTGTCACACAGTCACACAATAATCTGCACAGTAGCCTTTATCGGCGCTAAAACGTTATTATTAAGTCTTATTATGTCTTACCATGTGAATATCAGTACTTACGTCAATATTATGTGCACTAACGTACTCCTAAATGCCATTTATGTCATTGGTACTTTACTTAATTGTAAGTTATCTATCTATGGTATTGATAGCCAGCATTTGTATAAATGGCGTAGTGTATTTCATATGGAGGTTTTTCTACAGATTTTTTATTTAATTTTGTTTAGACTTTATATTTTATACTGTTTTTGTCTATTTGTGTCTGTGCGGCCATAACAGAAGGATCAATAAAGATAAGAATCAATCAACTCTGGGGTTTTCTGATTCTGATTTTATAGTATAACACTATAAAATATACATAAATTAAACATCACACACTGTGACTGAACCTGGACTGCATCAGGCCTTTTTTAAACATCTTATGGAGGCATTTTTACCTATAAATTGCCGAACGTCTACTACGGTGTAAGAACACTGACTGCTCTCAACCGTCCCATAATTAGGTGCTGCTTTATACTTTATAGGCCAAGAGGAAATGCAATGAGGGGTTCCTGATGAAAAATGATTGAAGGAGTAGCAGTACATATACCTAAATATGCTTTTTTTTTCATTATTTTCAGTGTTCATTATGCTGTACAGCTGAAACTGCTTTCAGCATCCCAGTGTGTAGCTTTTGACGGTGATGTAATGTGCCAAAAATATATATAAAACAACACACATGCTTGTTTATAAAGCACATGGTTTTGTTAAGCTTCCGGCTAGTCATAGTCATAATGCAGTATTGAGAAAATACTTTTAGCATCTTTTTGAACTGGCCTCTCACTTGTTGCACACCACTGAATAATTTTAATTCCTGCTTGTACTCTTTTGCCCTGAGTGGGTCTACTGTTGCTGTGGTACAAAATGACCATCAGAGCTCTGGAGCTTCCGCCTGCAAGGAGGAGACATAGATCATGGAGGATGTAATCACAAACAGTAATTTACTAACAAAAGAACGAGAAACAGGAGACTAAACGAGAAACTGAACAAACACAGGGGTTAACAAAGTAAAAAAGAGTGGCATGGAAAACAAGCATGAACACAAGAGGGCAATAACAGAAAAACACTGAGCAAAAATATCAAGAATCAAACTATATTGTGGACAGGGCCTTTATTTACTAACTGAAAGGTCATTGTTTCCCATGACAAGAGCAGACGACAGGGCACGTTCTCTTTTCAAGAATGGGGTCACATACATCTGAAACATTTGAAATTTGATTGCATAACACAAATGGCAAACTACAAACATTACCGTTTAATACGACGTACACTATGTGGAAAAGTATAGGGTTTGGGCTAAACCCCTTCCAGTGAAGGACAATCTTAATGCTTCAGCAGACCAAAACATTTTGGACAACACCATGCTTCCAACTTTGTGGACAAAGTTTAGGGAAGACCCGTTTCTATTCCAGCATGGGACCAACTCCATTTTAAAGTCTCTGTATTTGAATACAATGTCATTATAATCCCTGTTGGAATGGAATGGTCAGGCATCTCAGTATTTTTGTCCTACTGTGTCTTAACTTTCACTGACAGTACAAATTAAGTGCCAGTCATGTTCTAACATTTTTTGCAGGGGTTCCAAAGTCTAGTCCCAGAGGCTTTGCTCCAGCACACCTGATTCCAGTGTTGACCAGTTAAAAAGCCTTTTCTTGGTTGAAGTGTGATTTGACCTGCCCCTTTTGTGCCAGGCCATGAAGAGTGACCAGCTGCCAGGGAGAAGTGTTGGAAACGGTCATACTGACAACTTACCAGCTGTACAGCAATAATGAGCCACAGCGTTTCCCACCTTGGAGTGTCCCAGATCCCTGGTGAAGATGAATGTGGCTCATTATTCTCTTATTGCATGTTTGTGTGCTAAAAACTCTATAAATCACGAGAATCCCAACAGACATTGGATCTTTCCTCAACACCACAACCCTCAAATGAAAGGGCCCAAATCCAATATCAGCCACGGAGGCAAAGCTTGTGTGGGTTTGTGTAACAAAAGGTTTTGTAAAGAAGTATTTTCCGATCTGTCTTTATCCCATCAAATTAAACAAGCTGTTTTTATTGCTGTGCCTTTAACTGGGCCTTAATTTAAGTTAGAAAAAATGGTCATTAAATAAAAGCTACTCGTGAAAAAGCAGGAAACAGAACAGATAATAACTCAAAAGCCTCTGACATCAAGAACAATCATATCTAATAGTATTTAATTTGTCCAGTATTTTCTTTTGTCCTACTACTGGCCCTTTAACTTCTGTCTTTTTAGTCTTAAACCCAATTAGTTACAGCTGTCATCCCAAAAAATGAGCGACTTTGCATGTTTCTTTCTCATGTGCATCTGAAAGGAGAGATTTCCCAAATTAGACAGAGGATAATCCAACTCAAACAACTATTTAAAGGCCCATATCCTACATTCTCTTCTAGTTTTATCTTGTATTTCTGAGTGCTACTTGTGGAATTTATATCTGTCTCTCATAATTGAACATGCTGTTTTAATTACTGTGCCTCCAAGAGTGTTTTAGGTAAATGGTTGTGTCTTGGGATGCAACTTCACTCATTAAAACAGTGAATTCAAAACAGTCTAGTTTGCAACTATCACCATATATAGACAGAATGGACTGGGGAGTGAATGGTATGTTTTGAGGAGCAGCTGGTGGTCTAGTGTTTAGGGAGTTGCCCCTGCGATCAGAAGGTTGTGGGTTCAAATCCCAGGAGTGAAAGTGGCACCACTGAGGCACGCTTGAGCAATCTACCCTCCCCACATGCTGCTCCCTGGTGCTGTATGCGTTGCTGACTCCCCGTTGCTTCACTTAGCGAATGGGTTAAATGCAGAGAATTTTGTGCTTTGGTCACGTAAGACAGATGGACGCTTGAGACTTATGTATTTAGATACAAAGGATCCTTGAGTTACGACCGCCTCCACATATGATGTTTCGAGTTTATAACGCTCACTCCCACATGACTTACGCCGTTAGCCTCGTACTTACGGACTACTAGTTTGGTTGTGTGGCGGAAGAATACGCAGTAACGTGGTGAATGAGTGAGGGAGTTTTTCTCTTCCTTTTTCTGTGGCTTAGTTGTGTTTTCATGATTTTACAGCTGTGTTAGTATCGGTTAAGTGACTGAGGCTAGGGTGTGTTGCAACCAACACCAAAATTCGGGTTATATCACTGTCGAAGATATGGGCAGTTGAAAAGACAAGGAAAATGGTAGAGCTAAAAACCATACCAGTCCTGGTAGACCATCAACATTGTTACCATTAAACAAGCTGTTCGTGAAGCTTTTTAAAAAGGACAAATAAGCACCAGCCCCTTTGCAGATCTGTAATGCATATCTGTTTAAGAAGCTGTAACTGAAACAGGAATGGACAAAAACTGCTAAAACAGGACATCTGAGATACAGGGTAAGGTTTTACAGACTGATCTAATTGGGATTAACTTGTATGGTGAGAAGGCAAACTAAATATTGAACAATTTTGATATATTTAGGCTGTTTAGATGTTGAGGCTTCTTTTTTTAAGGTTTACTGCTTTTTTTTCCCCCTGATGCTAAGAAATAAATATGTACTTGTGGCAAGAGCCCTCTTGGCTACTATTGTTCAAGATTAGTAAATGAGGTAAAGATAACGCTGGGCTCTAGAAAAAGAGCTGTTTGCTGGCAAATGGTGTAGCGAACACCTTCTTCTGGTCTCCCACAGAACTGCACAGGTATCCTCAACAGACCTGATCCAGGAAGGGCAGCTTCTTGAAAAAACGGAATTACCAGGAGCAAGATTCAGAAAGTTTTGTTCTCTTAAAGCGGCATAAAAGAGAGAAAACAATACTGATACAGGAAGCAAGGTTTAATAAAACATTCTCACTTTACCAAAGTCACAAAATTACAAACTGGTTGATATCTTTTACCCACAGGGTGCCACTCTCAAAATATCATGGGATGGACTGCATTGGAAATGAAATTAAATGAAACTAAACATTCACTCTTTTGAAAACCATCTTGTACTGAAGGGCCAGGCCTAAACTATGTTCAGAAAATGTCTGAGCAACTAAAAACCACCACACCGTCTCTGGGGACCTGCTAATGTTTGCATGTGTTTAGATCAGATGACTTTCAAATAAGTCTTTATGCAATGTGGTGTCTCCTTTCCACCGAAACCGAAAAGGAGAAAACGTTTTGAACATAGTGAGGCTTTAAATAACACTGCTCAACCAAAACAGCAGCTGCAGATATAAACTTTATCATAAAAAAGACGAGATTCAAATGCGTTCGGCTCTTAAAAGAAATCCGCTGCAGTCGGTCTCCTCTTGACGGCAGGACTTTTCACAAGGACAGAGGGAGATGAGGAGGGAGACTTCAGCACGCCGGACATGGGCTTCTTCTTAGGGTCGAACGCCACGCGGGACTCACCAACGGGACTCACCAACAGACTCTGATCTGTCTTCCTGAATTCTGAGAGAAACATAGAAAGTAAGTATACCTGTAGGAGGAATTACTGCTGAAAATGTTTAACAGATGGTTAGTTTTTAGAAGATCTGTCCCAGAAATGCCAAGCAGTCAAGAAAGAACTAGTGCCAACAAAGGGTGCCTGATGATCACTTTCTCTGTTAGCTACATGTGAGGGGAAACAGTGGGAAACAGTACCTGAATGCCCAGTCCTTGAACTGATCTATCGGGACACACAGCGGTGACCATCACTTGCGTTCAGGTAAGTTGATTTTTTTTAACGCTCATGGGAAAAAATAGTTTAATCCAGGCATACAATTACAAACAAGTTAAATCTAGTTAATCATGAATCATTCAAAATACACTACATGGACTAAAGTATTGGGACACAACTATTTTTCAGGGTTTGGGCTATCCCCCTTACTTCCAGTGAAGGACAATCTTAATGCTTCAGCAGACCGAGATTTTTTGGACAACGCCATGCTTCCAACTTTGTGGACCCAGTTTGGGGAAGAACAATTTCTATTCCAGCATGACTGTGCCCCAGTGCACAAAGCATCTCCATAAAGACGTGGCTGGATGAGTTCAGTGTGGAAAAACTTGACTGGCCGCAAACCTTCTCATCCAACATCAGTGCCTGACCTCATAAATGCTCTACAGAATGAATGGGCACAAATTCTCACAGAAACTCCAAAATCTTGTGGAAAGACCCCTAAAAAGAGTGGAAGCTGTTATAGGTGAAAAGGGGGACCAACTCCATATTAAAGTTTATGGATTTGAGTGTAAGTCCCTGTTGGTGTAATAGTCAGGCATCCCAATACTTTTGTTCATATAGTGCACCAGTGATGTGGGAGTACTTGGTCTGCCATAATCTTTAGCAGCAACCATCCAGTGTTGACCAGCATTAACTTATTATTAAATAAAAAGTTAATGCTGGTCAGCTATTAACAGCTATTGGGGCTCCAGTAGCTCCTGAGGGACTGGACCAGACAGGCTGGCCTTTACAACCTATGTGAATCAGTGAGCCTTGGACGGCCATGGCCCTGTCTCCAGGAGGAAATGGCCTAGCGGGTAAAACACTTGCCTGTGACCCTGATGACCACAAAGTCACAGGTTCAAACTCCCACATTCTACCATTGAGTCCCTGAGCAAGACACTTGACCCTCAGTTGCTCCAGGGGGACTGTCCTTGTAACTAATGATAATAAGTCGCTCTGGATAGGAGCATCAGCCAAAATGCCACTTTACTTTACCAGTTCACCAGATGTCCTTCCTTGGACCACATCTTATATGTATTAATCACTGCATACTAGGAACAAACCACAAACCCTGCCATTTTTTTTTTTTTGCAAATGCACAGTTAATATTTGTCCACATCTGCACATTATACTTCAGTCTTCACTAACTTATTTGAGATAAAAACTCGAACCTAATCTCGGCATTTGTGTGGACAGCAAAGAAAGAATTTCACTGCACAGAGAAATGTGATTTTCACTGTGCATATGACAAACGTTTTGAATCTTGAATCGTTTTGGAGAGTTGTCCAGCTATCACAATTTGGCTCTCGTCAAAGTCATTCAGGTCTTTATGCTTGCACATTTTTCCTGCTTCAAACACACTGACTTCAGGCACTGACTATTCACTTGCTGCACGATGCACCACAACCCTCGAAAGATGCCATTGTAACAAGATCATATTATTCACCTCACCTTTCGTGGTTTTAATGTTGTGGCTGAACTGCGTATTTTAACACAAAATATTGAAAATCGAATAGAACAGAGTCAGCACCAGAACCAATAACTTTACCAAACTTCAAAATAGGTACATTATGTCCTACAGTCACAAAGAAATGACAAAATTTTCTCACAAATGTGTTCGATTTACCAAAGTATGTCTGGGTTATGCACTGAACGCTGATAAACAGGAAAATTAACAGGTCAACTCTCCACAGAACTTACCAGTCATTTTATTGTTCTTGAGTCCAAATCTTACTTTTTTTGCTTCTGACTTTGGAGTCTGGAATGTCTATAAAAGAGAAAACAAAAAACAAAAACAAATCAATACATTTAGTCATAAACTGACATATTTAAGTTCAATAAAAACATTTCTACTATGTGTTACTGCTTTAAATCTATAACAAATTAACAATTCTGAAATGCTAAAAATTAAATGTTTTTCAAGTAACAAGATTTAGTATTTGCCTACTGCGACAGGGAACTCATTGTTTCCACATTTAATAGTTGTATGAAATTTACCCTTAGAAGAATGTTAGAATTTAATGTTAGAATTCTGTAAATTGTGAAATCAAAAAATTCAGCACATTCATACGAGGAAGTATTTCATCAAATGTTAGTGTTGATCAACACATTACAAACATGACATTCAAGCACCAAAAACTGGATATCTAGGCAACCGGGCAGTAAACATGGAGTGTGTGGCTTCGTGAATATGTAGCTTATTTGTAGATACACTGGCCACCAGAGAACCCAACAGTACATGCAGGCCTATCCTACAGCTCCGAATCCTCCGAGCTGTAAGGGTGAAGTCGGGCCCCAGACATGCTAGACGATTCAACAGTCAATGTCGACTGACTATTGACAACAAGCTGTAAAATGTAGAATAGAACTGAATTTCTAATTATGCACGTCCTGTGTACATGTGCGTGTGTAGTACGAGTACCGTACGTATCCTAAGAATCAAAGCACAGGATTTTACGCAAGACCAAAAATCAAGGCAGAAGGATCAAATTTAAAATTGTACCTCCTGCAATCCTGAAGTTGCATATACTAATGCTGTGAAAAAGCTGTGCATGGTATTAGAATGATACAACATATGGACAAAAGTATTGGGACACCTGACCATTACACCAACAGGGACTTTAATGACATTCCATTCAAATCCATAGACTTCACTATGGAGCTGGACCCCCTTGGCAGTTATAACAGCTTCCACTCTTCTTGGAAGGCTTTCCACAAAATTTTGGAGTTTCTGTGGGAATTTGTGCCCATTCATTCATTCTGTAGAGCATTTATGAGGTCAGGTACTGATGTTGGATGAGAAAGGCCTGACTCACAATCTCCATTCCAGTTCATCCCAAAGGTGTTGGATGGGGTTGAGGTCAGGTGCTCTGTGCGGTCAGTCAAGTTCTTCCACACTGAACTCATCTAACCATGTCTTTATGGAGCTTACTTTGTGCACTGGGGCACAGTCATGCTGGAATAGAAAAGGCTCCTCCCCAAACTGTCCACAAAGTTGGAAGCATGGCATTGTCCAAAATGTCTTGGTCTGCTGAAACATTAAGATTGCCCTTCACTGAAAGTAAAGGACCACCTGAATTCAATAATTAAGAGGTGTGTCCCAGTACTTTTGTCCCTACAGTGTAGTGTCACTGCTAAATTGATAATGGTCTGCCAACCACAAATATAAACCAAACAGTGGTCCTGTCAGAAACCACCCACTAACATCAGGCTAGAAGACAGCCAAAACGAACTGTATAGAAAATAATGAACCGTCATCTCTAACTGAACAACAGCTACGTGTACAAATGAGTTTTGAATAAAGTGGCAAGAATAAAAAGTCATACCAATAATATACAAATATCACAGTAGGGGGATGATACAGTAAGTAATTGTAAACTGAAAGAGCACCATCTTTATGTTAGGCATAACTACTAAAATGGCCTAGGTGTCTACAGCTATAAATCTGTAAGTACAGATGGCATGGCAGCCCTCGTACATACACTGAGATTTGGCCAAAATTTATGCTCAACAAGCAATTACTTCACCTGAAAAATCTCATTCACTTTATTACTCATGACAACCTTGTAATGTCAGCACTGATCTGTAGTCAAAAGTTCCAGGTATCTACATCATATTTGGGCCGAAAGAGTTTCAAATTATGCTTTTAACAGAAGTTTGTTAACAAAAACAAACATTATTTAGGCAAAATCATCCCTCATCTTTCATAAAAAGGAAGACACTTGAATGAACATGAAAGTGAGTTATGAAGCAGGATATAAAAACACCAGCAAATGGCAGTTTTAAGCTTTATTGGCATTTTTTCCCTTATTTGAAAAGGAACAATGAAAATCAAGCACCAGATCACTTTAAGTAAAGGTAAGGTGTCCCCAAATTTCTGACAGCCAGTATACCTGTCATGAGTATTAACTGATACAAAGCTCTTTGGAGAGGGTGATAAATGGACAAATGAGCCATTTCTAGTGAATCCAGGGTCTCAGATCCAGCCCGTTCTCTTTTCCACTGCTGGTCTATTAAAATTCCATGAGCAAACTGTGCCTTAATCTGGAATGACGCAGAAAGAAGAGTGTACCTTGATGCCGGATAGAGGTGTGCCGGGGCTGCCTTTAGGTTTGACCTTACAGAAGAGTGGAGAGGGGGTTTTTGAATGACCATGAAAAGAGACAAAGTCAGATTTGGATGAAGCCTTTTTCATCTTCTTCTTCTTACTGGGTGTTAAAGAAATGGAAATCTCCGGATCCTAAAGAAGAGAAATGTCATGCATTATAAAACCATTACGAGTTTAGACAAGTTTGCTGTATACATTACAGCTACACGATATGGACAAAACACACTATTGCCAATATTTCCAATGACACAAGTACCTAATTACTGGCCTCCTCAATGAAAGACAGTGAGTCCAATCACAGCATAATCCTATTACATCCACAAGTGCAGTTTTTAATAAAGCGTCTGTTATACGTGAACATACCACAGCACAGTGTAAACAGTGTGAAATTCTTTCTCTGTGTTTAACCCCTTCACTAAGTGAAGCAGAGGGCTACCAGTAACACAGCCCCTGGGGAGCAGGTTGTGCGGACGGTACCTTGCAAAAGGGTAACTCAGTGGTGCCACTAGCAGTCCTGAGATTCAAACCCACAACCTTGGAAGCTTTGGTGGTTGTGAATGGTTGATAACCACTGGTATAGCAAATTACTCTTACTTACTACCTTGGTATTCCATGTATTTACTATAGCACAGTAGATTACTGTGTTGTTGCTATACACTTTTTTTATACCTACTGTGATAGAGTATATTCAGTTTATGTACTATACACATAGCACTACAGTGGATTGTGTTGTTATACATTTTAAATATCATACATTAACTATAGATCTTTTTCATAGATATTTTATATCTATTTACTATACACTTA
>JBBPCX010000002.1:6875485-6895241 GCA_037974365.1 Hydrocynus forskahlii
TATATTATGGTGTATATTATTTGTATAGTGTACTTTATGCTGTTGTGTTGTATAGCTTTTATTCTATTGGTTATGCTGCTCTTACTTTCTTCTCTTGTTTTGTCCACTTGCTGCCATAACAATGTACATTTCCCACTTGCGGGACTAATAATTCCTTATTTCTTTTATCATCAAGCTGACCGTGTGTGTGTGAAAACACCACCTTTTGTTGCTTCACTCTAGGTACTTTGCTTTGATGCTTACTTCCAAGAAGCTGTGCCTCAGAGCAGGGAGGAAACATACAGGGTCAGACAATGTAAGATATACTTCTACTTGGAAGATGACACCATACAAGTTGTGGAGCCAGGGCTGAAAAACAGTGGCATCCAACAAGGTAAAACCTCACATGCCTGTCTATTACATGGATAATTTATAAGGGAATCTCCTTGAGACTATATGGTTCTCTCTCCGTGTAGGGACACTTATCCGCCGGCACCGCATTCCACTCCCATCTCCCAATGATGACCAGTTTTACAATTTACACCACTTTAACATCAACCAGGAGATGGTGCTGTACTCCAGGACCTTTATGATAACAGACTGTGACCCTTTTACACGCAACTTTCTGAGGAAAATGGGGATACGCATTAATCCCTCTTCTGTAACACCAGCAGATCCCTATACAAAACTTCGTCAGGAGGTAAGCGAGTAGCCATTGTCTGTAAAACAGATTGCTTCCCTAAATACCAGCAGTGCTTTCTAAGCCTGTGTGCTTCACCTGCACAGCTGGAGGACAGCATGAAGCCTCTGCGCCCGTATGAGAGGCAGGATACTTTAAAGCAGTTCCTGGAGCATGATCGTGATGTCCTGCGCTTTTATTGCTACTGGGATGATACCCAGAGCATGTTTGGAGACCCCAGAGAGCTGATCCTCCATTACTTCTTGGCTGATGATACCATAGAAATCCGAGAAGTTGTTTATCCAAACTCTGGGCGAGACACCGCCCCAAAATTTTTGAACAGGAGTAAACTTCCAAAGGTACGTAGAAGGGATGCCAAATGTAAATGTGTCGAAATGTAAATGTGGAACGAAACAGTGTGTATGCTGAACAAATATTCTGTGCTTCCTGGAGCACTTGAGAGGGAGACTGTTGCCACCACGACATGCTACCAGTTTCACCAAGTGGTGAGCACTTTGCTCTTCTCTTCTGCTCGGATAAGCTTCTCCATCACCTCTGCCGTGCGTTCATCTGGACTGACGGGGCTGAAAGAGTGTCTGACTCCCCTAAAGCATTTTGCTTTTCTCCTTGGTTGCTTTTCAGTTTTAATCCATTATGGAACAACCTTGGTTAGAATTTCTTTCTGTCAGTGTTTTTTTTTTTCTTTAATCTTCTGTTGCCATGCTGTGTGGCCATAAGTTTTTTGCCTTTCACTAAATGTCATCCGAAAGGTTTGCATAAATCTTTGAGAAAATAACTATAATCCAGGGTACAAATTCGACTTGTCCTTCAATCTATATTATAATTATCAGCCCTGTTCAGTCTGTCAGTCAGACAGACAGAATGCAGTTATTTTATTTATTTTTTTCATTCTCCTGAACAGCATGCTCCTACTCCCAAACGCCAGCCTGGTGAAATTACAGACCGCACTGTCCTTAACGTGTTTGGACCAATGGGACAAGGGGGTCGCTACATTTTGGATAGCCTCAAAGTGAGTGAAGAGAGTAATAACAATCATTACTCATGGATGATTATTCAAATTAAGCACCTTTTATTATTTGCTTCTTGTTTTCAAGAAATGTAACAAGTTAACTAGCTGGCTTGCTTTGCATTGTAGTGTGGGCTCACTTTCTTCGAATGTGTGTGTGTCTCAGACTGGTGCTGTGCAGGACGAGTTCTACAAGGACTGTGACCTGACTATAGGAGGGGTCATAAATGTCTGGGGCCGGAAAGTGATAATCTGTGACTGTGATGGGTTCACCAAAGAGTACTATCGTTCTAAATATGGCATTGGTGAGTTGTAACATAACTGTGTAACATAAGGGAGTCTGTGTAACACAACTGACTAGTCATCTCTGGTTTAAAGCACATTGGGATTTCTGCCCAAGTAAATAGTTAAGATGTTAGGAAGCAAAATCGTTTGGTACAAAATTTGCCATTCCAGAGAAAATGACTTAATCTGAATCATTCGAAGCAGTAGTGACAGGAAGAGTTATTATAAGAAATGCTTACAGAAACATTCTCTGATGTCTGAGATATTGTTTTATGGTTATTGTTTTATTTGGTTTTGGTCTTGCTGGCATGTGAATGTGCTACTATAATTAGCATAACATATAAAAACTCAGACGACACATGTAGGTTCTCTGGTGTCTTTGGATATTAAATAAAGTCGCTACACCGGTCAGCTATAATGTTAAAATCACCTGCCTAGTTTTGGTTAGGTCCCTCTTCTGCTGCCAGAATAGATCTGAGGCATCAAGGTAGGAGTGAAACTTCCGAAAGTGTGCTGTGGGAACTGGCACCAAGACTTTAGCAACAGATGCTATTAATTTCTGCAAGGTGGGGCTTCCATGGATCAGCCTAATTGGTCTAGCACATCCCACAGATCCTCGATCAAACTGAGATCTGGGGAATTGTGTCCCGCAAAACATTCCGAAATAGTTTTTTGCAGTGTGGCAGACCACATTATCCTGCTGAAAGAGGAGACTGTCATTGGGGAATAGCATTGCCAGGATCTGCTACAATATTTAGTAGGTGGTACATGTTAAAGTAACATCCACATGAATGCCAGGACCCAAGGATTTGCAGCAAAACATTATCCAGCGCATCGTACTGCCTCCGTTGGCTTGCCTTCTTCCCATAGTGCATCCTGGTGCCATCTCTTCCCCAGGTAAGTGACACACATTCACCCAGCTGCCCATATGGTGTACAAGAAAATGTGATTCATCAGACCGAGCCACCTTCTTCCATTGCTCCATGGTCCAGTTCTGTTGCGAACAAGCTGCTGTGGACAGGTACTAAACACTGTATACCAGGAACCTCAAAACCTGCTGTTTTTTACGTGCTGTGATCCATAACTCCAGCCATCACAATTAGGCCTATGTCAGAGTTGCGTAGATCCTTACACTTGCCCATTTTTCCTGCATCCAGCGCATTAACTGAAATCTCACCTGTTGCCTTGCACTTTGCTACCCACTGAGAGCTGCTGTTGAAACCAGATAATCTGTCAGTGGTTTTAATGTTGTAGCTGATCAGTATATATTTACATTATAGACAACCCCTGGTTCCTAGCAACACCACTGTAAAGAAACCTGAATCAGTAAGTTCTTTTTTCTTATGCAGAAGTATTTTTAAAGTGGAATTCCTGAGTTTGACCACATGATGTCAGTCTTGAGTTTAGATGTCAGTTTCATTCACTGGTGATCAAAATGAAGAGAAGAAATCAAACAATAGTCTTGGGTTACTTTTACCTTCCATCCACCTGGCACTTATAATATAGAGATTAAAATGAAAACAGATTTAGACTCTGTTTAAAAAGTTTGTTTTCAGGTTTCTTCCCCTGTGTGGCCTTTTTCCATACTGAATAAAAGCCTTTCAAAGACGTAAATCTCAGAGGGCCATAGGAAAACAGTACAGCTGCCTATCATGCACTAATCTCTGTGAATTCGTAGCACATCTCTTTGGTATTACCTGTTGTTTCAATGACACAGAAGACCAAAGGAGCATAAGTGACTTACAACTCCAGGCTATCCTGTCGGAGGACAGCTCATGAGCAATGGCCTGCCTGCCTCTTTATCTTCAAAAGACTGGACATGAGAAGCTAATGAGCTCCATGCTAACAGTAATACAATACGGGTGCGCATGCATCCGCTGGCTGCAGTGTTATGCCGACTGAGGAGCTGATTGCATTAGTTACACATGAGCCTGGGCAACTTGCTGCACTGATGAAGAACCTGTCTGCTTCAGTGGGGTGAAGGAGTTCCCGTCTGCATCTACATAACTGACAATATCCGGTGTTTTTTTCTTTTTAAGTGTGCATGTGTATAAATGTTTGTTTTCAATCTATTTGTGTATCTGTACATGTGTCTGTCTGTCTATCTACCCATGCATTATCACATACAGACACAGATCACAGACGTGGGAATACGCGTGAGATAGATCCTAACATTGTATAAAACCAAACATGCTTTTTTATTTCGTCCATATATGGCTTTGTAGAGGACTTTATCCCTGTGGAGTACAAGCCCCCCCCACCAGCCAAAGCAGCCAGACAGGTGCCTCCTTACACTGGCTTTGGATCTGAAGAGGATTCACTCTGTTCCTGCCAGGGTCTGCTGCCCAAGCCCCCACAGAAGGACTTCAGGAAGCTGATGGAGAAAGACAGGTAACCAGAGGCTGAGTGTTCACCATGTTCCCTAAGGACATGCTGAGCATACCGTTCCACCTTTTAACACTATAAATATTCAAACTAAACAACATATAAGCCTCTGTGTGAATACATGATAGACTTGACAGGGGCTGTCTGTTCTAGCTGTCTCCCCAGTGGAGTACTTGATGGAGTACAAGTTGGTTCTCAAAGGTATATCATCAGAGGCCTAAATGTTACTATTAGAGATCCCTTAACTGGTGCCAGAGTACTTTATGCAAGTTAATTTATTGTTCCACTTTTAAGGTTTTAATTTCAAATGTAATACCAAGGCAAATAACTTTACTTTAGGATTTAGGATCTTATAAAGTTGATCAGTTGGTGAAGTCAAAGCACTTTAAGTGTGTATTTTTATTTGCTGCATACAGACATTGGTTTGCTGGTCCATTTCAGTGGATTTTGTGTTCTTTTCTATGTACAGGAAAATTTCAGCTTTTAATTTCTGTCTTTTATACAACAGGCAGGGTCTGGAGGGTAATATACTTAGATTTGTGGGCAAAATGCTGACAGATAACACCGTTGACAAGGACCGTACCTTCATCATTTCCTTCTACCTCAGCGATGACACTATAGCAGTATTTGAACCTGCTCAAAGGAACTCAGGTGTGCCAGTTAATCTGTTATTAGGCCATGGTTTGCTCAGTTATTTTATGTTTCCACATGGAAACAACTACTCATTTGTGACAAATGGATTGCTTTTTTTGATGAGCGTCATACGAAGCTTCTCAAGAAGATACCTGAAAAATCATGCAGCTTCGACATAAATTCAGCGTGACACAAAACTGCCTGTATTTTTACTGAAGGCGTGATTGGTGGGAAGTTTTTGGAGAGAAGCCGGGTGAAGAAACCAGGGCAGGAGCTCTTCAAGAGTGAGATGTCCGAGTCCTACAAAGCTCAGGACTTGTATGTGGGAGCCGAGCTTAATATAAATAACCAGCCCTTCCAATTAGTGGATGCTGATGAGTATGCTTTCAACTATATGGAGCAACATGCAGAAGAAGTAAGTCATATTCAGCCGTCAGTCTAGTTTAAGTTTTAATCACAATCTTCTTCTCTTTCTCTTCTCTTCTTTTCTCTTTTTCAAGGAAACGTGAAAGTTTTTTCCAACAGCCTATTATTTTGTTTACAGCTTTGCAAAGTTAAAACGAATCCACCCTCTGCAAAGACTTTGCCAATTAATTTTGCAGTTGTAAAATGCCTTCTTAATTACTGTCACTCACAGTTGTGCTTTGGTCATTATTCTTGACTAGTTCCCCAGGGCCAACATTGGCACCATTCTCAGCAAGTTGAAGTCCATCCACGAAGAGAAGCAGAGGGAGATCAAACATTTCCTCGCACTGAGTGACCCAGGGAACACTGGCCTCATTCCCTATGAGTCCTTCAGGTCAGGAGCCAAGGAGAAACATATATGATCAACTGATTGCAAACAGCTAGACACTTATATGGAAATGCACTGGTTTTCCAACATAGAAGAAACATCACTCATTTACTCTTGTTTAATCCCACTTAACTCCCCAACCCCCACCCAAGTGAAAACACAGCACATTCTCCTTAGACTGCATGTCAAAGGCTGCTTAGTGTGATTGAGCAGCTGAGTGGTTGTGTGTCTCTACAGGTCTCTGTTGGCAGATACGGACTGTCAGCTGTCGGAGCACGAGATCATGATGTTAGGCCGTACCTACGCGGTACGGGAACAACCTGAGCTGAATGTGGGCTTAATGCTGGCTGTGGCTCAGGACCACCTGAGGAAGAAACACTTTGAGAGCTTCTCAGACATGCTCCGAGCTTTCACCCATGAAGATCGGGACAGGTAGAGCAAGGGCAGTTATTGCGGGTCTGCGTCTCACAGTCTCTGTACTATCGCACACCTCAGTGTTGTACCAGTGACACCTTCTACCTATATACCTTGTACTCTTCATCAGGTCTTAGTTACTTCTGTAATTCTTAGTCAATAACTTTATAGATCGAAAAGGAAACAATCTTAGCATCCCTTAATGTAACTTAAAAACAAAAGGTATGTTGTTCAGTTTTTGTAGGTCCAGGTGAGCATGAAATCTCGTCACAATGTGAAGGCCAGCTGGCATTTTCTGAGTGTACAAAATAAAAAAACTGCCAGTGTTTTTAATGGCAGTGGCAATATCCAGTATTGTCACAAAAGCATAACATTTCTGTAGGATCATCCCGTGTTATGTGTTTATTTTTCATACAGAAATAAGCAGTTTCTTTTTGTGAGGCACATGCACAGGTATTCTCAAAGTCACCCAGGCATTCAGGTTGAACACAAACACTCACTCTAGGGTAGAGCAGCCATCAGTCTACAGGCCCCACGGCTCCAGATTGAGGAGCTGCGATTAGTTCCAGGGGTTCAAGTGAAGCATTAGAACCAGATGATCACTCCAGACATGGGACGTGTTGCAGAGAAGGAAAATAGATGACTGAGAACACCAGTGGGTCAATGTGCATGCCCCATTTGTGTAGCTTTCTGGGAAATCCCAGTTATTTTCACATTTTTCTAGCTGTTCACCAGCAAGTTATAAGTCTGATATACTGTACCCTAAAGGAGGTACAACTCTCGGAATTGTTCAGTTACATTCAGGCTGTTTTTTTGTGACACTGTTTGACAGTCACATGTCCTTACATAGCAAAACCCCAAAAACTGCTTGTTAGAGATGGTGCTTTCTGTTAGAGATGATGCATTTTTGGTCACACTAAGCAACAAAACCTACCAGACTCATTTCCAATAGGTAGAAGTCTGATTTGCAAGGAAAAAACAACAGTAGCTTTATGCCTGACTTAGTGTATTCATTAGTATCTTTTGATTGGTATCTTACTTGTCAACATTATCATGTTGAAGAACTGGACACCTCTCCACCAAAGAAGCTAGGATCATCTGTAAAGCCTTCCGTTTGCCACTGGCCGATGACCTTCTGAGAGCTCTTCTGCAGAAGTAAGTTTTTATTTTCTATTCAGCCAAATCTCCAAGTCTATGTTTATTTACAGGTTCTTTTTTATGTATTGCAATGTTTGACCTCTTCATGTCCAGATTCGAGAATGAGTCTGGGAAGATGGATTACAATGCTTTTCTCTCGGGGATCAACTGGCGAGAGAATCCCTCTCCACCACTTTTACCAGATGATGCCTTGAAGGTGAGCTGACATGTTTGTCATCATCACATTGCTTTCCTTAATTCAACTGAAGAAATTTGAGAAGCTAGGATTAAGATGACTTTATAGACAAGAAGAAAAAAAGGCTTTAATTAATGCATTCTGTTGGCAAAATCCAGTGCCTCCTTTTAGCCTTTGTCTGCCATCATTAGCAGACACAGCCACACACATGCACAGGGCTGAGAAAGAGAGAGTGTGTTTGGAAAAGTGGGCCAGGTGGCAGAGTTCCAGGCCTTGGCCCTCACCCTACCGCAGAGCATTCAAGCACCTCCAAGCCTCACCTCATTTAAATCAGCCTTGAGAAAAACCTACTCAAGATCTACTCTAAAGTAGTCCTTTTATTGCAGTATTTCAATTTAGCGTGCCATGCTACATAACAGCCTAAGCAGAACCATCTGCCTTAGGTGCACGTAATGAGAAGAATACGGAGATAGGACCTGTTTTAACCAGCAGATGGGGCTTTGGATTTTTTTTTGCTTTTTTAGTCTTAACCAGCAGTCCAGGTCATAACTTAACATTCTTACTGCTATTGTGTGAGTTGCAGGGGACCAGCGCTTTGATTTTTGTTTTGCTTTGCATGCTCTTTTGCTACTTTCATGCAGCTTTCTGACTCTGACTGTCACTGGTTTCCAGCCTTTTAGTGTTACGCTGCCTAAGCCTAAACTAGATGGCCACACAATGGTGAAATACTCTGCCTTTGTCAAAGAACTGTTCGGATACACAGAAGAGGAATGACACCGAACTCATCGCCGCCTTGTCATGCTGCTGCAGTCCGTCATTTGATGAAAACTGACCTGGATCATTTAGATGGCCTTTTTTCATTTATCTGCCAATTCTTTACCGTTTTCTTTGCTAGTTCTTCGCATTTCTGCACCTTGACTTACTACCATTTCTCTTTGTAACTTCTCAGTCTCGTGGAACAATCTAAAAAGTATTATAGCCAACTTTTTGTATGTTATCAGGACATGCCTAACCTTTTTGTGACCATTTATGCCTTCAATGTGTATTTAAGCAGGACGCTACAGTTTTTCAGCCTATTCTCTACTCTACCAAACTTTTCTGTACTTTTACTAAGCATTAAGAAACACATCTAAAATGCTACAGTGTAGCCAATAGACAGGTGGAGCATTTCTGTATGGGGGAACCTCTTATTTTTCAGATTCATGTTTTAGGCCCACATCAAAAATAACATAATTGTAATCAACCCTATTGCTAAAGTGCACCCATTAAAATGCTGGTGTATTTCTGTAAAGAGGAATTCCTCTTATTTTTCAGATTTTCTTCACAACCCAGTCACTGAGGTGTAAAAGTAATTTGGAGTGTTTTGATGTGAAATGGTCAATTATAGAGAAATGTTCTCAGATTCCTTCACAGTGGTGATGATGGAAACAAGGGGTTAGTAAGTATGAACCAGGGTCATTTTATATACTATTTACAGTGAGCAGTAAACATACCAGTGTCTTCTGAGCTTTTATGTGTGATGCTGATAAAATACTAGTAAACGAAAAACTTCAGGTACTGTTTTGCCCTGTATGTGTCTTTCGGCCTCAAGTGTGTTTAAATATGTTTTAGGCCCAAGGCCTCTCTAAAAAAACATTGTGAAACAGTATTCCAAACATCAGGAAACATATTTATAGCCATTTTATGCAATACCTTCAAATGTGGTCACTTTTAAAGGGCTTCTGGTGTTTCTGGTTCCTATCACCACCACTCTGAGCAATTCTGGCATAGAACGTTTCACTAGAATGGAGCATTTCACATCACACCACCTTGAATGACTTTGTTTCCCCTAAACAAAACAGTGTTCCCCTTTAAATCCATGAGCACTGACCATGGCAGAAACAAAAGTAAGAATGAATGTTCTGTCAAGCCTAGCCCATGTATAGTACTGAACTGTTTAAACTTTGTCCTGCTATTATTTACAGCTTGATTTAGACTGGAACAGAGAAGCTGTAGGCCCTCAAGTAAAAACAGTCAACTACTTTCTGTTACTGGACGATGTCTTTGGCCATGCTGGCAACAGTAATGTCGGCTGAGGGGTATGGAGATCGCCTCGCTCCCAAAGACACCAACATGAACCCAAGAGAACATGCTGTCTGTACTTTCATGGGAGAAATAAAGTCATTCTGTCGCATTAAGTCTGTGCCAGTTGTTATGCTTTATGTGTAGCTTTTGATGGACTCTTACACAAATCAAAACCATGCTGGAATGAGAACCATATTGGACATGCTTCATTTGCCCAAGGGTCAAGGCACAGTAAAGGTACTAGCAGTTAAACCAAAACATGCTTTATACTTAGGGTTGCAGATTGCTAAAAAGAGCAGATATAAAATACAGTAAAACATGCCATAGCCTTGAGAAAGGGAATTATCCCAGAATACCCACTCCAAAGTCTGTCTATGAAGTTGTAATAAAGATCTTTAACACTCTAAGTGTCTCTAATAGGCCTCTAATGCCTCCATATCAGTGTTCAGATTGTACAAAAATAGACTACATGTAAAAGCATTAAGTGGTACTGAAATTGTCCATTCTTCATACCTCATCAGTCAGAATTGTTCACAGTGGTGGTGATGGGAAGAGAGATCCAAAACAGTGAATGCATCTAAATGCTACTTCACAAAAAGTTATTACATGAAATGGTTACAAATACATTGCGTGAGATGTTTTATGATAGTTTTGTAAAAATTTTGGCCTAAAACGTTTTTAGAATCCTTTCTTGGCAGAGAGGTACATGCAAGGTTTTGGAAGCCAAAATAGTCTCCAAAGAAGGCCTTTTTTCAGATTTATGACTACTCTTTAACATTATTACCATTTAATATAAAAACTCAGAAGTCATGTGTAAGTTCACTGGTGGTTTTTTAGTAGTAAATAAAACGGCTCTTTTCGTGTCATATCAAATACAGGGACGCTTAGTTTCTATCATCACCACTGTAAAGCGCTAAAATGAACCAGTTCATGTCAAACCATTCTGAATGACTGTTTGCAACTACTGAAACATGCAGGAATTAAAAAAAAAAAACTGATGACGTTTTTCATTAAGCCTGTATTCATTTCAGTTTCCTTAGGAAAATTTGCTCTTCAAAGGAATAACATAAGAAGGTTTATGCAGCTGGGCCAGATCCTCCGACCAGACAGGAGGAGCACATTACTCCAAAATGACAAAACCGTCATTCTGAGCTTCACGTATTCAGGTTTTGTTCTATAACACAAATTCTACTGGTTGCCTGGTGCCTTATTCAGTCTTTTAAGCTTCCAAAAAGAGTAGAGTAAGTACATTTTGTGCACAACTCCCACCATATGCAGTACTGTAAACTGGCATCAGACAAATGTAACCTCACCTCTTCTGCTTCTGCAGGCTGACAACAATAATGGCACCGAGTTACCTTTGGCCAAAACGACTCTTCCTGAAGTCATTTGATTTCCTGAACATTAACAATATAAAACACAAATCTTCCAGTTGCTCGAGGTTGTGCTTTCTAAATATCAGCTGCTTTACCTGAGTGGATCTAAATTGTTTTCTTTGCATGATGCACAATATTTCATTTCCACTGACTTGCCTCTGCTATGATTTGTGATGTCTGGCTCTGCTTTAATTGCCGTTCAACTCAGTCTCTTGAGTCTTTTAAAGTTTCCGCTCAGGAAACAAATACAAATGTGCAGGCTGAGATGATTGCCAGTCTAACAGACAGTTCCTGAAGCGCTACTGATAGGTGAACATGTTTATAAAGGAGTGCCATGAAGCTGCAGTGCTGTAGATAAAAAGGCTAGTTACTAGAATGTTTTCCAAATGTTTCAGGTTCCTGATAATACAAAGATGCTAAAACTATTTCATGGTATGCTGTTATGGTATAGCACTTCAGCCTCTCATGACAGGTTAGACTGTATCTTTTCTAAAATGTGAGATATTAAGAGCTGTACAATATGCCTTTTTAATTTCCACCTTAGACATTTAGCATAAAATGTACGCCTTTTGAATTTTACTGAAGGGTTTTATAGTCAGTAAATGTCCTCAGTAGTCTGTTATCCTGTCATCATGATGGAAGAAACGCCTGTGGTTAAGGCCAGTTTGCAAAAGGCGAAGAATGGATGATTTCAGGGCATCTACTGCTCCAGCTATTGGAAATCTAATGGAAATTTTCGTTTTATTGAACAAAGAAAATCCTTAATGAATCATATTACTAACCTCACAGTTATGCAGTACTGGAAAAGAGATTGTGTGTGTGTGTGTGTGTGTGTGTGTGTGTGTGTGTGTGTGTCGTCTTGAATTACTACAGATACCTCTGAAGTAGTCTGGGGAATTGCACTGACACAGGTCCGATTGGAGCCTTTCTAAGCTTTTCTTTTATCAGCTTGCTCGTGATCTTTGATACACATTGAGAAACAGTTATTCTTCCTACTCTCCACACTCTCACACACCATCCTCAGGCATCTACTTTCCACTGAGCTAGTTTAATTAAGTCCACTTCATCTCTGGCTTAAACCAGACTGAATTTGCAGCATTTATTTCTGTGAAATGGTAGGAGCACTTGTTCTGAGAGATATGTTTCCTGGCGCTCCCCGTCCATACCTGGTACAGTAATCAATGAGCAGTTGTCTTTGGCTGGAAGCACCCCGAACATTATTTGAGATGGTAAAATGAAGAAACGTTATTCTATACTGGCTGTAAATTAGAGCGGTGGGACCACTTTCATGCAGTTTGGCTTTCCCGGTGGAGGTCATTCTGGAAAGCGTTGAGGTTGTTTTTTGCTTTCTTGTTTGCATATAAATCACCCAGAATTATGAGACCTTTCCTTTTTTACATGTAGCTTGAAACGAGGCTTGAAACTGATCGCTAAAATGAAGACTGAACGTGTCTTGAGCCCATCAGTCTCAATTTGCCTTTGCTGTTCTTCACCTGGGAAACTGACCGGGCCAGACTTCAGAGGCCTCCCTCTGTTGTGGGTTTGAGGAACATGAAAGCCAGTTTCAACCAATAGAAGGCAGTGGGGCAGATGGGTTTAACTCTTTCATCAAAGACACAGCTCGGAGGTCTGGAGGTAAGATGTATGGCTGAACACTCTGAGAACCTGACATGGTCAGCATGGTTTAACCTGAGACAGCCTCACTGGTTCTTTTTTGTATTTTTCCCGGCTCTCATTCCTAAATTGCTGCACAAATGTATTCACCTCTGCCTTCACATTCTTATTTAGGTTCATGGAACGGGTTCAGCATGTTCTGGGGCTCCACTACAGTCTCCAAGCACATCCACGCACTGGATGCTAAAATAAACGTGGAATAAATGTGCGATAAAGATCAATATTCAGTGTAAAAGTTTTAACTGCAATACCAATGAGCTTCATGTTTTCTTATATGAACAAAGTTTTGGAAAAATATTGGGTTAAAATGTTAAACATTTTAGTATTTCAAAACTGGACTCATCAAGTTAATAGAACCACAATCTGTGATATTATGTACCCTTATCTGATGCCCCCTAAAAAAAAGTCCAATTTTACAACATTTTAACCCCTTTCAAATAAAACACAAATGGTAGTTTCTGCTTATTTTGAAAATCCCTCTGTTAAACCATATTTTTTTCTTCAATAATGTTGACGGAATGTATTTCAGTTACAATGGCCTATAGGGGCTTGCAAAAAGAGGCAACAGTTAAAACCTTTTTATTGTGTCTTGAACACTTACTGACTTGGACATGTGAGTAACTTAGGCGGCCCTTGAGTTATGCAACTGTCTGTGTTCACCTCAGCATTAATAGCTTGATAGTTTGAACCGCGGAGATGCCACAGTCATCCATAAGTGGGAGCCGAATAAGTGAAAATGCTCGATGTAGCCGTGTGGGGGGAAAACGTCTTAGCTAGTGGGGAAAGTGACTAAATGATTAAATACTGTTTACCTAACATAGATTCAAAACTAAGAATGTGAAAAGAATAATTTTTTGGACTAAACAGTGCGTGAGAAAGTTGCGGAATATAGTGCAGTTCAGTCCAAAAATCCCCAGACACATACACCTACGTGTTCCTAAGCGATAGATGGGGCAAACATGAGAGGGATTCCACTTGAGAAAGACAAACTTTGTGAAGAAACCTCTGCAAAACCCATTTAACAGTGATGCCGAGTGAGTGAGAAGCTGCTGAAATATTGTGTCAACCCCACTCTCCATGACAGCAGCAAGTGTCTTAACCACAGAGCAGTGGGAGTGATTTTGTAAGGTTGGTTTTTATAAATATATTACCCATTTAATGGCTCAGTCCCATGGAATACCATAAGACACAATGTCGTCCTGTCAGAGCTGGAAGGTGAGTGTTCAGTGTGAGGTCCAAAGAAGGCCCAGCAGGTAATTGTGTTTCATACACTTTTGACCTCTTAAACCCTACTTAGTCAGGCTAGCTCACCCTTAATTTCCCCTGAGGTTTCAGGTTTTTCAAGCAGTTTATGAACAATCATTGATTATTTAAACTAGGGCTACACAGCATTTTTGTTTTGCAGAACATTATCCTTGCATATCCCTTACAAGTCTATATTTAACCATTTTTGGGGGCCAAGATGGGGTAGTCGGCCTTTCATAGTTCAGTTTTCCTCCCTCGCATAGCTGGTTGAAAACTTCTGAAAGAATGCCTGAAAGCCTCTGAAGTGGGAAGAATCTGATTATTAGATATTTTTGTCATACAGGATCTCAGTTCACTTTTGGATTGAGTCCACGCCTCAATTTGAAGATCATGCACTCCCCTCCAGTGCCAATATTTGTGGTAATTTAATATGGCCCCCCTCCCGGCACTACTTTTTAAATTGGAAAACAGGGAAAACATGTAAATCATATTTGAAATGCTGTGTCTGGGATATAAAATAGCAATTATACCTTCCTTGTGAAATTTTAATTATAAGTCTGCCTTTTTTTTTTCAAGTGAAGACATTCCAGAGAGTTATTGGTTATGCAAAAATTTCTTACCTCTTCCCCACCATTTAGGAGCTTTGGGTTCATGCCTTTTCTTGCTACAGATTGATACTTTCTTAGCATAAAGTGTTCTATTTGACGTGCCTTTTTAGGCAAGCCTTTGGGTAGCTTTTATTAATATATCTTTATTTTTTATTTGATAGTATGCATTTTACAACTTTAGTGAAATTTTATGGTTCAGCGCCTTGTGATGTCTGTCAGTGAAAAGCACTTTATAAGTAAACTTTACTTGCTTTACTTACTTTATAATACCACCGACAGGTTTGTCAACAGAAGAACAGTTTTTAGTGCCATTCTAGTAGAACTACAGTACAGTAAGTCTGAAAATTCTATGTAAAAAACATTTGTCAGGGCAGTAGGCACTTATTTGTTAACAAAACATTCATAAATAAAAACTAAATATACATGTGTGTAGTGTGTTAGCTTTACCTTTTCCAAACCTCTCCTTGAGCAAGCCCAGTATTTGCAGTATTTTGTGAAGACTTCTCTCAAAAAAGAAAGACCATCATGGAGAAGTACTTAACACCAGAGACTGGAATGGCTAAGAGCACAAAGAACCAGATCCAGTTCTGCATAGAGTGAGAGGAAATAAAACTGAAGAGTTCACCACTTCATGGATTATTTTACCAAGATCTTGAAAGACCAGGAGCTGACAAAGACCCAGTTCCAGTCTCAAAGGAGAATCTGATCACTGCAGCCCAGGACCAGCAGGTACCACCAGAAGAACATCATGAAGTTAGCAAGTGCAGCAAAGCAGTGGAACATTAAATCCACATGTATAAGACATCAGGATTGTTCATGGAGGGTGTGATAGCAAACAGACATCTGAAGTGTTCTAATGACTCTAAAAGCTCCCTCACAGAAAGTTTTACATGATGATTATAGATACGCTGCCTGATGCCTGAGACGTGTTTGTTTTATAATAGCTTTCTGAAGGTTTTGGTCTAAAACATTTTAACATGAATAGCAGAGAAGAACATGCAGGGCGAAAAACCTCTTTAAGAACGGACTCAACAACTACCTTAAGATGTTCCCAGACCACCGATCAACCAGCAAAAGAAGCATAGCTGAGAAAGCTGCTGGGATTAAATTCTCTGGTCTCTTGCTGAAATTGAGGTACTGAAGGTAAGAAGATACAATCATCATCATCTTCTTCTTCTTCATTCTTCATTATATCCTTGTGGAGGCAACAGAACCATCATTAAAACGGCACTTATCAAAAGAACTATTTTCTGACCTGCGAATTCCTATGAAGCATTCAGATGGTAATTTCAGTTGTTACGCTTCTATAAATGATGTTCCACTGACTGAAGATTTTCAAATAAAGCAAGAATGACATGACAGTTCATCATTTTGGCTAATTCAGTGGACCATCAGTGTAAGTCCTGCTGCTAATTAAATGCATGTGTTGCTCCAGTTGTTTGGTCACAGAAGGAGAAGCCGCAGTTTTCTCTTTACCCCTGTGTGTTCTGTGTTCTATTGAGAAGATCCTCCTAAACCCCACGGCCTCCCTACTGTATTCTCCGTACTGCAGTCACTCTTCTAAAGCTGTGGGACCAGTTGTTTCAAAATAAACTAATTCTGCTAACAGTTTTATAACCCGAAGCTCGTAAAAGAGGGCTGGGCTTTTGCTCTGATTCTACAACAATTCCAGGGCTGGAATCCCCATTTGCCTTGCGAGAGCGTGTCGGCGTGTCAGCTGGATTGTGAGTGTGTGTGTGTGTGTGTGTGTGTGTGTGTGTGTGTGTGTGTGTGTGTTTCTGAGGTGATATATGGCTGCTGTGTCACGTTCCACATCTGACAACCATCCTGAGACGTGCATCATCTGTCCCTTCCCTTTTTCCTTCTGATTCCTCTATAAAAAAAGAGGGGTGTGAATGTCAGAGGCAGAGTAGGGGAGGGGAAGCAGAGAGAAAGAGAGAGAGAGAGAGAGAGAGAGAGAGAGTCAGAGGGAGGGAGTCAGAGCTCACACAATCAGTGTGCATGAGAGGGAGAGAGAGAACGAGGGAGGAAAGAAGGGAGAGAGGAGTGAGGGAGAATGAGAGAAGTGGGTTCAGAAGCAATTTCACTTCAGGCCAGCGAGGTGCAGCTGGGGCTGGACACTGAGAGCTGAAAGGAGCTGGAGAGAAGGTAGGACCACGTACGTGGATCTAAAGGTGACCCAAGGCTTCTGCCGCCAGCTAAGTGGTCTTCATATCGTAGACTGTAATACCCAGCAAGTGGAAGATGTAGAGACAAAATGTCAAAGAGCTGAATGGACACATTGTTCCGATTACTTGGGGAAATAAGTAGATGTATTTTTATTACAACAGAGTCTCCCAAGTGTAATGAATGTGTCATGCTGCAAATAATAGTGCTGTGATTGTACTTGGTTGGAATGTGCACCGTGGCTCAGCAAGAATGAAACATCATCACAGTGGCCACCATTCCTCTTACCTGGTACTTGTTGACAGTTTACAATAATGCAAATCAGGTCAGTTTAAAGCGCTGTTTTTCCTCACTTCATTTAGTGAAGGTAGGCCTGTTTTTTCACTGGGTTTTGATACAGCAGTGTTGCTCAATGAGCATAAACACCTTTGTCAGGCTTTGACGTGAGCGGCAGGCAGACAGTAATTTTGCACACAGCGAGTCATTAGTGAAATGAGCGAGTCTGGCTGAAGGCAGCGAGCCCGGGGGCAGGTTCATGGTATGTGCGTCTGATGAGAAGCGCAGTGTGTTCTGCGGTGGGTCGCCTGCCGAGATGAGCCTTCACAGACAGCGCATTTCTCAGACTGAGCATTCATGGCTTAATTCCACCCCAAACCCGCTGCCTCAGTCATCGGATCATGTCCCGCCACCAAGCGAGTCCCGGGATTGTTTATTGTGGAGGTGTAGGAGAAGCATCACATGCCTTCCCACACGCAGCGCAAGACATGACCCACCACCAGTGTGTATTCAGTGGTGTTAGGTTGCTCAAGCAGCTTTTTGGATGCGTCTTGGATTTTTCGACTCTCCTTGTGCAGATTGTGAAAGTTTCTAAAAAAATAAAAAAAAAATAAAAATACTCTCCCCAGAAAGTGAAGGTGGTTTCCAAAGGGTGAGTCAGATGAGACAGGGAAGGTTAACAGGACACCATAATAAGTTCCCTAATTGCAAAACACGTGCCTTTTGGACTCCGCAGCACATGCCCAGGGCCTTTTAAGCTTTATTGTCTTCTTAGAATGTGCTCTGTTCTAAGAAGCCTAAATTGAAACACTAACATTAGCTTAGTGTGGGCTCACAGGGTCTGCTGCCATTGGTTGTAGGTCCGTGGTCAAATCCACACTGTTTGTCTTATCTTTATCACGGGGGATATATTTAGTGCAAGGCTTAGCCGTGGCGTAAGGGAGGCGCGGGTTGGTGGCATCAAAGCGTGGTGGCAGTGCCCCTGCTCAGGACTGGCATGCTGCTTGGGTGCAGATGGGGTCCGGGGGGAGAGCGAGGGGGGGCATTTGGCCCTGTAGGAATCTGCCCTTTGGTTTATTAAAAGCCGTTGAAACAAAGGGGCACTAAATGACTGGCACTGAACAATGACGTAATCTGTGAGCATAAGCAACTGCGGACCCTGCTCAAGGGTTACTTTACTCTCAGAAGAATTCAGAATTTAGCCACAGGAATCAAACAAAGTGTAATTTTAGCATGGAAAGCATTAAAAAAAAACAGTGAACAGTGTGCAGTTTCAGGCATGGTTATTCCAACAAATGTACTTCAAACAGTTATAACCCAGAAGAAAAGAACTTGGTCTAGGATAATTAGACCCACCTAGGTAGGTCTGGAGGCTTTGTCCAGGGAAATCTGCTCCGGACCGAAGTAAATGATTTCTAAACAGTAATGCTGTGGAAACTGTTGCTAATAATGTGGATTCCACTGTTTCTCCCCACCTTATCCCACCTCTCACATAGCTTGAGGCACAGTTCAGTCTGAAAATCCCTTTCAAATGACAGTCTGTGCTTTAGCTTATGCGAGGAGGAGAGCAGCGATGAGAGCCAGAGACGAGATGACATGCTCCGGTATCAGGAGATTACCTGAGGTCTCTGGATTTCTTTCAAAGTATGTGTCTGCGTGGGTGGAGAAAAAACACCGTATCACACGTGATGATGTGCTGATGTGCAGACTTGGCTGAGGTCAGAAACCTCTTTTTGTTTTTGGTAATTCCCCATATAAAATGGACCCTGTGGTTTTTAATGGTCAGATTGAGGCCGAGGAGTTATGTCGTTCAGCTCCCAATCTGTGGCTGCGTGTGAATGTCAGGAATTTCACAGGCCTATTGGTGCAGAGGCTGAGGCCCCTCACCAGACCCGCAGCACCTTGATCAAAAAGCGCCATGCTGTGTTTTCACAGGGCCGTGCCTGGGGACTGCTCGGGCCGGGTTGTCCACGCGCTGGCACTGTGCCCGGCCGGGACCCTCTGGGTTGATGGTCTGAGCCTGGAACGCCACACAACACTTCTGGAGTGTCTCATGAGGTTCTGGCTCCTGCCTTGTTTTTCAATGCTTATTGCTTTTTCTTCCAGCAGAACAGTTAGCAATGATAGCTGGCACATGTTTTGTAATGAGGCACTTGACCAGGTGTGTGTAAAAAAAAAAAAACCCAATGAAAATAAAGGACCCTTTTCTTGAAAATGCAAATTCAATTAATCAGTTTTTACAGTCAAATGTACTGCCAGCAAGGCCATTAGTGTGATAAAGTGTGAAAAATATTTGGGTTGTGCTCTCTCTTTAGTTCCACCAGCGCCTCTGGTACGCCGGTAATATCTGCGATGAAATGAATTTATTTATCCACAGCGCTTTTGGCCCTGGCTGCGGCTCTAATGTGAGGACTAATTTAAGGAAACATTTGAGTGCATTAGGACAAAAGTAATGTTGCCAAATTGAAACCAAACAACATGTCCAGCAAATGTCCAGGGGCAGACCCCTCTCTGGTCAGTTAGCAATTCACAGGAGAGAAAAACAAAAACGTCAGCAAAAGCCAGAGTGGGGAAATAGCTGTGCTGGGAGATAGAAAGGGTGGAGGTGGACAGGGACTGTGTGTGTTGTTGTATCAGATGGGATCGGAAGTTCCAGCTGCTGTTTGTGGACACACTGGGCTCTATAAATCTGTGAATCTCAGCAGGTGTGGAGGTCCCAGCGGTGCCCTACCTAAATGCCTCCCTGCCCCAGGGACTCCCTGCAGGGGTGAGGTGATTGTGGGTGGGGGGGGGGGGGGGGGGGGAATTTCACCCCCCCC
>JBBPCX010000002.1:6896434-6907050 GCA_037974365.1 Hydrocynus forskahlii
GGGGGGGGCGGCATTTAACCCCCCTCAACAGCTCTCCACCACTAGAAGCCCCACAGACTTAGTTGATCAGGCTGCTGTGCATGGCTGAGCTATGAGGTCATTCTCCTGCTTTTACAAACTCTATTGGACTCTGTAGTCACCTTGTAAACAGGGAGGTCTCTCACTGCATTGTTCAGCCTGGCGGTTACGGCCGCGGCTCGGGCCGGCGAACAAGGCAGCCCTTTTCTCGCACTTCTGAATGTCAACAGTCATGTCTGGGCAAGACGATGACGAAGATGATCACTGTCATCATGCCCGGCACGTTGGATATGTTGATATTAAACCAGTGAGGAAAGAAAAGAAAGTGTGGTGCATCTGGTGCATCCCGGTTAAGGAGAGACGGCGACGTCTGCTTGTGTAAACGCCGCGAGCTCTTAGTGGGCCATTAAACATTTCAGAGAGTATTTATTTTAAGAGGCAAATTGGTACTTAAATTTCTCGCACAAAAGGAATGTTGGAGTTAAATGATTGCCTCCAGAAAGAAAAACACAAGTGTACTTTGTTAAATTAACCTGATGTGTTTGTGAATTCAGGACAATTCAGGGTCCCTGCGAAACATTTCGGGTCTGAAAACCAAGGGGAAGGTTTTGGACATAATGCAGTGTATTGTTTTTTATCATTGTTTTTTTTATGAATGATAATTTCCTCTCCATGAAGGGTCCTGATCCCGGCTCTAGGTTTCTGTTCCCTTCGGGGTCTGGAGAAAGAACCTCGACTAGCCTTTCTTCCCAGCGCTGCACAAAGCTTATTAGTGGCTGTGGTTTGGTGAATTGAACTCCCGTGCACTAAAAAACGCTCTCTTCAGATGCATGCCGTTGTCAAGGGGACAATAAAATGCATGGACCCTGAAAAAACGCACAGCATGTATAGATATAAATGTCGGCTCCGGGTTGGCAGTTGACTTGCTGTCATGAGAGAACTTGTTCGGAGACCTATTTCCTCTAATGAAAAATTCATTCCTGGGGAAATGATTCGCTCCAGGCTGTTTATTAATGGATTAGGTTTCTCCTTTGTGTAATAAAAACATCTCTTTTTTTTCAGTCTACATTAGGATTGTTAGAACAACAGCAGATCGGCTGCCAGCATGCCTCACGCAACACAGCCCACTTGTTCCTGGCTGGAGACGCACGAGCAGTCACCTTAAGCAAATGGCAGCGGGCTCTTTGTTTCAGGCCATCTATCGTCGCACACACTCCTGCACCTTGCTTCACCTGCCCACTGGCTTCTGCAAAAACTCGAGCAGCCCTAGGGCTCTGAACCGCTAACGAGGCCTAATAGACAAAACATTACCTGATATTCTGTTTTCAGCTGGATGCTTCTGGAAGAGCTTTTCTGCAGCTCGCGCCACTGTGCACTAACCTTTCTCTTTTTTTTCCTTAACCACAGAAAAAAAAAATACACACAGGAAGAGACTGCAGGAGATGGCGGCACCTGAACAGAGCCACTACATGCTCCAGTATACCAGTGTGGGACCTGAACCAGGGCAGAGAGCTGTGCGCTTTCCTCTGTAGGAGGACAGGCACTGTTTCTTTCCGTTTTTTCGCCGGGAAGTTCACATTTGCATTCGAGCCAAAGGGGCCAGTATGAGGAACGCAGGCCCGCTAAGCCAGCCAGGGATCGTGCTGCTGCTGGTCACATGTCCACTGCTGAACGTTCTGCGTGGGGTAACCTGTAAGGCTGAGAGTGGACACCTTGGAGACACGGATCCAGACAGATGTATGAGGCACCATTTTGTTGAGACCATCACGCATCCCATCTACAAGTGCAACTCCAAGGTACCAGCTTCTGGCTGAACGAGGCCTAATCCTTTGCCTGCTTCAGTGCTCTGTAGATGTAGGTACATACAGGGAACCCTTTAAAAGTGACCACAGTCAGGTGGGAAAAGGATGACGAGGGAGAACATTTTAGTAAGCCTCAATCAAGACAGATCCATTACATGCCAGTGTAGAGGTGCCCCTGCAGTCTTTCGTGCTGGTACATTTAGCCTATTAGCGTCCAACTGAGAAGCACATGCTGATCAAGAGCAGGTTAACCTACAGCTCCCAAGATGCTTATTGAATTCCAGTAATGGTCGCGCAAGTCGGACCCTGCTGTAAAGCAATACGCTCTCTACACCCACACTGTTCCTGCTAACAAGATGTTTAAGGAAACGCAGCAAGTCTCTAGATACCTGGAAGGGTTTTATATTCAAATATCTACCCCAAGGATCTCCCCCTAATTAGAAGCTGTTACAAGGACTTGAGTCTATTTCATTTATTAAATCAGATAGTACAGTCAACGTGCCCCGGTGCTCTTTTCCCGTGAACTCTACCTTGGTTACTTTGACACCTTTGGCAGGGAACGCTGCATGCAGGCATATTGTGAGGCCCAGATCGTAGCCAGAAATAAGCCCCCACAGGGTGCATAAAATGTCTGGATGATGGCACAGGTCCAGAGCACTGCATAGAGCTGCAGCTGAATCATTTCTTTTGTCATCCAAACAACAGTGTGCAGCAACCTGGCTCCACCAGACTTACTGAGCCAGACAAGTAGACTCTGGTTCACCTGTGGTCTCAGGAACGACAGGGACAGTCTTAGCTTTAGCCATAGCGTGACAGCTGGGCCTCCGCTCGTCCCAGACCTCAACTCTCGCAAGCCCAGCTGCGACATCTCAGCAGGTCGGGGAGATTCAGGAGATTCACAAAGGAAGACTTTTTCCAGAGTCCTATAAACCAACAGGGGGGCTGGCGGGAACCTTTAATATCACTTAATTGTTCCATTCCATTCCTTAAGGATAACCAATGCTGCACTGCAGCTGAATCTGTTTCAATTACAAGACAAACAGCTAACCTAATATAGCATGTGATACATCGAGGACAGGTAGACGTCCGGGTTATAAACTACTCACTCGCCTGCTTGGGCATCCAAACAGGGCAGTGAGTCCCTGGAGACTATTTGAGAGCCACATTGAAACTAATTGAGACAGTTACAGCTCTAAACGGCTTTGCTTACCCCACATTTGGCTAGGGCAAGGACTCAGAGGGGTTGTTGTAAATCATAGGTGAATGGAAGGTTTATGGCCACAACAGTTCATATCAAGTGCTGGACACCCCAGCCCAAGGTGTTTTACAATCCCTCAAAGGTTTATGATTTGACAGCCAGGGTCACAAGCTTAAAAAAAATTAATAAAAGTGCCGAAAAGGGCTTTTTGGAACAATGCCATAGAAGCGCCCCTTTTTTTTTTTTTCCTAAAAGAACTATTCAATAGGTGTTTATTAAAGAACCATTTTGGCAAATCCAGTGAATGGGGCGTGAACTCCTTCAACTGCAAACAGCATGTGCATAGTATAAAGATTTTTTTTCCCCCCTGAAATGCCATGTTCAAGCCAAGAACCATTTAGGAAACTTTATTTTTAATAGTGCACCACGGATCAAGCTTGACTTAGTCACAGCTTTAAAGCAGCCTATTACAGACTACATCAGCTATGGGGATGACTGTGGCTTCCACTGTAAATTTCAGCAGAGCTGCATAGGATCCACCTGCGCAATCAGTCTTTCTATAAATATACAGCCGGGAAAGCGGGTGCAGGAGAACCTACATCTGCTGCCCAGCTGTTGTCACCTGGCCCTGATCTCTTCCATCTCCATCATCCACTGACCACACTCAAAACCAGCTCCCGCAGCCCCCATATCTGCCGGCTGCATTCAATAGTGCACTAACAGACTACATCTATTCAGATGCTGTATGCAGAGGTTCCTTGGGAAACATGCACACACTATTCATGTGCATTTATATTGGCACAGTTAGTTGCTTGCAATATTTTGAGTTTTTCTTTTTCAAATTAATATCCTTCAAAAAGCTCATAGCTCACCTAAGGCAGAAAAATCACATTAATTTCACTGCATTTGCCTTTCAGTATTATTTGCCTTTCACTAATTTGCCTTTCACTAATAATTAACTAATGTGGGAAAACTTAGATTTAATCAGATTTAAAACTTGAAAGCAACACATCAAAGTCATATAAGTAAAACATACTGAGTTGGAAAAAACAGCTACTATACTATATGGTTTACTACATCACATACTATTATACTGACACATTCAAAATTCAGAATTCATTGTAAAATGACGCTATATGAATGATGTGAATTCCATAAATAACAGTGTATTTTTACGGAACATCAAAAAAAAAAAAACACTTCTAAAAAGCAAAGAGTGCACATTTAATTACTCCCTAACTAGGTGTGGGTCACTGTTATTTCTGTATTTTACTTCGGCTCAGATAAAGGGCTTAAGTGTCTTTTTTCATCGTTACATGTAAGCATTCAGGGTTGAGGAGTGAAGTGATGCATAATAACATCATCACACTTGTAACAGCTGCTCTCTGTAGTATGCCCTGGGGCCTATCTTATCAAAGACTCTGGAGGACAGATTCAGGATCTGTGCTTGTCATTGGCATCATAACAAAATGGAGTTAAAGGGACAAATGGACCCCGATCCCAGACCAGCACTTACACGCTGAGGTACTTAATAAATGTTGGCTCAAGCCTGACTTCTCACAAGGCTCTGCTTGGCTTCAAACTGACCATTGTCCCTGACGGTGGGGGTGACACTCGGCGGTCACCAGACAGCTGACAGACACCATGACCCAGGAGTCCGTTTACGGAGCATGGCAGGAATGTGCGGCTGGTGGCCCGGCGCTAGTCACCTTTTATTCAGAACCGCCAGACTGCTGGGCTGAGTCATGCTTGCTTCCATCAATCCGCGTGTGTCATCCAGTCAAGCTGACTAGTCTGTTCTGATACGTCGTCACATCACTCATTAACCTGTAATTACAAGAGAATTCTCTTGAAGGACAGCGGCTTTCAGAAGGCTGCTGTGGGTGGTTTGATCGTTATCGAACACAGCGTTCAAGGCCTTATAACGCCGCCCCGGTGTTTCTTCCCCTATAAATGAACCGAGATGAATGTGACCTTACGCAATTCTACTATTTTTACAACAAAACCCACAAATCAGTGTCACACAGCTACGTTGCTCAGATGACACCTGAGGTGAATCTGGGGCCGTGAATGAGCGTGCGCGAGAGCCGGTAGGTGGGATCGCTCCAACACACGAGCCTGGGAGAGATCAGCCACACTCCCGTCTCGGCACAGGTGCAAGGTCGCGCAGAGACTACAGAACCACGCTTTGTTCACAACTGTGTACCCTCTGTAGTAGCTTATCTCACCCTGTCCTGAGGGAAGGTTCAAATGAGGCTCGGCACTCAGCTCACACCGCCCTGTTCCAGGCCGCTGGGTACAGTTTAAGTAGACTCAATAAGCCTGTCTCGTGCTGTCATGTTGTTTCAACGGTCCAAACAGGGGATTCCTCCCACACTTTATCACAGTGTGGATGTACAAGCTTAAACCAACGCCTCCGTCCGAAGAAAACAGTATTTAAAGTGCTCGTATCACGGAAAACATTTTCCTGAAAGAGTTTTAAAAGCTTTATTTTTGTTAAATAAAAGAGTTTTCACGGATGCTAAATGTGAAGGTGCTGGAGGGATTAAAACTGCAAAAAAACATCATTCCAAAAAAAACCTGAATTTAAAAATAAGCCGAGTGTGCATGTTGTAGAATGGCGTATTTGTTTTTAGTTTTCTTGTTTTATTTATGTATTCTGCAGCAGACATGCATTGTTTTCATTACAGCACATTACTTTCCTCACTGTTGGCTTTGGTGCATGTCCCGAAAACACAAGCAGCTTGGGACGCCCAGAGTGAAAGTATTTGCATATTTATAGCTGTTTCTGTGCCCACACTTGGCCTAGTATTATGTTTAAAATGTAAAAATTGATCTAATGTAAACATGTGTCATATGTTCAATTTTTGATTTGCCACACCCGACAGTGGACTTCCACCCAACTCAGGGTGAGACCCTGCCTCGCACCCATTGGCCCCGGGATAGGCTCTGGGTACACACGTCCCTCTAAGGGATTAAGCAGTTACAGAAAATGAATTAATTCATGATAGTTTGTCCAGAAAGAGAACAGAATGAGCAGTGAATCAACAGGTTGATGTGTGAGGTATGCAAATATGTTGTCATCTCTATTTACACTATATCACATTCGGAAGCATTATTCAAAAAGAAATTAAAAATAGGCAGATAATTTTCCATGGTGCCACAGTGTACATCACGTACAAGCTGCTTAAAATTCCAGCCTCCTCAACTTAAACACCTTCCTGCATCCCTCAGAAATATTGTCAAAGTGTCAAAAGTGTCATTCACTCCCTAGTCCACACCTTTAAAGCAGCAATATCAGTATTCATTATGGTTGTGATGTCACAACTGTGAAACTATTTGGATATTAAAGAAAAAAAATTCTAAACCATTTTTGCATAGCAGCTGCCCATTTATATTGCGTGAACATTTTGGAATGAGCGGCCCAATAGAAAATTTCCAAACTTGCTTGGAATATAATCTTGTGACATTAACATGCATTAAAATGTTTTGCCTTCTGCTGTAAAGTTAGCATTTTAGAGACACATGGCTTTGTTACGACACTGTAAATACGCCCCTTAAAAACTGTAGTTCCTGCAGACAGTAATACATCACTGCAGCCTTCCAAGGACCTGATTCGTTTTTTCACACCCATGAAGATTTCAGTTTGTTACGGATTACAGATTCATACATTTTATTCCAGACTGCTTTTCGAATGAGATACAACACTGCACAGCCAATCAGATCCGTGGTCACTAATTACAAGCACTTGTACTAACAAGCAGTTTAAAAAGGAAATTCTAAGCACTAATTAAGAGGCTGGAAAATGGTCGCTTAAATGTCAATTATGTTTTTGTTAACCATAACTACACACACTTCATATAACTAAAATAAACTTCAACCCTAGACTTCAAGCATAAACTATAATACAGGAAACAATGTAGAATAAGGCCTCTATAAAATGAACATCTGTAAAATGTTAATTTGTTTGGGTTTCCTGAGTGTGGAAGCAGGCTGCCCTCGCTCCTGGTATGTGGCTGTGTAAAAATGTGTATGAGGGCTTTTATTACATGTAAATGAAATTCAGCTCTCTCCTCTGCTCCACAGATGGTCCTCCTTGCTCGCTGCGAGGGTCACTGCAGCCACACATCCCGCTCGGACCCCCTCATCTCCTTTAGCTCAGTCCTCAAGCAGCCGTTTAAAAGCACCTGCTTTTGCTGCCGCCCGCATACCTCCAAGCTGAAAGCAGTGCGCCTACGCTGCTCCGGAGGGACCCGGATAACTGCTACCTACCGCTACATCCTCGCGTGCAGCTGCGAGGAATGCAACTGAATGGGTTCGCAGAGAAGGAACAACTGGCCAACAGACTTTAAACTGTTCCATTTTTTTACATGTATTTTATTGCTGTCCATATTAGAGAAACTATTTCACGTGTCATTAGCAGCGCTGGAGTGGATGGAGATCATGCCAGCAACATAAAATGTCAGCGGCCCAAAGAAAAGAAGGCTCACTCGTGTTGCACCTGGGCCTGGTCTCTGCCAGCTGATTAGTTTCGAATGCATTCCATCGCTTTGATCACCGAAATGTGGAAAATTATGGATGCTGGCGAGCGACACCGCAATCATGAGAGCACCTCTACGGTACTGTATCCGCTCCAGGCTGGAGAAGTTCCAAACAAAGCGTGAGAGCTCTTGGGAATCGCTCACGGCTCGAGGAGATGCTGGGGCGACGTCTGCTGCAGCTGTTGGACACTGTACCACAGGCGGTCAGACTGTAAGGCCATGTCTCGACTGGCCGGTGAAACTTTCGGGCTTCTAAAGTGTGCAAGCTTTGTTTTTGCCTAGATCTCTAATCTTCTAGTTCTGTCAAAAAGTCATGGTTCTCGTTGTAATTACTGCAGAGATCAGCAGGACAGGTCCACTGTGAGTGAAACCAGACCTCACCAAAGTAACACAGTCTTCAAAATAGGCTTCAGTCACTCATCAAACCAGCAGTTGACCGGGCAGAACGTAAATGTATGCTTCAGACGTATGGGCATCCCTAGTCAAACTGCATCATCACCATGGAATTATTTCTCTACAGTTAAGACACAATTTAATATATTGAAAAATAATCCAAATAAAATGTGGCAGGTGCAAATGTTTGGACACCCCTTTACTACCCTACTAGTGTTTTTTCTGTTAGCTTATTTTACTTATTATTTCTTTATCTCTGGTGTAGACCATTCCAGAGTGTTATAAATAACAAAGCCCTTCAAGCTAAGGATCTAAGACTGACGATAATTGGCAAGAGAACACTTTCAAAGACTTCAAATCTCTTCCTACTTGTAATTTTCAGTGAAAAAATGGTTAAAGGGAAGCACTGTCACCTCACAGCAAGAAGATCCTGGGCTCGATTCCCTCATCAGGGCAGCCAGGGTCCTTTCTAAGTGGAGTTTGCATGTTCTCTTGCGTGGGTTTCCTCCAGGACCTCTGGTTTCTTCCCATAGTCCAAAGACATGCATGTCAGGCAAACTAGAGATGCTAAATTGCCCCTAGGTGTGAATGTGTGTGTGTGCGTGAGTGTGTTTGGCCGTGTGTCTGCCCTGTAATGGACTGGCAACCTGTCCAGGGATTTTCTGTGCCTTTCCCACTTTGAGCTCTGGGATGAACTCCAGCACTCTGTGTGACCCTGGTTATAATAAGCGGCTCAGATAATGGATAGAAGTTAAGGAGAACTGTTAGAATCAAGAAAAGGTCTGGAGGACTGATATAGTAATAGTGAGGCACAGGGCCACTGTGCAGTGTTGTTGCACAAACATCAACATGGAAGGGTCATCAGAAGGTAACAAAAGTCTCCATCTGAAGCACAACACTTAGATAAATGAGTGTGGTTTTGAAATCAAGTGCTGAAACAAACAAAACAAAAAACCCATCTTTCCAATGGAACAGGAAGAGGGTGGAGCTTTTCTGCTTTGGGGTTGGGTGGCAGCCGGCAATGCAGTACTTGTTATGAGAAGAGAGGAAAGAAAGGATTCAGCTAAGGATCAGTAAATTCTGGAGGCTAACATCCTACAGTCAGTGAAGAAACTGTGAAGTGAAGAGGTTGGATATTACAACAAGAAACTGATCCAAAACGTACAATCCAAAATCCAACTCGTTTAAAAAAATGAAAACTTTGAAGTCTTTAAAATGGGCTCTATTGTCCTCAGACTTGAAACTGTATCTGTGATTCGAACTTAACCAACATAATCGAAATCAGGAATAAACACTCGTAGCAAGCTACAGTGAATGGTTGAAGGCTGCGATTTCAGCCACACATTGCCTGAAAAGGTGCCTAAACAGATGCACAAGCTACATTTTCTGTTTCATTTTAGAAGGTTGAATAATAATTGTGCACTACATTTGCAGGCCATTTTTTGAGGTCCATGCAGGGGTGGGTGTTGACTTCTTTTCATGAAAAAAAATGTGCGGTTTGACAAGTGGTGCCCAAACGTTTGCGTGCAACTGCAGGTGTGGCTTTTTCGGGTCTGGTCAAATCCGGTCAAATGTGTTCAGCAGAAAGTATGACACCGAGCAGCAGTGAGCTATCAAATGATCATGAAAAGTCCTTCACATGCAGTGATGACAGATAGGTTTGGCCACAGTGATGCCCATGGGAAACGATATGCCTCGTGTTAAAACCACAAAAGAGCATGGCGCTGCTTTAAGATAGCGTCGATTCCATCAGTTCACAATAAGAGATAACATCCTTCTAGGAAATCCTCATTGTCCTCCTGAGCTGAAACTGTATCCCTGGCGAAACTGTGCAGTTCGCTTTGCTGGACAAGAATAATCAAGAATAAGACTGACAGTTCTATCGGCCTCAACATGTGAATCTAATAAACGGTTTCCTTTTTGTTTCTACCGGCTGCCTGTCTACCTTTTGCTTGCTGTCTTGTTGCACGTGCTCCAGCCCTTCGATACAAAGTGACTTTCAGTTGGGCTATAATTAACCTAATGGCTAATTTGACTGCATGAAGGACAGGCCAGATCACGCCTGTCAGTCGACTTGTGTGGTTTTACGGCCTTTCTCCCGTGATATATCTGTCAGTGCCGCTTCACTCTGTTCACAGTGCTGAACAGCGCAGCAGCTTTCTTCACGTCTTTCTGTGTCTTAATACACATCAAACAAAGTGATAATTCAAGGCCTATTGACTGAAACGCCTTATAGAATTTGGTCACAATAAAAACACTCGGAGGTTATTGTTAATTTAAGCCCAGTTTTAAGGACCATGCCTACACAGCTGATTCCCATTACCCTGTTCCAAAACTGTCGTTGCCAAATGCAAGGTGAGTCCAGCCAAGTCTGAAATACATGATGTAAATTACAAAGATACTGCACACATACAAATCAGTGGGTGTGCTCTGTGCCAAGAAATAGACCAGGGGAAAAAAAAGCTGTTGTGGCCGTTCAAGCCAGCACTAACTGCAATATCCTTTTGATTCTCCGAAAGATACGCTGAGCTCTTTATGTATACAGAAAGAGAGTAAAACGGCTTGTGTCTCCTCACTTTATTAAAGAGGAGCTAAAATCAGCTGCCATTTTTTCATTACTGAGAGTGAAGGGCTGTCGTTGAATGTTTATTTTTAACATTCATT
>JBBPCX010000002.1:6916227-6937426 GCA_037974365.1 Hydrocynus forskahlii
CACACACAGTATTCCACCGATGCAGCCACTCACTGAAGGCCCTTTTGTATAAGGTTGGGGTAATTGTGGATGGCTGCCAGCACTGTTTATAGAAAAGCACTTGATGATGTAATGACACGAATGAAGCTTCATGGTGTGTGTTGGAGGGTTTCAGCTGCCAGTAGCGGGCCTCAGACAGACTGAAACCATGCTGTCCTCAGAAGACTCACAGCCGAGTCATACAGCTTAAAATGGACAAATTAGCAGAGAACTGAGGCTTTAATGGAATGACAAGTGGTGTTGCCAATTGCTGGTTAGGGTTTATGTTGTGTTCTATAAAGCATTTGCTTTCCTTGCCCTGAAACACTGGATTCAGTTCGTCAGGCAGATCGTAATCTCCGCATGATCAGAATCAGGTGTACTGTGAAGTGAAGCCCTAACATCTTGTAGATTTTGTCAACAGTATTGGCAAATATACACAAGTATGTGGAAAAATACATAAAAATGTCTGAATACAGACACGGGTAGGATAACTGTCCTGGTACTTTTAGACCCCTTTGACACAGCTGATCATAAATTTCTGTAGGACAGATTAAAAAATTGAGTTGGGCTCACAGGAATGGTCCTCAAACGGTTCAGGACATACCTAGAAGGCAGGGGTTATTCTGTCTCTATAGACACTTATAAATCAGAGAATAATGCTATGCCGTATGGAGTCCCACAAGGATTTATTATTGGGCCCATTTTGTTTCATCCATACATGTTTCCTTTCAACTAGTGTCTCCAAGAGTACAAGGTGGCTTATCAAGAGTATAAGGTGGCTAGAAAAAGTAAATGGCTGGATGCAGCAACATTTCCTTCCGTTAAATACAGACAAGGTAGATATAGTTCTGTTTGTTAACAAAGAAGAAAGAACGCAACTCGGCATATATCTAGAATCTAGGTCAGTAAAAGCTACACCCTATACCAAAAACATTGGTGCAGTCATGGATGGGGATCTTACATTAAAGCTGTAAATAAATCAGCATTCTGGCAGAACATGGCTAAGGGTAGGTGTTTTGTGTCAAAGAAAGATTTGGAGAAACTCCTCCATGCATTTATATCCTGCAGGGTTTATTGTAATTCTCTCCTCATTTGCCTCCCCAAAACATCATTAGACAGCTACAGCTTATTCAAAATGCTGCTGCTAAAAAACTGTTGAATTTCTCCAGTTCTAAGGTCCCTACACTGGCGTCCAGTAAAATACAGAATTGAGTTTAAAGTGTTGCTGATTGTTTATAAGTCACTTAATGGTTGGAGTCCTGCATATATCTGAAATGTTTGGGGAGTATCAGCCTGGAAAGTCTCTTAAATCAGCTGGAGCTGGTCAACCAATAGTCAAAACAAGGTGAAATGGCATTTAGCCACAATGCTGCTGGAAGCAGCTCCCCATGGAGATCAGGTCTGCCCCAACTGTTGCCAGTATTAAAAAGAAACTTAAAACAGACCTGCTTTGTGCTGCTTTCAAAAAATTTTTATATTTATTTACCTCTTTTTTTATTCTACTTTTATTCTGTGTTAATTTTACATATATTGCTTGCTTTTTTAATGCTTGTTTTGAATGACCTTTGCTATATAAATAAACTTGCCTTGTCTGGCCTAGTGATCCGCTGAAATGAAAATATTTGGCTAGACTAAAACCAAAATTCAGGGTAGAAAACTGAAAAGCTGACGAAGAATGAGAGCTTACACAAAACACTTTTCTAAAATGTAAAATCAAATGTCCTTGACAGCAGAGAGTGCTTTTGTCTTTTTTTTTTCCTGCGGCTGTAAATGATGACAGCAGGCATTTTCGTTTCTTCTTCTGCTACTTTACTGTATTCGGCGTATTGAGCATGTTGTCGATGCTGAAGTTATATCATGTAATGGAGAAGTCACTGTGTGTTGTATTGCCTCCCCTTTGCATGAATTTCAGTTGCTTGCGTAATATTCCTGATACAGCTTCAAAATGACAGTTTCATGTCGATCTGGTGCAAAATTTCTGTCCAAAGTTTCACCCTTTTCTCACACTGAAACATTCTAGTGGCCCAAATTAAAATACAGACCAATATATATGTGCTTCACTAATATATTAGTCTTTATTTAGTATCGCCTCTGCTATCTAAAGCAGGCAAACCCTTTTCCAGATGAAACACAGACACTCTTATTTACAGTGTATCTTTTACATTTGCTGTGGGTGATGTTTGAGCTGACTGAAGACACTAACAGTCTTTTTTTGAAAATGCCTCTTGCAGTGTGGATAACTGAAAAGTGACTTTCAGCGTTTTGTGACCCATATAATAAAACTATAATGTGTTGAAAGGTTTATGGCCGCAGTGTGGCTGTCACTCAGTCATGTGCGGGCGTGGAGCCACCTTTAGCCTGTGAAAGGCCGCACAATGAGCAGAGCATTTTGGGATTAGGGTGAGCATCCGAGCAAACGGCCAGAGCTAATCAGCTTTCTTAGATCTGTAATCCTAAAGGCCAGACCCAGTTTCTCCTGTCCGTCTCCTGCCCAAAGTGTCAAATCAAGCAACTTCAGCACATCAGTGATTATTGGAGATGGAGATTAAAAGTAGTGAAAGCAAGGTCTTGATTTGAGTGTTTGCCTGGCTGAAGCTGTTGAAGCTTGAGGAGGTGTGTGTGCATGCATGCTTGCGTGTGTGTGCGTGAGTGAGTGTGCGTGCGTGCGTGAGTGTGTGTGTGTGTGTTACGGGAAGCACAGGGGCTTGCCTTGCTGTGGCTAAGAGAACAGAAGACACCGCATCTCTCATCTCTCATCTCTCATCTGTTTGTGCATTCACCTCACTTCCGTCACCATGGGAACAGACCTGTTGCTGGATGGGGAGCAACGCGGCATCCTCTAATGCAATGCCTTGTCTCTTAAGCACACACACCCATCCTTCCACTTACTTGAATAAAGCCTCTGGGTTGTTGTTGTCCTCCTCGGCGTACCAAGATATGGGTGAAGTAAATGATGTTGCCTGTTGTGACTTTTTCTGCAGATTGATGTCTAATAGCAACTGCATGTAGTGCTGGGCTAAATATCTTGCTATTAGTACACAAAGGGTGTTTTCACACAGTCTGTTTCAGCCCTTAAAGCGAACTCAGTTCGAATAGTCAGCATTTTTTGCCTATATGTGAACACGCCAGACAAACTCAGACCGCTCTGAAATGAACCGAACTGAGACCACCTCGGGAGATGGTCTCAGTCCGGTTCGCTTTGAGTCCGCAGCACGGTTCGGTTAACTCGCGCATTATGAACACAAAGCGCTCCGGGTTTGCTTCGACAGTTTTCGCCCTCTTGGCTTACCATAGGTAGATCACGTGGTACGGCCCCGGGAAACCGTATATGTCTGTGAGGGAAACAGACAACAAACAATAAAGAAATAAATTAATAAATACGAATAAATTATGATAAAATAAATACATAAATAAAGGGACCTAGAGATTCTTGTCAAGATCAAGTTTCTCAACCAAATTGCTCAGCCTCAAAGCATTCTTGCTCTCCATCAGTTGAAGAATGATAGTAACATAGACATTTGTGAAAAATGTTAGACGTTTGGTAGAGTTTTTAACCATCTACTCTTATGGAGTGAAAAAAATCCCAAGAGTGAGGAACTTGAAGAGACAATAGTGGCAGTTTGGATGAGGAACTAAAGTGTTAACAGAAAAAGAACTGAGGCCCCATCTGAGCTGAAGTGGAGCAGAAAGAGAACCGAGTCCCTTTCAAATGAACTCACACTGTGAACATAAAAAGAACTGAGTTCCCTTTCTGTTGGTCCACTTTTTGGACCACTTCTAGAGGACCGAGTTTGGTTCCTTTAAAGAGGACCAGTGCTGGACTGGCCATTGGGCATACTGGGCAAATCCCGTCAGTACCAACCACCAAAAGTGCAAATACAATAAAAAACCTAACTACAGCGTTACTTAATGTAATAGTGTGTTATAATGGATATTGTACTTGTCCATACAAGTATATATTAGTGTCACACCATGATAATATGCATAGAGGACATGTGCAGAACTGCCCCTTTGGCCATAGTGCCCTTTTTGGCAAAATATTTCAATACCCCCATCCACCACCTAGGTCAGACTTTGACATAAACCCCTCAAAATTTCAATTGCCAACCCCCAACCCAACGCCCACCTTCATTTGAACATCTAAAGGTCTCTCCACAGCCCTGTAGCAACAATAAACCAGTACTGATTTATAGTTATATTGGGATGAACCTTTATGAAAATATGTTGAAAATTACCCAGGGTTTTGCATGTACATACTTGTATCGATCAGTTCAACAAATAATAACGGTCTAAAACAGTCTGCAAATGATCTTTTGTTGCCCTTTCGGCACGGATCCATGTTGCTCGCGTTCTAAGGGTTAAACATTCTTCCATATGAAGCATAGACTCTTGAAAGGCACGATGTTCATCTCAAAGAAGACTGCATGGGCTGTTCGCTATATAGCTAACCAGTGTAATGAAAAAAATAAGATCTTTGTCACTTTTTCAAGGGCAATGATATTTAAGGCACCGTCTACTAAGTGAGACATATAGTTAAAGACAGGAATAAAATGACAGAGTAAAATAGCAAACAAGTAAAAATAGTACACAAATTATATACAGATTGCACTGATGAGAATAAATTCAAAAATACACTGCTGCAATCTAGCCAGACACCATAACCTTTCATGGTGATAATAAAACAACATTTCTAATTAGTGTCTGTTCACATGACAGCTTTACTCGAATGAGAGGCTACAATCGTAGCTTCTACAGTAACATAAGCACACAAGAAGCTGAGCTTTAGCTGACTTTGGCTTACATTGTTGCTGCCTACTGGTATATTTTTAAACTGCAATAACTTTAAATAAACACATTTAAAATTATAGTTTTAAAAAGTACACATTTTAAGGGTGACCTTAAGACCAAGTATTCAAAGACTGTAACACTATGAATGATACTTTTGGAAATTTTTTATTTCTTTTTTTTTCCTAGAATAATACAATTTGTTTCTGGCTTTTTTCCCCTTGAACTGGTCTGGAGCCCTTCACATGTGGCCCACACAGCATTTTCCTAGAGCTTATTGTGCTAATGGTTGCAGAACCATTTATCGGTCAAAATTTTTGTTTTCAGTTCTGCAGGCATGCCACTCATTTCTCAAACTAGGGGAGAAAATGACAAGGTTTTCTAAAGCTGGGTAGTGAACCTGCAAGTAGAAAGTCCATGGAAAGCTTGCAGATAAAGCTCTGAATGTCAAAGCCAGGGCAGTGTTGAAATCCCAGTTGATGGGTGTAATTTGGACAGTTGCAGCAGAAAGGATAGAGTGGGTTTGCTCACTGCGTGCACAACCTTGATTAAGGTCCAGATGATTATAGTATCTCCTTTTATCGGTAACCCCATTTCGAGGTAGCACCAACTGAGTAATTATTAGAGGCATATTAAAGAGGAACGTAGATTAGGGGACACTTATCTTCTCTGGTGTGCATGTGTATGTCATATCTTTCATCTGTAGTCAAATATTAATAAATCAGCCATAACTGCATTCATTTAAGAGCCCCTCAGCAACAGAGCAATTCAGGTATGAAGTAATGTCTGCTCACGGTTACCCCATCGGCCAGCTATGGGGCATGCGATCATCCTGACTAAGCATTTCCACTACTGTGAGAATGAAATGCTGTGTGTGAACAGACGGACTGTGTCATATCGCTGCTGCGTGCCAAAGAGAAATGATGATTATTTTAATGTTCATTTCATTGTCATTATAGTATTTGTTTTATTGTGCTTGCCCTTGTAATTATAATTTTCGAGGACCTGTAATTATTCCGAGACCCCTTAAAGTGTCAGAATAATTTGCCAATTATATGCCAAGATTACATGGCAGCCCGTGTCGTCTTTAAAACCCCGCAATCTAATTATGTCTGATCTCAAATTGTGCAGTGCAGTATAGGCTGAGAAAAGAAGGCCTGCTTTTTTTTCTTTGCTTTTTAATTTGAACCCAAGCAATGTAAAATGCAGTGACGTATATTTTAGGCAGACGAAAAAGGTTTCCACTCCAAAAGTGTAATTGAAATTCCAATTAACATGATATGGCGGCAATTATAAAGACGTTACGTCAAACAATGACAATTATTATTACCGTCGTTTTGGTTTTATGGTGGCATGCTGAGGTGCAAGAAGCTTTCTCATGACGACCGTTTCACTGTTCCTAGGGGAAATCATATCCATTCAAGGGGCCTTTCCCCCCCATGTGGAACCCACTTGCTCTGATGGACTACAACAACCTCTGGAGAACTATGGACAAGATGGGCATGGAGGTAACATAACTACATTCATTGCAGCAGCAAAAACCTACTGGAGGGCCTGAACAGCAATGTAAGCTGTTGTATTGCTTCAGCTGGTCTGAGAGTGATAGAATTGATTGGGAACTTTCATGCTTATTGATTTGTCCATCATACTAACTGATGGTTGTGTATTGCAGATCCCTAAGGAAGCTCCATGGAAAGCTCCACATGCTGAAGAATGGGACAAGATTACCATGCAGCAGTTCTTTGACAAAGTTTGCTGGACCAGGTACACAAAAGTACTCCCCAGAGCACTAACAGAAAACACATTCAGATTTTTTTTTAATGATCAATTTTTTACAGTGCAGCCCGTCGTTTTGCCACACTGTTTGTCAACGTGAACGTAACCTCAGAACCTCACGAGGTGTCTGCACTCTGGTTCCTCTGGTACGTCAAGCAGTGTGGAGGCACCATGAGGATCTTCTCCACCACTAATGGAGGCCAGGTAAACCAGACCAGTTCACAGAAATTAAGCCAGCCTGTTAAACAAGAGGCCCAGTATCTATATTCTTAGACAAACTCTGAAAAGCAAAAGAACCATTACCGTGTTTAGAAACCTGGATTACTGAATGTTGCGTAGTGACCACTGAACTTTGCGTAGAGATTTGTGTTGAGTTGTTTAATGTCTAGCCTTTGTATATTAAGCTCTAGCTCCACAGCAGTTTGTTTTCTGAGCCTTTGAATCGTTAGGTTTTTTTGGAGGCCAGCTGAATTACAGTGATGCTCCAACAGCAGCATGCTGACAGCTGAATGACTCCCAGCATGTCGACGCTCATGTTCACACAGTGATGTGTGACCTTTCCAGTGTGTCTGTATTCGTGTGTTTACAGTGTAATCAGCATGAGAGAGAGTGAGAGACAGAGAGAGAGAGAGAGAGAGAGGTGCAGTCAGGTAGCCTGACGTCGGGGGAGGCATTGGAAAGGAATAACACTGTAGAAAAGGCAGGTGTATACTAGCTCGACGGAAATCGAGCATGGGCCGCCCCGTCCCAGCTTTCATGTTCCAAAGTGCTGTAATCAGTGCCACTGTCCATTCTTTACCCCTAATTTACTTAATCATAGCACTCACCGCGGGTGATTTTTGAGGGGGGTGGTGAAACGATGAATGCTTGGCTGCCATGGATACGGAGGAAGGGGATGGCCTGGGGTAATTAGGGAACTTTATTATGAGGTTCAGAGTGATTTCCTGCCGTCTGGCCCCCCTGAACGAGATGAGCTTGTTTGTGTTGAAGATTGAAGTGATTTGCTGCACGACGGGTCACGTGTGTGTGTTCTTTGTCAGCGGTTGGGGTGTGTGTGTGCGCGTGTTGGGAGGAGAAGCCATTGTTTTGCAGCCTACATACAAAGATGTCGTGCTGGCAGGTGAAAATGACCAACACACGGTTAGCAAGAAATACTGGGGGTTTATAATTGGAGGAGCAGAACTGGTTCTCGACATAATGAGTATTTATTATAATAGAATAATTAGCCAAGCTTTTGCAGCCATTCAGAGATAATTTGGGTTACCAACACATTTTAAAGCCCCAAACAGGAATTGTTGCTTATTTGATGCTCAGCAAGCAATGCTACATGATCACACCCACTAAAACCTACAGTGTGTCCGTTTATTATTCTGTGTGTATTTATAATGAGGGTTTTTATATTGCTTGAAAATGCGTAAAATATTTGCTACGCAGTTGAAGAAGTAGTCTCAACTCAAGCATCAAGTCAAAGTGTACAATCTTTTTAGGCATAGTGCGTGACAATCATGTCCTGAGTGTCAGTGCACTGAATCATATTGGTCGGATTAAAGCAGTTAAGGACATCACCTTTCACTGACTGCCCTGGTTAATTCTGTGTCCTGTCTGAGCTTGGGGCTCGCAATCAATCAGAAGGAGGTTGTGTCTGTGGTTAAGAGAGTAGAATGAATGCAGTCGCCCATAGGTCTTTGCAAATGGGGCCACCTGTCGGTGAATAAAAGAACTGCTTACCTTAAAGAGAATTACCTTCTCTTATCTTTTGATTGTGAATTGGGTCCAGATGGTAAAAAGTGTGCCAGAGGCAAACAGAGGGAAAGAAAGAAAACAGGCCTGAAATGATAGAGTTCAGTCCATACAGTGGCCTGATACATGATACTGCCAAAGCCCTCCGCTTGTTTATCTCTTAGTCAGTCTGTCCATCTATCTGGCTGGCTACCCATACTCTTAGAAATGAGGGTGAGGGAGCTTTTTATTTTAAAAACATTTGTAAAATATAAATATTCTATGACAAAAGTTTGTTTTTCCGTTTATCCAAGCCAAGAAGTACTTAGGAGCCAGTGCACATTAATCAACAGAAAAGAAAACAGTCGCAAGTATTGTAGGTTGTATGTTGTTGTATATTATATTGTTTAGTATGTTTCATATATTGTTCATTGTGTTGTTACATGTTGTTGTTGTATTACACTGTTGCGCTTGAGAGACACCGTCGACCGGAATCAAATTCCTTGTATTTGCTCGCACACATTCTTGTCCAATAAACGCAATTCTATTTCCTATGACCTGATATTCTAAACAAACAAATAAATGAAGGCAGTTTGCATACAGACCAAATGACCATTGTAACAAACAACACGCTGAAGCAAAATGAATATATGTGCTTCTGTACGTCAACAGTATGATGTTGTTTAATTGTGTCAGGAGCGCAAATTTGTGGGAGGCTCCAGTCAGATCAGCGAGTGCATGGCCAGGGAGCTGGGAGACCGAGTGAAGCTGCAGAATGCCGTTTACAGCATTGACCAGACCGGAGACATGGTGGTGGTCAAAACCACCAACGAAGAGACGTATGAGGTAAGCAGCCCCTCAGAACCTTGAATGACTTTGAGATTACCTTCTATATGCAGAAAGGACAAGTCATTCACTCACAAAATCCTCCAAGCTTTTAAGCTTTTAGCTTACCCACCCATAAAGATCCCTGCTATTTTAGTCAGTGAGCAGGGCAATGAAATTTTGTGGTAAAGGCGTGTCTTCTTCAGATGATTTCATCCTCAATTGTAGTATGTTAAAGTGGATTAATTAACCACATTTAGTTTAAACCTGACTGGGTTTTTTTCTTGCAGTATTTAAAGTTATGGAGTTTGTAATTCTCAGCCTGAACTCTTAAGGCCAGAGTTAACCAACTGGACAAACAGGGACAATGAGAGCACAGAGAACACACTTCTACACATTTTAATACATAGTTACAGTTTATTTATTACAATAATTACCATATTGCAGGGAAAAGATGAAATGTGAGATGTGGCCTGTCCAAAAGTAGTGATATTTATGTCAAAATATGAACTTTTGCTTGGAACAGATTTCACATTTAATGTTTTTTCCCGATATGTTAAAAATTAAAAAATGTGTAGAAACTGGCACATTAATTTGTGTCCTGTAGAGGATATGTACTTACCTTCTTTTAGAAATACAACATGGAATGATGAGGAGTGTTCAGACCTTTGCATATAACTGTATATACAATAAATTGCACATCTTTGAGATTATATGAAGTATTAATTTAGTTGGTGTGAAAAGAGCTTTTCTTTGGAGCATTTGTTAGTGTACGTGTAGATGTGTAAGCTTGTGGGATTGTGTTCATTAAGCTGCTCCTCATCTCCCTGTCCTGACCACATCCTCTTTCTCCTGCTAAAGCTCATTAAGCGTTGCTGCTGAGCTCATTAGCCCTGCTGGCCAAGCTGAGGGCAACCACTGGGGCGCTCTCATCGTCGTCTTCTCGCAGCCTCCAAAAATGTGTACACACCACTGCGCTTTATCTGCTTTTACTTCACCAGCCCATGACACTGCAGACACTGTTACAGGGCTCTAACAAGGACCTGCCTGTTTTTATTACTAGAACAACACAGAAAAGGAACCTAACAAGACTATAAAGTGTCTATTTCTGTTGGTGGCTGCACTGTTGAGCTCTTTTTCTCAAAGAAACAAAGCAAAAACATATCAAGATATTTTCCAGTTTTTAGGGGTTTTTTTTGCGTGGCTGGCATGCTTTTAAAGTAAGACTTGTCATTTGCACTTTCGGTCATGAAAACAATCATTAAAAATGTTTCAAAGATGCTTTTGCTTGTAGTGACACAGTGTGTGGTGTTCTCTTTCTTGTAGGCCAAATTTGTGATCGTGGCTATACCGCCAGGACTGAACTTGAAGATTCACTTTAACCCTGAACTCCCCCCACTAAGAAACCAGCTGATCCACAGAGTACCAATGGGCTCAGTCATCAAGTGCATGGTCTACTACAAGGAAAACTTCTGGAGGAAGAAGGGTAATAGACTTATTCAAATAAATAGAAATGATAAACGGAGACAACTAAATGCTTTTAGGGTGTTTTCTGGTTTTCAGGCTGGTTCTCTGTTTATATGTTAACATAATGAACTCAGATCCCTCAAAATTGACCCACAAACAGAAAGAACTCATGCCACATCCTCTGTTTGTTCTGTGACCCAGTTGTTTGGTTCATTCTGTCCCATCTGCTTTGCATTTTGCCTTATGGTTAAAGTCCTTACCGTACATGCGCAGCCACAGTCTTGTAATACTTAGCAATACATGTTGCTGCATGTAGATTTGTCTGATCAGTGTAGTTCCTTAAAATGAAACCCTTAAACGTAATCAGTGCTGATTAAAAATATTCAAAAATAACTATATATGAAAAAGCACTAGTTTAATTGCCCCTTTTTGTGTTTGATCCACAAAATATGCAAGATATGAACTATTTTAGATGCTACATGTCAAAATAAAAAGCTTGTGTAATTTTGACAGGTAACAATGAAAATAACTTTTTTGTTACAGGGTACTGTGGAAGCATGGTGATAGAAGAGGAAGAGGCACCTATTGGCCTGACTCTGGATGACACTAAGCCTGACGGCACAGTACCTGCAATTATGGGGTAAATCAAGCGATGGAGGCTGATCAGACCGTTGACTTCCACTCAGACTGAATAGAAACACATGCTCTGCTTCATCACAGCTGGATACAAGACATTTCGATGACCATACTTCTTTCTGTTCTAGTTTCATCCTTGCACGCAAAAGCAGGAAGCTGGCTGGGCTTACCAGGGAGGAAAGGTAAATATTTCGTAGAAACTGCCAAGACTTTCTTTTGAAGCTTTTTAAAAGAAGCCATAGTTTACTCTGGGGTGAAGTTGGGAAATGAGAAATGCTCTTTAATTTTAAAGAAAGAAGAGGATCTGTGAGATCTATTCACGTGTCCTAGGCTCAGAAGAAGCATTGCATGTAAGTTTCTGTTCTTCGTTAAGCTATTTATACTCCAGAGTCTGTCTGACGGTCTGACCACAGCCAAATGACTGTTGTTGAAATGCACTGCTGATGGAGAATGCACTGCTTGTGTGTGTGCGTGTGCGCGCATGTGTGTGCACGCATGTGTGTGTGTCTGTGAGAATAGAAAGGGGGCAAAGAAATCAGTGGTCAAAATGAATGCTTCTTTGTCCATGTATTTAATACAGTAATTTTCATTACAAATCATGCAAAATATGTACATTTCACAAATGCTTGGTCTTTATCTTTAAGTGCCATATAAATGTTGGGTGAGGTCTCAGTAGTCCCATCACCATGATACACTGTGGTATGAACCTCTCTCTTGTTCTGTTTACACAATCCATTCTGTTATTGCCATAAATCTCTAACTTGGATTCAGCAGTAAACTGGACTTTTTTCCAGTCATACCCTGTGAAATATGTGCATGTCTCAGTCCATTTGCCTTGTTTACCATCCTGAGAAGTGATTTAGAGACTTTGAGAACATTGCTAGCTCTCTTTTGACCATAGTTTTGCGTACTGGGCGCGTCTGCTCTTTATTCACTGCTCTTTTGTTTGTGCAAGAGTTGTTCTGTCTCTCAGTGAACAAAGCCTTATATATTGGTGTTTTGATAGTGTGGTCACCTTTGGTCTGCCTGATTGTGTTTTAGAGTGAATAATGTCAAGAAACAACTCTCTTTACTTAGCACTATTTGACTTCTGACACATTGAATTATGATGCCATTCAGTGATCAGCCATAACAATAAAACCACCTGCTTGATTTAGTGTAGGTCCCCCTCATACTGCCAAAACAGCTCTGACCCGACAAGGTGTGAACTCCACAAGACCTCTGAGGGTGTGCTGTTGTATCTGACACCAAGACTTTAAGAACAGATTAGGTGCTACAGAAGTTGCAAGATGGGGCCTGCATAGATTGGACAAGTTTGTCCAGCACATCCCACAGATGCGCAATCAGATTGAATTCTAAGGAAGTTGGAGGCCAAGTCAACACCCTGAGCTCTTTGTAGTGTTCCTCAAACCATTCCTGAACATTTGCAGTGTGACGGAGTTCATTATCCTGCTGAAAGAGCCCAGGGCCTTAATGGAACGCTATTGCCATGAAGGGGTATACTTGATCTGCAACTTTTTTATTGACATGGTACATGTTAAAGTAACAATTACATGACAGTTTCCCAGCAGAACAATGGCCAGAGCATCATATGGCCACTGCCTGCTTGCCCTCTTCACTTATTGCATGGCTTTTCTTTCCCAAGTGCACACACCATGTACATGAAGAACACGCCACAAGACCACCTGTTTTGAAGAAGCTCTGACCCAGTCGCCTAACCCCCACAATATGAACCTCGTCAAAGTTACTAAGATCCTTGCTTTTTTCCTGCTTCTAACAAATCATCTTCAAGAACTGACTGTTCAGTTACTGCCCGGTATATCCCTACCCATTACAGGTGACAGAAGGTTGTGGGTTTGAATTCCAACACTGCTAGTGTCACCACTGAGGTTCCCTTGAGCAAGGTATCATCCCTACACACTGCTCCCCGGGCGCCCCATTGGTGGCAGCCCCCTGCTTCACTTGGTGAATGGGTTAAATGCAGAGAAAGTTGTTCACACATGGCTATAAGGGGCCACTTTACTTTACTGTCACAAGATCAGTGTTATTCACTTCACCTGCCTGTAGTTTTAATGTTGTCTGATGGATAATTGTATATAGCATATGTGATGTGTATATTTAAGTAAAATATATGTAGTATATTAGTATCATAATAATAAATTGACTGTGAATGTTATTGACTGAATTTCCCCCCCTCAGCCTGTACACTATGAAGAGAAGAACTGGTGTGAGGAGGAGTACTCTGGAGGCTGCTACACGGCCTACTTCCCCCCCGGCATCCTCACACAGTTTGGCAAGTGCGTGCACAGTTGTCACTATATATGACATTGTTCTCCCATGCTTGCAATTTGCCTCAATTTTATAGCCCCTGTGTAGCGTGCTTGACTGTGGTGATTCATGTGTTAGGAATTTTGCATTTGAATTCAGCTTTCACTCTCTCACTGTAGAGTTCTGAGGGAGCCTGTGGGCAGGCTGTACTTTGCTGGCACTGAGACCGCCACAGAGTGGAGCGGCTACATGGAGGGAGCTGTGCAGGCTGGAGAGAGAGCGTCCAGAGAGGTGAGAGACCACCACAGACCATACTGGTGAATTGCTGACTAGCTGATAAATGATGTTATATGTGGACCTCACAAAGGCCAAAAAGTGACAATTCGGTGTAAATACATTGTTTTTGTATTCACACATGTGGTGTTCTCTTACAGATTTTGTGTGCAATGGGGAAACTTCATTCAAGTCAGATCTGGCAACCAGAGCCTGAGTCAAAGGTACATAATACACTTGTATTGTCAGTTTTATAACTGTACTTTTCAGACATTTGTAAGGTAAAGCAACTCTGCTCAAATTATACGTTGATTTTCAGAGGAAAACTGTAACACTACAAAAAGGAAACATATAGTTGGAGTCTGAAAGACTGAAAAAAAAAAAAAAAATTTTTGAACAGGCAACATTTTTTTTCCCAGTATATTAAATTCAGCGAATACAACATAATTGTGTATTAAAAAAACTTCCCACCCGTACAGAAGTCTGTAGAGAGTGTGTACTTAGTTACACTTAGAAAATCAGCAAAGCACGTCATGCAAACCTTTGCATACATCTGTTCGTACGGCTCTGCTTTTGTTATTGTACCAAAGTGATGAGCATTACTGTTAACTACTGGAAATAACTTTTTTTTTTTGTCCAGGACATCCCTGCTTTGCCTTTTGTAAGCACATTCTGGGAAAGAAACTTGCCGTCTGTTGGAGGATTCCTCAAGTTTGTCGGCGTGTCCTCGTTCCTGACTATTGCCACAGTGGTTGGGGTGGTGGCCTGTAAGAAGGGATACCTCCCGAGAAGCTAGAACTCCTCTCTCTTCATAGCTTTGTCACTGGCCTTGGTTAAGACCTCCCTCTCCAATCAGACATCTTTCCAAGGCTGTGGTACAGACTGGGCGCAAGCTCAAGTCACTGAGATGAGGTTTTGAGCTCAGTCTTGTTCTTATCACTCGATACGTCTTAATGAGGAATTTGCAGAAGAAAAAAATATGATTCAGTAGTACGTTTGTGATGTTTTAAATGGAAACTGCCCTTTTCACAGAATACATCATAGCCGATAGTCAGAGCTGATATGAAGTAGTTCTGAATAGTCACCCAGCCTTTTCAAGGTCGCAGTGATCGACAACATTCCATTCCAGTCTGTTGCCAATATCGTTTTTAAAACATATGTCCTGGAATATCCACTACACGTTCTCTCATGCACAAACGGTTAACCAGTCGAATGGATTACCTCTGCTGATTTTAGGTGCTGGAACATGAACTAACAATTGTGAAAGCAAAGGCTAAGCATTATCTGAAAATGTTTATGTTGCATTAGAGACTATGCTAGGGGACATACACAGTCTGAAAGTGCAAACAACTCCTGCTTTTCCATTAGGAAAGCAGTACCTGTTCATATCACTCATGTTTGTCTGACAGTGCTATGGGGATTGACCACAGCAAGGCATCAGCATGCTCTCCTCTGGCCGAAAAGAGTCTCCTCTGTGATTTTACCTTGATTTATACCGCACAAGAAAGTCCAGTGGTTGAAAAAGCTAGAGAAAGCCCAGAAGTATTGTAATCGGCTCAAGCTGCTATGCATGATTGTGGCTTGTGTGTCACTTGTCATTTTAAGAAATCTTAAGCAAGCATTTGAATGTATTTTTTCTTTTCTTTTCAGATTAGATATGTGTTAAATAATTTTAGACAAGTGTATGAGTTGTTAGTGTCAGGTTCCTAAGTGTTTTTTTATTTATACACTGTCATATCACATATCATTTAAACCTATCCAGAGCTTCAGTTATCATCTTAATGTTAAGTCGTCTCACATTATATTCATAAATAAGCACTGCTGCATTCTTACTTAAACCTAAGCCTAATGAGGCAAGGTCTTGTCATTTTCTTTCAGGTTAGAAGACTGAACTTGACATCCTTATCATCCCTCATATTATCAGCTGCACATCGCTGAACGTGCACATTTAAGAACTATATTAGAGCCGGTAGTGTGTGAACCCTATATTTGTTTCCAGATATTTTACTAGAAAAAAAACTGTGATTTCACAGCTATTTGAAACATGGTATAACCAAAGGCAGGTATAACCCAGATGTCATTACCACTTGATTCTTTTATTGTAGGAATTTTTAATGGTCATTGATTACTAAAAACTAAGCCAAGGGAATATAAATTTGATTTTCTTTGCATGACATGATCTTTAATGTGAGCAAATGGAAACAAATAATGTGATACACCCTTTAAAAAAAGGACAGAAGAAACAGGAAAATGAGTAAATAACACAATGTCCAGTGTGAGCCCAGTGTATGTGGAATGTGTTGTTGTTCCAAAGATGCGTTGTGAGTGTTGTCTGTGGTGCCTTAATAATTTAGCAGTGTTCCTCATTTCTCAAGTGCCTCTGTGGTTGTCCTGTCTAGCACACTGCTTCTGGATTGGTCTCGGGCTACTTTAGTATGTTTGCTTAAGTGAGGATCTATGCTAAAATGTATGTTTCAAGATTGCAATTACACATTTCAGCTACAGTTACACATGAGGTATTTCAAAACCAGCAGTGACTCATTCCACCTTCAGCTCACACAATAGTGTGCCTAATAGGGCTGGCCCAAATAATTAGAAGTAGTTGGTAACCACATAACTTTGTCTCAGCACAAAAACCTGCAGTTTCTGACATAGCCATTGAAGCTCAAAGAGCAAACCTGTTTGAAATCGCATGTGTGGGAGCACTTTAAATGGTATGGTTTGTAAGTTTGATGAATAATCTTTAGCATTCAAGTATAGTAGTACATATCTGTGCTCTCTGGTGACGATGACACTAAAACTGCAGAGTTCAGCATCTTGGATGACATTATTGTGCCAACACCGATAGGTCTGTAGCTCCAAAATCTCCCCAGTCCTCCATTCAACACTCTGAATAAAATGATCACTTCTTTACACTTTATCTGTCTACATGCCTCATAATAGCAGCATTTGAACTAGGGGCTACAACCACAGCTTCTATAGCAACATATAGAGCACAAACAGCTTGACTTTAGCTGGCAATCATGTAAGCTAGCACATTGTTTCTGCATACTGAGTACATTTTGAACTGCAGAAATGAAAATGCTCAGAAGTACGCTTGATTACAGACATTTTGAGAATGAGGCTGTCCATTCAGAAATACAGAGAAATGCCATTTGGGCCAGCCCTAAGTCCTACATCTTATTCTTCTCATTTTAAGTCAATGGCATGTCCTTCACACCTAAAGTAGCCAAGGCCAAACCAGAGAGATGGATCTGAACCAGAGGGTTAGCTAAGCCTGACTGCTGACTGTAACATTATCAGAAAGCTTACCAAGAGTTACCTTTGGGGAGCTTTGGTAACATAAAATACTTTTCCTTTTTATCTGGTGGACTGTGATCTTAGTAACACTGCAGTGACTCTGTCAGTGCTGTCCTGATGTTGTGGTTGATGTTACTCCTTGGCCTGGTAAGTCAGGTGTGTTTGTGCAGTAATGATGCTTCTTGCTCAACCTTAGTGCAGTCCCTGCACTTACCATCCTCATCTTAGTTCAGACACGTTCTTGTTTGCACTAGTCTCCCCAGCCACAATGCTAATGCAAGGCCCCAGTCTCTGTCAAGTCGTGTGTATGCAGTGTCCAGTGTTCTAGTCTTGTAATTGCGTCATTTGATCTCTTTGTACAAATACAGCAACACCAGTCGGTAATTAAAAATGTGAAATTTACCTCCTGCTTGGCCATGTGTGATGTTCTTTTGTTATCTCTCTCTCTCTCACACACACACACACACACACACACGCACAGTAATTATGGGTGAAAACTCCTTTAGAGGGAGATGATACCTCAGGCTCCAAAAGTGGAGTGCTTTCATTCTGGCAAATTTCTACTGTCAGCTACTCATTTAGCTTAAATCTCTCAACCATAGCTCTCAATAATGTTTTAAGACAAGCTCAAATAGCCTTGCTTAATCAACAGAGAGGGAAAGATAAGACACAAGAAGCAAAGTGCTCATCAAAGTGTCTATATCATGTACATCCACTCCATTTAAGCCAATTATGTTGCACATACAGGGTGTTGGTGGTGTCACATGTCACAAATGACAATTACATAAGAAGATAGATGTAGACACATCCATACACTATTTGGACAAAAGGATTGGGATGCCTGACCATTAGACCATCAGGGACTTTAATGACATTGCATTAAAATACATAGACTTTAATATGGAGTTGGTCCCCTGTTCATTCTGTAGAGCATTAATGGGGTCAGGCACTGGAGCCAGCCGGCACACAAACTGGTCTGCTGCCTTGAGTCGTCACCTAGGCTTCACGCTAAGCTTTATAATATCAAGACTGTGTCTGTCCACCGAACTAAACAGAAACGTAGGAAATACCAAAAAGTGTGCTTAAGTAATTTAATTAATGTCTCTCATACTTCCAGTAAGGTCAGCACCTTAGCTCCAAAGCTAAAGTTGGGACTGTTAAACATAAGATCACTCGCCCCTAAAACTACTTTTGTCAACTAATTAATAACTGATCAGAATCTTGATACCTTATGCCTTACTGAGACCTGGTTCAGACCTGATGAGTTTGTTGCTCTAAATGAGGCTACACCTCCAAGCTACAACTACGTATACAGTCCTAGACTAAACGGTAGAGGGGGAGGCACGGGAATATAGATATAGTTCCTTAAGTATTAAACAGATAACTGAGTCTAAGTTCTCGTCCTTTGAAACATTGTTCCTTAATTTAACTAATTTAGATACAAAATTACTGTCTACAGGCCACCAGGGCCATATACAGAGTTCTTACAAGATTTTAGTTGTTTCATAGCAAATTTAGCTGTTCGCTGCGATAAAATCATAATTATTGGAGATTTTAATATTCACTTTGAAAAGGATCAGGATCCTGTAAAATCTGCATTTACTTCAATCCTAGATACCGTTGGCTTCACCCAGCATGTAACTACTCACTGCTGTGGCCATACACTTGACATTATCTTGACTCTTGACGTTAATGTGGATAACATAGCTATTCTTCCTCTATTTACAGTAATTTCAGATCAATACCCCATAACATATGATCTTCATCTTAATCATAATGTAAGCATGTCCCCTCGCTTTCGTATCAGTCTTGCAATTACGTCTGCCACAGCTCATAGTTTTATTGAGAATCTTCCAGAAATAACAACTCCATTTGGCACTCCATCTTGTCCAGCAGACCTAGATAACCTAACTGAATGCTTCGAGAACTCTCTGCGATCCACACTAGACTTTGTCGCACCTCTAAGATGTAAAAAAGTTAGACAGAAAATGCTGGCTCCCTGGTATAATGATCAAACACGTGCTTTAAAGCAAAATGTGCGTAGACTAGAACGCAAATGGCGATTGACTCATTTGGAATCCTTCCACACTGCCTGGAAGGAGAGCCTCAGAGACTATAATAAAGCACTTACTGCGACATGCTCTGCCTATTTATCATCTCTCATTGAATCTAATAAAAATAACCCCAGGTTTCTGTTTAGTACTATTTCTAAACTAACTAAGAACCGGGGAGGTGCAGAACCACAGGTTCCTGCAAATCTCTCTAGTGGCGTTTTTATTGACTTTTTCAATAATAAAGTCGAAATAATTAGAGAAGAAATTAAATCTAGAAATTCAACTCAACCACATTTCCCACTCGATTCAGCAGACACAGATACTGTCCAAATCTCAGCTGTAGTTGAGAAATTGAATTCCTTTAACCCAGTCCGACAATTATTCTCTCTTCAAAATCTTCTACCTGTTCACTTAACTCTATTCCTACAAGCTTGTTTAAAGGTCATACCAGTAATCATCGGGCCTCTCCTATCGGTATTAAACACTTCACTTAATATTGGTTATCTACCGAAATCCTTTAAATTAGCAGTTATTAAACCTCTGTTAAAAAAATGCACCTTGATCCTTGCAAGATCTCTAACCTTCCTTTTGTATCTAAAATCTTAGAGAAAGTCGTGTCCCAACAGTTATGTTCATTACTACACAAAAACTGTATATATGAAAAATTTCAATCTGGGTTCCGGCCTCGTCACAGCACAGAAACAGCCTTAGTAAAAATAGTAATTGATCTTTTACTGTCCGCTGACAAAGGATTTGTCTCTTTGTTGGTTCTGCTTGACCTTAGTGCGGCATTTGACACGATTGACCACGCTATTTTACTAGACAGACTAGAAAACCTTGTCGGAATCACTAGAACCACTTTATATTGGTTCAGATCATACCTGACCGACCGCTATCAGTCTGTAAGAGTTAACAGGGAATCCTCAGCACCTACTAAAGTAAAATGTGGTGTTCCACAAGGTTCTGTTTTAGGACCTCTTTTATTTACTCTGTACATGCTGCCCTTAGGGATGATTATTCGGAAACATGGGATTAGCTTCCACTGCTATGCAGACGATTCACAGCTTTATATCTCTGCAAATCCCAATGATATACCTAGATTAAATAAGATTGGGGACTGCATTAAAGATATAAAAGACTGGATGTGACATAACTTCCTCTTACTCAGTGCAGATAAAACTGAAGTTCTCCTTCTAGGTCCTAAAGCTGCTAGAAACAAACTGTCAGGTCTAATGCTCGATCTCGCTGGTTCCTCAGCCTCTCCAGCGTCAACTGTAAAGAACCTCGGTGTCACTATGGATCCCGATCTTTCATTTAACACTCATGTAAGTACCATTACTAAATTAGCTTTCCTTCATCTACGAAACATTGCTAAGTTAAGAAATGCATTATATCTCCATGATGCAGAAAAACTAGTCCACGCCTTTATTACTTCCAGACTTGATTATTGTAACAGCCTCTTGTCAGGCTGCTCCAACAAAAATCTAAACAAGCTTCAACTCGTCCAGAATGCAGCAGCTAGAGTCCTCACAAGAACAAGGAAGTTCGACCACATCAGCCCAATATTATCCAGACTAAACTGGCTTCCAATCAAATTTTGTATTGACTACAAAATTCTACTAATGACATATAAAGCCTTAAACGGCCTCGCACCTGATAACCTCAGTGAACTTATCTCTTACTACGAACCTTCGCAGTCACTCAGATCTCAAGGTGCTGACTACTTACTTGTTCCTAGAATTATGGAACCTTCATCAGGGGGAAGAGCGTTCTCATATATAGCCCCCAAGCTCTGGAATGCTATACCAAACAACATTCGGGACACAGTCTCAGTTTTTAAGTCCTGGCTGAAAACATACTTGTTTAGTCAGGCCTTTTGTATCTAATTTTTCTGGTTAGATGGAAGGTGTAGAGCTGGGTGGTGGTGGGCACAGAGAATTCTAGTAAACTGGGACACTGGTGTTGTCGCCACACCACTCCTCACGTTCACTCAGGTTCGTGACGGTGGAGTGGAGGTGCGCCGGTGTCTCGGGGCGCTCTCACGCCCATCATACCTCTCGGTTCTGCCCTTTCTA
>JBBPCX010000002.1:6945777-6968543 GCA_037974365.1 Hydrocynus forskahlii
GGTGAATCAGCCTAAACTGATTCTGGTGGAGAATATCAAAATTAAACATAAATTCTAAACTCACATAATCCCCTACAGTGTCCTACGAGAGGAAGTGCTGGTGTGGTGTGGTTTCTCCTCACAGGGGGCGGCGACAGAGTTTCTAGGTGGACCTACGACCTGCAGAGCCAAGAGGTCAGATGGAACAGTTGATGTGGATCGGGAAATGATGTCTCCAAGCCTATCACTTTTCTGCATTAGAAGTAATGGAACAGAACAGAACAGAACCGCTTCCTACGTGTACTGCCACTGAAGGAAAGGAAAGTGGTTAGCATGGAGGAACTCCGGATGCAAAGAGAAATGATTTGTACGCTGGAGATGGCTGTGACGACCCTTGAGATGGGTCAAGGAGAGCAGAAAGTTTCCCCTTGGAAATGAGAGACAGATGCCCACTCACCCAACACTGTATCCCAGCAGGAGATCCCTGGCCGAGGCAGTCACTGTGGATGAGCTGATGCCCTCTGAACTGAACTAACATCCGTCTCCTGAAGCTGTGGCTAGCAGCGTGTGCAATGCACATAGTGAGGAGTGGCTCCAACAGGTAGAAGGAACACTCATCAATGCCCTGCTGTACACCAGGAGATCCATAACACTGGTGAGACCCTCAGCCCTCCCATGGGACATATAGCCCTGTGGACAAATGGCGGTCTTTTGTGTCCATGGAGCTGTCCGCGAGGTACTGGCAGGCAAGTTTGCCAGGGAGGAGAGTCAGAAGTGAGAGGCTGTGGAACTGCTGGGACAAGGTGCATATTGTGGAGGAGAAGGAGGACCAGGATCCAATGGCCTGGCTGCCCACGATGTGATAGTTGTAGGGAGCTGGTCACCCTCCTGGTCCCTCCCCAAACCCAAGTGGATTCCATGCTGCACCTAGCCCAGAGTCACCTTCTAGGAGGGCACCCAGGTATTATTAATTCTTTAGAAAAATTGCATGACCGGTTACACCGGCCAGGGATAAAAGCCAATGTACCCCGATTTTGTCAGTGCTGCCCCCAGTGTCAGCGTACCCCAGCAGTTAAGCCAGCTCCAGCTCTGCATATTCCACTACCTATAACTGAGATGCTGTTTGAGAGGGTGGGGATGAATCTCATCAGGCTGCTGCCGAAATCAGCCCGGGGGCATGAATACACATTGGTCATAGTTGATTATGCAATCTGATATCCCAAGGCTGCCTGACTGGTAGGCACTTTGTTCACGTCACGGACAATGCACCACTACAGTGGATGGCTAAGGAAGCCAATAATAATTATACGGATTATAAAGTGGATTTTGGCACTACAGGACTTAGCATAGCTGCTTGAAGAGCAGAGATGGCACTCGGGGGCCAGATCTTCATCCGCTTAGTTTGATGAGCAGGGTGGATGCTGGGATCAGCATGACAGACACCTGATTGAACTAGCTGAGGTGGGGCTCAGAGCCATACACATTCGCGATGTTCGTATATACACAGTCCAGCATGTTCGCCCCCTCATCGGAATGTCCACATGATGGAATTTAGGGAGAACTGACTTGCATGAATATAGTCTCTCACAACAAGCAACAGTGCATCTGAATGAGCATTTTTGGAGCTTGCTAATGGCTCCATAAATTTTGGCCTGGGTGTTGTTAGTGTTAGTGCTGGGTGGGATTTACACCCCAAATGTGAGCAAAGTGGTGAATTCCCACATTAAATAAAATAGCCTGCACCTAATGTCCACAAACTCCAGCAGCAACAAGCAGTAACTAGAAATAAGCACAGCTATAAACACACAGCCCCCTCCTCTCGTCTCGGTACTCATTTAACCACTACACTTACTGTAGTTTGGACATTCCCATGAATGCAAGTATTTCCCATGAATGCAGCATTACTATTTCAGCAATTTGTGTTATAGTAGCCTTCACTCTCCAAGCCTTGTGTTTGGTGACCTGTTGTTGGTTGTCTTTTTTAAGAAAACCCTACAAGACCTGCTATGTTCTGCATATGTTCTGACCAAGTCAGCCAGCAATCACAATTTGGTCCTTGTCAAAATCACCCAGATCCTTATGCTTGACCCTATTTCCTGCTTCCAACACTTGAACTTCCTTCAAGATCTGACTCTTCATTTGCTGCCTAGAAAAATCCTGAACGCTTCATAGGTGCTACTGTAATGTGATAATCAATGTCATTAACTTTACTGTCAGTGGTTTTAATGTTTTGGCTGATCGGTATATGTTTCGGCAATTCAGTCTTGCATAACTTTTAAAGTGAGACATTGAAAAACTCTTAACAGAGTTAAAATATGCACAATGGTCTATGGTTGTAAAGCCAAAAAAACATGAACATGAAAAATATAAGCTATATATGTTGGGATATAAAAACAAATTATGATGACTGAGTGGATCCTTATACCTTCCTGTCTGTGTCATTTATGAGACTGCACAGCATGTGAAGAGAATCCTTTTATTAATCAACCTGGTTATGCCTGAGAGGAAGGGAAAGTACTGCTAAGGGCAGTGTTTGCAGTCTGATAAGGCGTTGGCTTTCAAAGCCGTAACTGATGTGTTCAGGATGATTTATAACTTGATGTGGCAGGCTGACTCTTTGTTAACGTCTTTGTTAAACATTGTGATGACAGCAGTGTCAAACTCATTGGTTTCTGCATCTTTGCATCTGTTTTGATCTGCTTTCCTATTAAATTGTATTAACTTCCAACGGTTATGAAAAAATTAATTTATTCTGCATCTCTGTTCTCATATTGTTGCTGTTATATCAAAACCTTGTTCTTTTTCTATTTTTAGACCATCTGAAAGTGCCAGATGGCCCGTAGAATGTGCAAATGTTTAAAGCTGAATGGAAAATAGAAATGCTACAAAACTGTTTTAAATTCAGACTGTGTTTAAAACAGCATAGCCTGTACTATACAATGCTAAATGGCGGAGCTCAAAGGAGCAGGTCAGGGAGTGTAATGCAATTCCACATGATTATGCTCAGGCTTGCAGATTAACATACTGAAGAAGATAGCTCCACATTAGTAATCTTCACCTTGATAGTGAAGGCTACCAGAAAACATGATAGCCTAAAGAAAGGTGGAGGGAGGGATATCAGTTTTAGGCCAAATCCTGCAAACTATATAAAGGCTGAAGTGAAACAATAATTAATTAAGCTATTAATTGGGTGAACTAATCAAGAGGCTTCAGAATTGCATTAGCCTTGATGTTGCACCTAGAGAATGTTTATTGTTCACTTCTGGCTGATAAACTGTACTTTCAGATGCAAACCATCACATAACATTTAGGAGACATTTATCAAAAGTGTGACATCACAGCACTGTAAGAGACGTGATAGCTCTTTCATCGGAAGATTATGAATTTTATCACCAGCACTGCCACAGCCATCCGAGAGCTGGAGTCCAACAGGACATAATTATCCTTGCTCTTTTTAGGTATGATCCTCCCTCTCCCTCCAAAGCTCAGTGTGATGCTACCCATTGTGGGCATACATTAGCTGATGCAACTATTCTCCTCCAAGTGTGCCAAAATGTTCAGAGATGACACTGGAGAAAGCTAGTGAACTGGGATATGTGGATGAAGCTAATCAAACCTAGGCAAACTGGAAATGAAACAGACTAACCTAATATTTTACCTAATATTTACCTAATAACTAACCTAGTATTTACCTAATATTAGCATGCATCAAAATGTTATTTGGAATGAATAACACACTGTAAATTTATGTATTTTATTAACATTTTTATGTTACAGTTTCTCATTAGGTTGAACAGGGTTCATTCAGTGTTCTGTAAAGCTTGTCCTACTTGCAACGGTTGCATTTCTGGTGCATGGAGAGGTCTATCCACCTTATTTTTTACATGGCCACTGTATGTTGAAATCATAGCAGAAAAATCCGATTGTAGGGCTGCATGATATTAGGAAAACATGTGATATGCGATAATGTTGAGTGTTGCGATGGTGATATCACATGCGATAAGTAAGTAAAAACTTAGCCTTTATAGTGTTAATGTTTTTTCTGCTTTGGATTTGCTGGTAACATAGACTCCAGATGCTGTCTAGTCTATGCAGAAAACAAATGTAATTCCATAAAATTTCCATTCCAACATGTTTTTTTTACAGAATTTACATAAACAGAGCATTTTAATGCATCCCATAAAACATCTGAACCATTGAACATTGTTGAAAAAAATATCTGAAAATATTTTAAAAATAATTTTAATAATCTTAAATAAATGTAAACATAATGTAAATTATAAAATGAGAAATTGGGGCTAGAAATTGGGCATAAGTACCCTTTAATAATGAGCACTACAGATGTGCAGCCAGTGTAAAAACAAGTTACTCTCATATATCACCTTTCAGATCTGCTTTTCTCAGACATTCATTTGAACAGATATTAGATTAGACTCGAAACTGCATTAATATTTATTCATGTTAAAACCGAGCGTATGAGCGGGTCATCTCAGGCCACAGCTGAGACTATTTAATGTTTGGAGCTCAGAAAGTGGGGTTAAAATGCAGCAAATGTTTATTAAAAGTGTTTAGCATGATCCGAAGAATGTTTTTAGCTTACTACTAATAAAAGTAAAAAACCAAACAGAACGACTAAAACACAACAAATACGGGTGATGTTAGTTTCTCGATCGAATTATCCGTACCACCTTAAATGATGAAGCACGATTTAAGGTGGAACGTGTAATTCGATCGAGAAGCTAAGAGGCTAACTTTAGCCGCTGTCTTAGGCTAGCCACCCAATTTTTGAATTTGAGCGTACAGCTCTACCGTTAAAACAGTACGTTCTATATAGTATGAATGAGGGTAGTATGAATGGAATTCGGACGTTCTACATCCGCTGTGTTCATGTTGTCACGTGTCGTGTCGTCACAACAGCGTGATTTTATATGTAATGCAATGGGCATTATTTTTTACCTTTACAGAGGGCATTTTCTCACAAGTGTAATTTAACCACAATGAACAACGTTTTCCTTAAGGTACTTAGACTCGAAAAGAGCCGCGTCTCCGTTTTCCGCCGTTTTTTGAATATGACGCCGCCTCTCCCGCTGTCTTAGTGAAGTGTCTATCGAATGCCTACTACAGAATTCGGCCGGAAGCAGTAGGTCATCCGGGTACTTCTCACCTACTGTTTTACGAATACTATGAATTCGGGCATACTACTCGCCTCGCATACTGTTTCTTGCATACTATATAATAGGGAAGTATGCAATTTCGGACACAGCCCATGGCGAGACAGGCGGTGGAGCGCAGTTCTAGATTCGACACCAGCACCGGCACCGCGGCGGTGGAAACGAACTACGAGTGGACAGTCAGAGCTGAAAATAGCCCTGCAGGCGAATCTGAGTCGCTCAGAGTGCGGGTTAGTGCCCCTGAAGCACATTGGCCGAGTCAGTGATTCCACCGGTTAACTTCCAATACTGACTCAAGTGACTCACACACCGGGATCAGTTTAGTGAGTGACTCAGAGGGAGCCGAATCCTGAAAAGGATCCGAATATTACAGCTCTACTCTAGTAGGGGGCGGGCATAAGGCAGTAGGACTCCATCTGATTGGCCAAATATGTTGATATGAAGAGCTTTAGAAAAACACCATTTATCGCAGTTCAGTCAGTCTTTCATGATATGTATATCACACGTGTTGATATCGCGATGACGGTAAATTTACGATATATCGTGCAGCCCTATCCGATTGGGAATGATGCTAAGGTGTTCTAGAACAGCATGCAGATTACAGTGGTTACCACAGCTGAATGAAGCTAAAGTTATGGAAAGAAAATGAACTTTAAGAGCATTAAACTTTTAAGAAAGTGTAGCATCTGTTAGAACGGGGCTTCATTATTTTATAAAAAAAAGTCATTATAGTTAAAATCTGTGAAAATAAAAGGCCAGATCAAGAATGTCTATAAACTTTCACCATTTTCTGTCAGTAGACTCTTTATAACTCAACATTCTCTGCTCTCACAAAAAAAAAAACTGATTTCAAAACAGAAATATAAACAGAAATCTATCAAGCCCTTTATTAAATGTAGATTACACAAGATTACACGTATAAATTATACCCTGTAAACTTTAGCATAACTAACTGTGTTCTCTGTTTTTTCTGAGGGGAACCGCTGCACATTTGTCTAACCCGACTGATCACTAGTGGGGCCCCAGGTCACCACCTTCATGGGTCTGCAATCACTGGGGCCCCATGTCAAAATGTCCTTGACTGGTTTGAATATGCTCTTCCCCCATCCAAGGGCAATTGCTGTTTAAAGCTCAGGCAGAGAGATTGTTGTTCCTGTTGTTGTGGACTAGAGACTCTATACTCCTCCAACATGATCTATTTCTATTGACTCTTAACTGTACCAACTATGTTGGCCAATCTGTCATTAATTTCATACCCGAAGGCCTTCTCTTATTAGTTATCTAGATTAGATTAGATTTGATAAGATTAGATTTACTTATTGATAACTGTATGGTGGCACAGGGTTAACATTGCAATGAAATGTGTTGAATGAGAATGAACAAGTCACTCAGCATTTTTGTCCTACAGACATTTAAAGTAAAGCAATATAAATATTTATATAGATTAGCTGGAATAAAACTGGCATAAATAGGCAAAATATATACATGCATGCATGAGGTGAGGATGCAGTGTAGGCACCATTACTGCACATTAGACAAAACAATGTGTGTAAGTACCAGTAACTGCACACTGGGGACAGTGTAAGAAACAGTAATTGCATATTTGGGTAAGGTATATAGCTCTGTACACTACAGTAAAGTGACTGTGCATGTAGCCATAAACTCTAATAATATTGTGCATATTGCACATTTACTGAAGTAAACAGGAGGGTAAACTGTACAGAACACCATGATTAATGATGTGATGTAATAAAAATGTAAGCAATATACGAATAAGAAACAGTACAGATTGGGTAATAAGAGTGATGTGGTGTGTTTGTGGTCAGTACAGTGCAGACAGAGGATAATAATGGTGACATTAGCATACATGGCTGCATTTATTGTTTATTTTTATTTATTCACACATCTTATCATGTTAGGATTTTATCAGCATTTGGCGTATCTTTTTATTAGCCCACCCTTAGGTATAAGCCTGTTATGACATTTTGATCAATAAGATTGAGACTTGTGTAGCTTTTGTACATGGTCCAGGTGTTTGGTTTGATAAAAACCAACCAGCAGTTGTTTTTCAGTCTGAGACATGAATTATTAAAACTAAATTAAAGCTGCTTAAGACTACAACACCTGCAACAAGTCACTACTTTGCAGTATCATTTACTCAGTGGTGAAATGAGAAGAAAAACCCTCTCAACTACACTCTCAACACGGATCCCGCAGAGCATGGTTCAGATCTCCACGCTGTGCTTTGTGTCATTTCCACACACATACATTCAGGCAGCTGATAACCACATGGGGAAGTGATGTAGTCACTCTGGAACAGGAGCAAATTAGAGGTGTGGTTAAACACTCCAGACTGAGCCATTCAGTTTCAGCCATTTGACCCCAGTGTTAACAATCACAGTACACTGAACTGCAGCAGCAGCCCATGAGGCCAGCCATAAATAGAAGGCTTCCACTGCCAGGGAATTAAATTTTTCCTTCTGTAAACATTTGGATGGGTAAAGTGTAAACAAAAAACACTAGAAAACTGTCTATTTTCCAGTAGACAAAAACGCACAGTATTTACCGCACCATCCTTTTTCACTTGTGGCCACAACTTTATGGCCTATATTTATCTCATTTTATGAGCACTGATCTGAGATCATTTCATGAGATTCAGTGTTATATAAATGTTATATTGTATTACATGATATTTAAGCATCAAACGAAGGGATCCCATGTTTCCTGTATGCTGCTATGAGTGTTACAAACTTGCACACACATGCCGTTACAAAAATGTAATGCCTGGATAATCATCTAACTGTCTATCACTGTCTATTATCACATTTATAATCACAATTATTATTATTGCCAAACATTGTATTTTAAAAAATAAAACTGCTTTCCAGTCCCAGAATAAGCTTAATTCTGGGTTTCTCAATTGTAAATTACCATTGGCAAAACAATTTAAAGTTCAGTTACCCAGAGACGAGTTTTTGTGAACTTTGACATGCAAAATGACATCCTTTCCTGCTTCTGATTCTTTTCATATTTTATACTGCTCTTTTAAGACATCCTGAAGCACCTGGAAAATGACACCTAGTCCAGTTTTTCATCATCATGAGTCAATGCTGCTGTGTGACACCAACACCAGTATCAATGATACAGGTCAGTCAGTGCTATTGTATTATATCTTGTGATCGTCGAAGTCCGCTAGAGGCCATCCTTTTCCTTTGCTTAAGTCTGGAACTGTTATTGTGACATGTCTGAGCACAGCGGTCTTGAGTATGTTTGTTATGTGTTTCAGCTGGGCGGGGTGCTCAGTTAAAGTGATGTTTCAGTTTGATTGGTTTGTGGAGTTGTGTGTTTTGTATTTAGTTCGTTTTGAGTGCCGTTCCACAGTCCGTCATGTTGACTTGTTTTGTGCTACAGTTAGTCATGCTTGTATTGTTTCAATACTCCAGTCTCCCTTGTTAGTGTTTTGAGTTTGCCTGTGCGCCTGCCCTTATCGAGAGACGGAGGTCCATGACAAATCTACTGTTCTATCTCAATAAAACTAGGCACAGAGCATAGCAGTGCAGGATTCATGCTTCCACACAGCTGCTGAAATGCCAAAGAAGGACAAAAGGAACTCTAGAGTAACTTACGCATGTTGTTGGCCCTGGCTTGCATGTTGTCATAGTGCTGCGTGTGCATGCCAATGGCTTCTTCATGTTCCTCCTGGCAGGCGCCTTGCATCACACTGGCTACAGCTCTGTTGAGGAGTAAATACCTTAGTGGACAATAGAAATTGTATTCAGAGCACTTGCTGTACATATTGCTATTGTAACTCCACTTTTTCACTTTTAACGTATGTTTTATTGTTATTACATTACTAAACATGCCTTTATAAACCTAAAAATCCCCCTTTTCCTCACATTTTGGAACTAATATGGAGGTTTGTTAGGGCAGCAACAAAAGGCTTTAAAAATGACTTAAGTTTACTCATATGTACCATGTGGGCAGTTAGACAACAGCTATATTTATTAAGGTTAAAGGGCCCATATTCTACCTTTTTCTTCTCTTTTTATTTTTTCCAAGATCCACTTATAACACTTGTGAGGGTTTAGGTACCAAAACAGTCATGATTCCTTTTTATATGACCATTTTCCAACCTCCCTTTGGCCCTTAGAATTAAACAGCCTGTTCATATAATGTAAAAACACTGACTGGCTTCACTGTATTGCACCTCACGCAAAAAGCAGTCCGGGCTGAAGTACTCAGTTTGAACTGGTGTAGCTAAACGTGAATAGGATATGTAAAAATGCTTGTTGTGACATCACAAAAATACTTAACTCAAATAACTAATTCAGCTGTTTTAAATATGTTCAAATTCAGTTTTTCCATGATGTTAAAACAGTGGCAACCAACCCTTGTTTCTGCAAAGTCTAACCTCCAGTGCAAACCTAACACACCTGACCCAGCTAATCAGGGATTTTGTAAGGCAGTCATTTAGATGTGGCTTTTGGTGGATTAGGTTGGCAACAGGGTTGGTCACAGTGGCATAACTCTCAGCAATAGCAATGATAGTGCAGGGGGCAATCACAGCAAACTCTCCTTAATATATACTGCACCAGTTATATTGTTACTTATACAATATTACACCCATGTACTCCTGGTTAGACGCATTTTTGGGTGCTCCAAGTTACACAGCATGTTGGTGACTCTTTAAAAATAAACATACCAAAATGTATTTTTGGCAAAATAAAGATACCAAATGAGTGATACCCTGGTAGAGTGATACCCTGGTAGAGTGATATACTTGAAGAGTTCATTACACATCACCCCCATGGTGCCTGTAAACAGTGATAACCAGGAGCCACAACACTCTCAGCCTGATGCATCTCAGCCAGATCTCCCATATCTGTTAAGCCTGATACAGAAAGAGAGGCTCAACCTAACCACTCAAATGCTGCGGATTGGAGAGAAGCTTGAATAGCTGTCTACACTACAACAAAAGGATAGCAGGAGCCCACTGAATGAGAATTGCAGTTATGGAGGTATACTCTACCCCCAATCACTGAACATGCTACACTCCACCCTCTCTGCATCACCATATCCAGCATTCCTTAAAAAACTGGATTTAATTTCTGTAGGTACTTCACTTTCTCACTCTACAGCCCCCAAGTCATACCTAAGAAGGGACGAGCACCTCTGCCACCCACTCAAGGTCCCCTCTCCCATCCCCCATGGCCCTGCCGTCCAATAGGTAGAGCTCTCCATCCACTTCTACAGCACCAGCAGCTTCAGGATGCAGCCATCATTAGTGAGGACTGATATCTCCGCAATAGTAGTGTTAACGCTCATGATGACTCTCAGGATCTACTGGGTCCTGTTTCAGTATTTCTAGTAATATTTAAGAATGTCTTAATCATTTTAACTCTTCATTTAACTCTTTTAACTCTTTAAATGCTCAGGGTCCTTGATGCTATTGCACCACACAAGGTCAAAACCATTTCTTGCAAACAGAAAGCACTGTGGAGAAAGTTCTCAGTCATAACTAATCAGAAGAGAGAATGCAGGAATACAGAGCACCGGTGGAGGCAAACTAAACTTCAAACTGACTATGGGCAGACCAAGAAGGGTATATTTCTCTAATATCATTAACAGGAACACTAAGAACACTCATACTCTCTTTGCCACAGTAAAGAGGTGAACAAATCCACAGGAGTACTTACCTTCAGAGTTCTTTATAGTCTCAAAATGCAACTAATCTTTTTTAATCACAAAATTGAAAATATAAGACATAGCTTTGGATCTACACACTCAAGTAACTTTATGTCAACCCACAGAAATAGCATGCCTATCATGTTCAAGTCTGATCCTATAAATGTTAGAACTCTTGTGGAAATAGTGCATCATCTTAAACCATCTACATGCTTCACAGACCTTCTACCTACAAGCTTGTTAAAAAGTGTTTTTAAAAGATTAGTGCAGGACCTGTTGCACATGGTGAATGACTCACTGAACTCAGGCATTTTTCCAGCACTGTTGAAAATTGCAGTTATTAAACCCCTCCTGTAGAAGCGTAATTTAGACACTTCTGTTCTTAACAGTTATAGACCCATCTCTAATCTTCCCTTTATTGGCAAGATTATGGAGAAAGTCGTTTTTAATCAAATCAGTAACTACCTGGACACAAAGGGATTCATTGATGACTTTCAATAACACAATAGATTGTGTTGTGCCTCGAGAAAGTACATAACTGGATGCATAAAATTTAGCGCATCCTTTTACTTTTAAGAGGACGCCAGAAAGTGCGCTGTGCTGTAAGTGGCACAGCACCTGTGTGCTGTCCACGATTTTGAAATTAGGCTGATGTACACTTGGGCCAGTAGTACACAGGAACACAGCAGAAAAATCCACCAATACTCAGTTCACTCTCATGTCCAGCTGCAGAAGGTGTTCATTCAACACAAGGGGGATGTTAGTGTGGGTTTATGTGAGTTGTGGCTATTCTTACCACAGTAGCACATTTGATCAGAGAGCAAAGATCAGCAGGCAGTACGTAAATAAGAAGCATGTGGTGGGCACTGTCAGACTGCTTGCTGGCAGATTTTAAAACTGCTCACAGGCCCTCATGTTCAGTTAAAGTAACTAATTCAAAGCATGCGATCACAGTTGTGATTAAATGTGATTAAAGGGGGCACAAAAAAATCTCAGTATGGTTGTCTCAATACTTGTTTTTGCAGCTGTACAAGCATGGGTCTTGCATGCTATAACCCTACGTGTACATAGGCTGCAGTGTTCCGTTGTATTTATGATTAGATGCACTGTTTTTTATCGTTTTGGGCTTGCTTATCTTACCAAAAACACATGTATTAAAGGAATGCTCCAACACTGTTGTAACTTCACCTTTATGTGCTGCACGTGTAGTGTCTAGTTGGTCATCGTAAACAGTAATTTCTTTGTATGCAAAAAACCCTACTTACAGCATGCTTAGAACCCTTTGCACAGGCACTTCCCACTGGATTCCCATTGTTCTGCTCTACGCTTCATCACCTGCCTATGGGCATTTATTGCAAGTGAGTTTCGTGTCGTGGGTTCGGAAATTGATCGTGTGTATTATGCAGCTGATATATATCAGGCTCCAAACTAAACCCTCAAATGCAAGACTACGCATTGAGACAGCCTGTTATGACAAAACCCATTAAGAAGTTTAAGTTTTTCTGATTTAATCCGGAATGTTTGGGAGAACTTGCCCGACTTACCGTGTAATGTTTTCCCTATGTGGCCGCTGTGCCTTTTCTAGTCCAAGTTTGGTAAATATCCCCACCAGGGCCATGATGGCCACCACTCCGCAAACGACGTATACGATCATGTTGGTTTTATCCTTGGTGGGGTCGTGTCTGTGGTCGTTCTTCTTGTAGGGGGTCTGCCCCTTAAGCCATACAGGCGTGTCGTAGTTCTTGCACGTGCTCTGGTCCAGTCGCGAGTCCTTGTACGCGCAGCAGAATCGGAAGCCACAGGTGCCACAGCAGTACAGGTAGCTGCCCGTTTGGCAGATAAACGGCGGGTCCCACTGGCCCATCACGTCGTAGTAACCCCTGCACTCGTCCTGGGTGTGCGGGGCCTCGGACACTGCGCCGTCCTCGTCCCGTGAGCCGTTGGAGCCGGCGAGCATGATGAAGCCGTCCAGCTGCTGCTCGGGCTCGCCGTCAGCGCGACAGACCAGCACCATCACTTTGACCAGCAGATACTCTAAAAGCAACGCCGTCCGTTTCATCCTGCTATCGCTGACTTTTCTCCGCGCAGAGGAAAGAAGAGGGAAGACGAGGAAGAAGAGAGAGAGGGAGAGAAGTTGATGCTAGCGTTCGTCAGAAGACGTAAATCCAAGTGGAAACGCACAGCCATGCGCCAGTGCTCCTCATTCTACGACGGTTTGGCTGGAGCGTGGAGGCGCTCAAATCTCCGAGCGCAAAACGGCCGTGCGAAACACTTATCCCACAGACTGAGGAGGACAGAATGAGACTAATTGAGCTCGTGGCACAGGGAAAGAGAGGGGAGGAGGAGGAGGAGGAGGAGGAGAGGGAGGGATTAGGCAACGCTGCGAGGGTACTGAAAGCTTCCAAGTGAGCAAGCCATGTAAGTGCTCCGTCACCAGGTCGGTATCATGCACACCTGTATCTCCAAAGTTCCATTTATGGTCAAAACAACCATCATTTTAAAAAAAATCATTTTCTGATTTACAGAGCATCAGAAGCCCCAACAACTAAATTTAACATTGAATATTTCTGTATTTAGTTAGTCCACCCTTTGCCTTTATTACAGCCTCCATTTTTTTCAGGAGACTTGCTTTCAATATCCAGATAAATATGCAGGGTTGTTCTTCATGCTTCTTCCAAACTCTTCCAAAGTTCAGTCTTAGAATCTCCATTTTCTGCTCCTCTCAGTCCAAATCTTTCCAATTACAGATTTTCACTCATCAGTCCATCATAAAATCTCTCTCCACATTTCAAACATCCAGTTTGTATTCTAGTGCAAGTGTTCTTCTTTCTTCTCTGTTTCCTTTTTTTCATAGTTGTTCCTTTTCCATAGTTGTTCCTTGGAAACCGACAGACTCCTCTCTCCTAAAGACAAAAGTCGTAAGTGCTGTTAATTGGGGTGTGCAGGTTTGGTGGTCTACCACGTTTTGCATTGTCAGGAGTCTCATTTTCTCTCTGAATCTTTTAATCTTTTTTTTTACTTCTGTGTTGGAAACTGTTTTTTCACTTATCTTCCTTTGACATTCTGTTTCCTTATGTAGGAGGGTCATCTTCTATCTAATCTCCTCAGAAATCTGAGTTGCGTGTGGTAGCTGCTTGTGTGGATGTTTGTGTCTCTTTGAAGGGGATCATAATGTCAGTGAGAGGTTTGGGAGCAGCTGTTGTTGGGAGGACACAGTTGTAACTGGTTGGGTTTAAGACTGGAGTGGTGGAAGATTTAAACTAAAGAGGGGACAAAATAAATAGTAAAGAGTTGAGAAACTCACACCCTATTCCTTATATTTCTTCACATCCTTTGTCTTACAGTCTTCAGTATTCCTTAACACATATATCTGTTATGTCTCTCTGCTTTTTATTTTTCTGTAAGTTTGTCTCTTTGTTTTTAAGTATGTCCATGACCTCTTAGTATATCTGTTCGGGCAGACTGATTTGTGAACAGCCTAGACCTTGAGATGCTGTAGAGAGCCGACAAAAGGGAGATAAGAGGCCCTCGACTTAGTGGCGATGGACAGACAAGAGTTTTTTGGTACCATGCACAAGCTGCTGCAACATCATCTTTTAACATCTTTCAGTCTGTCTCAATATACTTTGCAAAGTATAAGCTTACCATAACTCATCATTGACATGGGAATTTGAATATTTTACTAGAAGAAAATCAACCAATTTGCATCACATTTAGGATTGGTGTGCTTATATGATACTACTTTGTAGTATCTATCATCACTAAGACTGCATGCTTTTTTGTGAATTACTGCTCTACCCCTACCACAAAAGGGCATTTATTTTACAGCATCTGCAATTCAGAAAACCAAGAGATACAGTGCTGTGAAAAAGTATTTGCCCCCTTTCTGATTTCTTATTTTTTTGCATGTTTGTCACTCTTAAATATTAAAGATAACCCAAGTAAACACAAAACACTGTTTTTAAGTGATGAATTTATTTATTAAGGAAAAAACTATCCAAATCTACTTGGCCCTATGTGAAAAAGTAATTGCCCCCTAAACCTAATAACTGGTTGTGCCAACTAGTTGTGCCACATGAGTCTTTCACATCACTGTGGAGGAATTTTGGCCCACTCTTCTTTGCAGAATTGTTTTAATTCAGCTATATTGGAGGGTTTCCGAGCATGAACCGCCTTTTTAAGGTCATGCCACAGCATCTCAATTGCATTCAAGTCCGGACTTGGACTAGGCCACTCCAAAACCTTCATTTTACTTTTTTTTTTAAGCCATTCAGAGATAGACTTGCTGGTGTGTTTTGGATCATTGTCCTGCTGCAGGACCCAAGTGTGCTTCAGCTTGAGGTCACAAACTGATTCTCCTTCAGGATTTTATTGTAGAGAGCAGAATTCATGGTTCCATCAATCACAGCAAGTCCAGGTCCTGAAGCAGCAAAACAGCCTCAGACCATCACACGACCACCACCATTCAAATTCAACTTTTGTTTCATCAGTCCATCTGCTTTAGAAATGACTTTGTAACCTTTTCCAGACAGATAGATGTCTATTACTTTGTTTTTCATCCGTTTCTGAATTTCTTTAGATTGTGGCATGATGTCCTTTAACTTACTTTTTAAGTGATCTCATAGTTCAGCAGGTCTGGCAGTAATCAGGCCTGGGTGTGGCTAGTGAAATTGCACTCAGTTTTCCAAACAATGTGAATAACCAAAGTTACTTTGTGATTTTGCAAGAGGGGGACAATTACTTTTTCACACAGGGCCATGTTGGTTTGGATAGGTTTTTTTCATCTCTTAAAAACTGCATTTTGTGTTCCCTTGGGTTATCTTTGTCTAATATTTAAATTAGTTTGATCATCTGAAACATTTAAGTTTGACAAACAATGCAAAAAAAAAAAGAAATCAGAAAGGGGGCAAATACTTTTTCACAGCACTGTACCTGCTGGTGATACTATTTCAGGTTAGGAAGTCTGTAACATGTGGTCACTTTTGATTGGTCAGAACAGGCTGTCATGACTGGTGTCTGGCACGCAGAAGTAGAGACACACTTTTAGGAGTACACCACAGACAGTTATTGAACACGAACAGGAGAACAGGAGTAGAAGGTTACACTTCACACATTGTCCTCAACTGGTTCAAACAAGTCCACAGTCAAAAGAAAACAGAAGACTGTCTGAGCCTGTGCTTGCTATTCCTCTAGCTCCAACTTTCAGTGCACGGCCAGATATTTGTTACCTCAGTTTGCCAGGTGTGTAGAGAACTCCCACTTAAAGCTGTGAGGGGCAATGAGAGAGAGCAGCACTGTAGCACCAAGTGCCAGTCACGCTAAACATGATGGTGAATGGACAAAGCTTTTCGAGACAAGCTGGGTTTAAATAGAGTTTAGTAACATGTGAAATGAATAATGTGGGAGTCAAAATAAAAGGGGAAAAACCCTGTTTGGTTCAAAAGAGCATCTCTCTCTCTCACTCACTCTCTCTCCATCTATCTATCATTGTCTATATTTCTTTCTCTCAGGTAGTGTTTACCTTAGTAACATAAATACAGATTGGTTTAAGGTCAAAACCCAAAATACCCCAGATGTTTATTTTATTCATATGAAATTGTGCTGCACTACTTTGAGATACAGAATGAAACAGATTTCACCGGATATTTAACCGTTTCTGTCACAGAATTTTTCCATCTATCCTTAGTATATTGGGTCTAAATTATCATTCCACTGAGCTTACTAACAAGCCTGCATGGAGGTGTTTAGTTGCCCAAGGCACTGTACAGTGTGCATTGCATGAGCCTGGTTGAGTGAGGCTTTATCCTCATGGGGTCCCCATCACATTCACACACTTATACACATGTTGGCTGCAGACTGGATAAAGCCAAACGATGCTGAATGATGTGCATATGGTAGAGGATGGTGGTGGCTATCACAAGAATTTAAGGCAACTATTTACCCTGCTCGTTTTCTATAAGCCTAATATCCTTTATACCCATACTCTAATAGGCCATCGGCTTTATTTAGTCAGGGTAGTTAAATGAGATACAAGAAAAACTTTAAGGGTTAACTTTTAAGGGTTAAGGGTTAACTCAACAATTTTAAGTTGAGGTGGCTGGGATAGATGGGCTAGTAAGGCTAAGTATTCCTTCTCTTTTGAAGAAAAAGTCCGTCAAAATAAGGTTAATATGTGCCATCTTTTTATGTGCTGTTAACAAGGAGGTCTGTATTAGACTCACAATAGCACCACCAATAGAGTGTCAAAAAATAAGAATTGTTTGACTTATTTCTAGCCCAAGCTGCAGATACACACAGTTTGTCTTTCCGTATCATGTTTTAATTTGCTTCATAAAAAGCCAGTATTTATGTAAGCTAGGTAGCACCAGGAAAACATTGGTGGTAAAGCATGGTCATTTGGACATATAAATTAGCAGATTTCAACAGCTTGTAGTAGATTTTCAGGTAATATATTTTTATTTGGTATATTCCTGTTTTACACAAGTCTTCTGTAATTACTCATCATGCTCTGTTCACTTTGTAGATGATAAAAATGCTGGGTATAATATTCCCTCTGTGTGCCTGCTCCTGCTGTTTTGCATGTTGTTTCTCTGTGACTTTGTTGCAGTATATGGAAGTCCATGGTTGGCCATATAGGGGCGCTGTCAGCTATACAAGAGGGCAGCTAATCTACTCCTGGAGAACATTCAGGCCTCCCTCCTGAAAGCTTTGGGAAAAGTAGGAGCAGAGTGCATTTTCTTTTGAATACAGTTTTCCCCCGCCAAGTCGCAGTTCAGAGTGCAAAATTATTAAGAAAAATATAATTTGCTAATTTTGTAACATAAATATGAATGTAAATTCCACTCAATTTTAAAATGTAAAATATAACTATACATTTTATTGTGCTGTCGAGAGAACACTAAGCAACCATATGTTGGCAGATGCAGTCCAGCGTTTCCGCATCATAACAGTTTCCCATGTGGAGCTATCTCCAGTGTTTCACTGAGTGTTTTCGTGTTTTTCATTTTGTTCTTCTAGTTTACTTTTTAAAATCATGCAAACCGATTGCCTTAAAAAAAACAAGTAACCATTACTCCAATAATTTAAGTGCATCAATTGTCTATTATAAAACACTGAGAAGGGGTTCGCAATTTCACAAAGAATACACTTACACCTGGACAAATACTCTAAGGCAGTGACACAGTTCAAGGGTAAATTTATTGTATTTTTTTCTTCTTAAGAACTGACAGGCACAGGGATGGTCCACACAAGTTTGCATTGGGGTATAAAATTATTTCAAATATTCACTTTAGGTTTTACAATTTTTAATTTTTTAAAAATAAAACACAAACCATTTGATGGTACAATAAATCTATATAAAATCTACATATATATATATAAAAAAAAAGAGACCCTGACTGTAACATCCTAAACCAACAGATTTAACACTTCAATCATTAGCCACTGTCACGAACAATTGAAATCTAATGCAAATCATCACCATTCTTACACATTTGTTAATGTTTTAACTTAACAGGAGATTCTTTAGTGACTGCAGTTTTGGTGGGAGTTTATTCTGTCCCAACCCAAGCATTACTTTCTGAAAGAAGTTGAAAGTGTTTTTCATGTTTTGGGGTAATCCAATTTCAAAGCATATGACAGGCCAAACAAGAGGCAAATTGCCTGTGAAAGATTCTGCAGATTGTCAATGACAATACCTCCCTCAACAATGATGGCAGTAGAAACTGGGTCAAGGTACAGTTGATTTGGTAAGAGAGGAATATGTTCATTAATGACAGTCAACACTCCAACAGGTACTTGTGCCCAGGCCTCATCAGTATCAGATGCCTATAAGAAAACAAAACAAAACAATAACTACATTACAACAGGGAAACGTTGAAAGGGATGATTAATTGTTAGTTGTCTGCCCTACCTAAACTGCCGTTTAGCCGTTTAGAAACTTCACATGCATATCACATTGTACATATCACATCATGCATATTGCATGACTTGCAATATGATTTTAATACTTCTAAAGAATATATAAAAATAACAAGTCCTAGTTTTAGGTTGACACAGAGAGAACACTGAACTCACATTGTTTAATTGTCACGAGCAAGCAGAATGAGAGAGAGAGAAGTCGATGCCCAAGTGTGGCGTGGTGGATGAGCCCAGTCGCGGATACAAACGAAAGAGCTGGTGAACCACGCACTTTACTCTGAGAACGCTCCGGGAGGAGTAGGGATTCCCACCAAGGAATCCTCGTTCTCAAACACACACAGGGAAGGGTAGATAAGAGAGGTTGGTAGGGTGAAGTAGTCACGGTACCGCTAGGACTTGGAATGGCGTTGACATGAGAGTGAACCCTAATGTCTGGGTGTCGGATATCACCTATTTCCCTGTTTATATACCCTATGCGTGCGTTACTTCCGATGACCCATGACGTCACGCGACCCAGTGTGTGTGACATTAATGAGTTAATGAGATTTTTGGTAAACCCATTTTCAATGGAGCACATATGTGAAATTGATAATTATTACTTTTTGGGTGAAATAACCCTTTAAAATATAACTGAGAACTTACGAAGCAGGTGTTGTAGAAGTTACTGGCATTGTCACCAAGCATGACGGGCAGGCCTCGGAGCAACAATGTGCGCATTGCTGTCACATCTGGTTTCTAGGAGTAGATAATGAAAAACAAATTCAAGTTCAAGATCATGCAGCATTCTAAAGTTACAGTACCAATCAGTTTAATTCACCAAAAACCTAAATTCTGTCATCAGTTGCTAAACCGTGTCATTCCACACTTGTAAGACCTTTGTTCATCTTCAGAACATCTTCTGAAGAAATAGCAAAAATGAAATCTGAGAGCTTTCTGTCCCTCCATATGGAGCCTTGGCAACTAACACGTTCAAGGCCCAGAAAGGTAGAAAAGACATCATTAGGGTACTACCACGTTCAAGGCCAGAAAAGTACCAAGATGATTGTTATGAAGTTAAGAGAATTTTTTTTGTGGAAAGGAAACAGAAATAATGACTTAATTCCATATTTTCGTCTCTTCTACATCACTTGTGGACGCATATTTACAAGAGTACCACAACACAAACGTGTGGCGGCGCCACCTGCATGCATTGCCGTGCTCTCATGAATACACATCCACAAGTGACGCAGTAGATGAAAATGTAGAATAAAGTCATTCTTTTTGTTTTCTTTGTGCAAACAAAGTATTCACGTAGCTTCGTAACACTACAGTTGAACCACTGATGTCACATGGATTACTTTGTTAATGATCTTGTTACTTTTCTGGGCTTTGAATGAGGTAGTACCTTTGCTGGTCTATGAGAGGGTCAGAAAGCTTTCCGATTTCATCAAAAAAAAAATCTTACATTGTGTTACAAAGATGAATGAAGGTCTTACAGATTTGGAACAACATGAGCCTGAGTAATAAATGACTGAATTTTCATTTTGGGGTGAACTAACCCTTTAAAGTTTCATTTAAAACAAGCGTAACACGCTTGTAATGCTTGTAACAATAACAATATTACCAACACTACTTTTCAATACTTAAAAATAATAATAGGTAGCGACATCATGATCAATTTACAACAATAAAAAAATGAAAGCTGCAGTAAACTCACCGCTGTATTAATTTGTTGCATAAGTTCAGCCAATTTCTCTCCAACAGTTCCTTTCTTGGACTTGAAGATTGTAACAAATCTTTGTGTGTAGCGATCCAAGGCACCAGCAAAGTCACTCTGCAGATCTATGGTGGCTATCCTGTGGAACTCTGCAAACACCTACAACAGAGGCACAATAAACAGTGACTAAAGAAGCTTGGTTCTTGGTTCACAGTGTGGATATATGTCTATGCAAGGTCAGCCCACTGGTTACCAGGCCAAGCCTGAATTAAATGCTGTTTAACATGGAGGAAAACAAAATGAATGAGCACTTACGGGCCACCGCTCCTGCAAAGCCTTCACTGAAGTTTCTGCATCCACAATCTCACGTCTTCGCACTGAGAAGGTCTGGTCCATCTTTGATGCAATTAGACTTGCACTAGGGTTCAGTTTCTTCATTTCTTCAACCAGAAGCTTTCTTGCAGCCTCCAGGCTGTCTTCATTCTGCCCCTCGGGGAGCTCTGGTAAGTAATTTACCTCATATCTTTTTGGTCTTTTCAAGCCTTTTGATAGCATTCCCGGGCCACCTGTTTTACCCCCATTTACACCAACCTCTACACAGCCTGCTTTTCTTAGTTTTGTGCGATAGTTTCCCATTTTGAATTTCAGGCTATGCTTCCAGCCAGAACACCCATCCGGTGAACCTCTTTCCTGAAGGCAGGGATGTTTGTTTATGAGCGCTAGTGCCACTGTATTGATCTGCTCTTCATTTGGATAGGCATCAAATTTGTACATTTCTTCTGCAAGCTTTTCCAAAATAGTATGTTTCCTGTCTCTTGGTACATTCAGGTACGTCTTGTCTTGTAGATATGCAAGATTGGCCTGTCTGAGCCTGAATTCCACATCAAAAGGAAATCTTGAAATGTCAAAAAATCTTTGGCCATGGATCATGTCTTGTTGATGAGCTGTGTGTAGGCAGAATCACTGTCTCTTCGGATACACTGGAGTCATCAGACATGCTGGTGGTGGAGGCAGTAACAAGCAATGGGATTACCTTCACTGTAGCTCTTGTAGCTGGTAGGTCTCCTATGTCTTCAAGGTTGCAGAAGGCATTGTCAAAGTCGGAGTCTTCATACATCACATTGAAGTCATACTGCAAATTGCATTTTTCTTGGATTTTTGTCTTCAGCTCTTCAACAGTTTTTGGTTTTGCATCCAGTGACAATTTCCTTATGTCCTGTTCAGTTAGAATGAGTCTTATTTTATAGCTTTCCATGGTCCTAGAAAAAAAAACAATCACTTCGATGCCCATTTGATGTACTGTCATTTAGCACAATATGTAACGCTTCAGTGTCACATACATATTGCCGTTCACTTGGTAGGCAGATAAGGGGAAACCATCATTGAGCTCAGACAGCTGGGTCACTGCAACACAACCTGCCCCACTGAAGCATATCAAAAAGGATCAAAAAGTTACAAAACGCATCTCATTATCGATAATGAGATGCGTTTTGTAACTTTTTGATCCGCCTGCCCGCCCGCACCCGCGATATTTAAAAAATGTTGACCCGCGCATCACTAGCATATAATATCAAAAGTCTTTGGTAAATATGCACTAGCTTGGCAAAAAATATGACAAGCAGAAAATAAACATTCACATACAAGTTGCTTGCTTGATTACTTATCGTATTATTCTTTAAAAACGTAACGAAGATTCAGATGTTAAAAACTTCGGTAGTCTGCCCGCTGTGTGTTTCCACATCAGCAAAATGGGCGCCAATTCATCCATTCACGAGCTGAGAGCGCACAAATTCTATTAAGCATGCTCCTGCTTCTTCTTCTTCTTCTTTTTTTCTCCCTCTTGGGGGCACTACTGCCTCTCACTTGTGCAGTAACGTCATTGCTTCCTTTGTTGCTACTTAAGTGTTGCAAGTAAACATCACTAAAACTATTAAGTAAACTCACCCTGCAATTAACTGTAACTCAACAAAACCTTGTGAGAAGTATATTTTTAAATTTTTGAGTAAAGTTTACTAATTATATGTGAGTTAGCAAAGCTATTGGAATTTACAGTGTAGCGGGTGGTCTTGGAACGTAACCCTTGCAAATTGTGTGGGTCTACTGTACTATTTTCTCTTGGTTTTGCAGCTGAGTAATTCTTATGTTGGCTTGCTCTACTAATTAACACATCTACCGAAGTAGCTTATTTCATTGCTATAGTTGACATCTCTCATACATGGTGCTGAATGTGTGTAACCTGTGATAGGTGTTATCAGGCCCGGCGCCACAGGGGCGGGCGTAAGGTGGCGTCGCCCCCTCAGCGGGATAATGCCGCC
>JBBPCX010000002.1:7004592-7033249 GCA_037974365.1 Hydrocynus forskahlii
TAAGTTTTTATATACATGGTCTTAAAAAGGTCTTAAAAAGACTTAAATTCAACTTGAAGAAACCTGTAGGAACCCTGTATGGTAGATTGGTCAGACAGAAGCCGTCTCTCACTAAAGAGCACATGAGCGCCCAGTGGGAGCCAAACAGCACGTTAAGGACTCTCCGACTATGATTAACAAAATCCTGTGGTCTAATAAAACAAAAACTGAACTATTTGGCCACAATGCCCAACGACATGTATGGAGGAAAGCAGGCACAGAGCACTGCGTAATTAATACCATCACACGGTGGTGCTGCAACAGAGACTGGGTGACTAGTCAGACTGGAGGGAAAGACCTTTATTTTATAAAGTTTATTAGAGGTCATTTCCTCTTCATTGTTAATGGAAATGGAATATAATGAAGTTGTGATCATATGTCCATGGTTCATAATCTGAGGTGGAGTGGATTTAAATTGAAAATTGAGTTTGTTATTTTGCAATGCTGGCAAAGGTGCTGTAACCAAGTACTAAGTGAAGGGTCTCAATGGGATATTTCAGCATTTATTTTTTATAAATTAGCAACATACTGGAAACACCTGTTTTTGGAGTATTGTGTGCAGACCGATTATGGAAAATATGAATTAATCCATTTTAGCATGAGTCTTAGACATGACAAAAATGGGGACAACTTAACAGGTCTGAAAACTTTCCATATGCACTGGACATGTGGGGCATATTATTACTGCATTTGCCTATGTATGACACAAATGGGGCATAATATTACACACAGGTCTCTCATTCTCTCAACACACTTAGTTTCTGTTTTCAGCAGCCCGTTAAAACAACATTTCACCAACAGGAACCCACACTAACACTACAGTCAAAATGCTTCTTAAATAAATTTACCCAGATTGTACTAACTTTGGGTTGCTAATAACGAAAATTATACCTAATAATGTTGATTGGCTATAATTTGTAAGATGCAGTACTGGATCTGTAAGTCTCGTTATATATACGGCCCAATGTTTCAGAGTGACCATTTTAAGTGCTGTATGGAAGCAGGAGCTTTCACTTTTCAGAAGAAAAATGACTAATAGAAGTGTCACAAGTGTTACATTTATTTAATCCTGTTGTACTGTTGAAATATAGAAGTGTTTGTTTTGTTTTTAAGGTAAACTGCTTGAGCAAAGATGCCCCGTTTATGCGTGAACAATGCCGATCAGTTTGCTTCTAGAATCATAACAGATGCTACTAATAAGCCAACTGTTGTAAAAAATAGTTAAAGGGCATGTGTGTAAATGAATATGAGCCACTATACGATAGACGTATAGTGTAATAATGTGTATGATCGCATAACTGAAAAGATTAAATATCTTTTGAACGGGAGACAGTCAGCCTGCTTTATTGTCATATTTGAAATCAGCACACCAAAATGTAGCAGAATTGGCAGATTTTATTCGCGAAGCAAACAACTTCCAAAAATGTGTAGACCAGTGTAATGAGGGGGAGGAGGGAACAGCAGTTCACATCATGGCAGTTCGGATATAAGATACCACAGCAACCCACAGACACCGGAGGAGGGGGAAAAGCGGTCTTCCTTCATGAGATGTATCAAACTACAAGAAAATGTCTTCATGGAGTAAAATACGAAAAAAAGAAACTAAAGTTTGTCCGGGTACAAGAACCGCAGGCTATAAAGTTAAATAGGTCAAAGTAAAAAATTCAAATCCACATGAATGTGATCAGCCAATTTTGCCAAACAGTTCTACACCTCTAAGAGCGGTTTGTTTTTGACCTAATGCTGCTGGAGTCATTAAATTGTCAGATAATTGTCAGAGTTCAGATACAGTGTTGAGTTTAGAGAAGCTCCTCAATGCTCTAATCAAATTTTTCCCTTAATCTAATAATTTTGCCTTCCACTTTGCACTCATTGCCATGGACTACCACTGGAAAACTGTATGATACATGGGTTTGAATATGGGTATTTTTACATGGAAATCTCAGTTTCTCATTGTATCACTACTGAAGGGCTAGCTGAGCATGCAAAGAGTAGATTTCTCCATCCCAGGGTCAATCACAGTCCTCATTTTTTTCCTTCCAACCTCAATATGTCTATGTTCCTTAAGCTAGAAGTCCATATTAATCATAAATTCTGAACTTTCTTTGTTTTACACTGCAGAAATCCTTGTGCATGGCCTCCTCCTATAGGTAGAATCTTTTATATGAGTGTTTCGTACCAGAGGATTTGAAAACAGAAACGTTGCAAGAAGTTTATTCTGGGAAAGTACACACAGTGCTGCTGTTTGCAGAAAGGCTTGTCCTCAAACTCTTCACTCTACTTAAGACCACTTCACTGGTAATGATAATGTTTGCTTTTATTCTTTGATGCAGTGGTTATAGTATCCCTTCTTACTGTATTGGGTGTGTGTGTGATGCCTCTGTAATTGAGACGGCTGCGTCTCTGCCTTGGCCGGTTTGCGTCTGCTTCATGCTCAGCCGCTGCTACTGTGACCGACTTGCCCGAGTGTAATGTTTTACATGTGTGAAAACAAAGGCAACCTGTTTCTTTTTGCTCTGTGACAAGCAGCCGGGCTGAGGGTTCCCCTGTGATTCATTTAAAAAAAAGTCGAGCCCGTGCTTGGGACCGTCTCGTTCTGTCACAGTGTGACCCATCTGTGGCATATATGGGCTAATCTTAGCTTTAGCGAACCACCAGGGATTAAGAGAAATAAGTAAGCTTGTTCTTGTGCCTCCACTTCTGCTGTGCTCCAGGACCGCAGGCATTGCGCCACTTTTTGACTCCCCAAGTCTAGACTAATGCCACGGTTACAACTTTTCAATTTACTCACCCGCTATTCTCTGGAGCCAGCGGGGATTTGCGGTGTTGGGACAGTGTTGTCTTTTAAATGCAGAAATGAGCTGGAATGTAGGTTTGATGTCCACCTGCCAAGTTGTTTTTACTACCTGTCAGTTCTTCATGGGGAGAAGATAACATTCAGATTAACATTAGAAAAATTTTGTAGCCTAAACTTCAACACACTTCATCCTCAAACACCTTTAAAAAGGACCTTTAAAAAGGACAAAAATAGCACAATTTTTTCTGAATAAGCTCAAGTATTTAAGTGTAGTAATGCTTATTAGCTCCTTTGTCCTCTACTCAGCTTTCAATCATTTTAATTTACTATGCTTGTTTACATGACTCATGAAAGCTATGTTTGAAAGAGAGGCTACAATCGTGGATTCTATAGCAACATACAGCATGCTGTATTATTATTTAAATGTTGTAAATGCCTTAATTATAACACCAAAAATCAACTACAACTTATGTGCATTGTGGGATGTATGTTGTCCAGGTGTGTTATTTATTTTTTAAAAACACAGTGATGTGGAAATGGCTGGTGGTATTATGAGTTTGGGTTTAATTCCATGGTATGTCACTACAGTCGGTCCCTATCCCATCTCTGATTGCGTCCTCTAAGCATGCACAGATCTTTCAGGAAAGCTGTTCTGACAGTATCGCCAGCAGTGGTGGAGAAAATCACGTTTGCGCGTTTGAGAATAAGTGGGGTTTCTGTTCCGGCAAGCACGGAATGCTCTGTACCATACTGATCGTCTCAGTGACTCCTGACCTTTATCCCTCCAGTGCCTATATCTGAGGTTGTGTGATTGTAAACATGCGTCAGGCAAAGATTACCCCGCTGCGCTTCAGTGCTGTGCGTGTGCTTTGGATGAAAACATCAGAATAAACTTCAGAAGGTCAGGAATTAGGAGACCACTGAGGATCACCTGCTCCAGTACACCGACTTTAACCACATCCCTCTCCAGTATCCAGTCTTAGGCCAGGAGCCGCACTGGAGTGTTAACAGTAAGACGAAGCTTCAGTGTGGTTTCTTTGGCTAGGGCCTGTGATTTGCACAGGGCAGAGGACATGGACAGAACACAGAAACATAAAAATAGATTTTGGATAGAGGGTCAAAATTGAATACTTGGGAGGTATAATTAATTTATATGTTCTATCTAAATTGTTCATATTTGTTGTTTTAGTGAACACTGTTAGTGCAGACAGCAGGTTCGCTAGAAGGCTGTGACAAATAAACAGTAAGATCACACCTAATACGTGGTGCATAAGTGTCGATGTGTCTGATGTGACGGTGCTTTTTTCCTCAGTCTGGCTGAAGTTTCATTTCTCTGATCAGTGAACGTGATTTAGGCTGTTGTGGTATGGTTCAGGTCTTTTACTTGAAACACTCAAAAACTGTCTGAAAACACGTGCATTTGTGAGATCCTGCTGGTCTGGGTTCAGTCTATTTCCCGCTCCTTTATTGACGCACACAGAAACTGTTTGTCAGCGGCGCTTCCTTGTGGAGAAATAAAAGTGATGAGTGAGTGCGTGATTTAGAAAGGAATTTATACATATCTCAAGCTTTTCTTGCTGTTAAGGATGTGAAATTTTATTTCAGTTGTTTCAATAAACAGAATGCAAAGTGCCATTTCTATGCTATTCGTGGTGTTTTAGAAAAATGTAAAAGTAAATAAAACTGAATTAAAAAAACTGGAGAAGAACTAAAGCAGATTGTCTAGGTCTCTATTTGAAGTGCTATAGAGGAGTGATGTGGATCAGTTCTATCAATGCTTCATTGCTTCTTTACTACATTTTTTTACATTTTTATTATTCTTAAGATTCTTTCTTTCTTTCTCTCTACCTATTTATTTGAAATGTATTTTTATTTCGTTTGGCTGATTTGTAAATGGGCACTTTCCCTCTGTGTTTGTTTTCTCTCTGGCTGTCTGGAGTAGTGGAGGCTGGCACTGTGCGCAGTGCTGCTTTATTGCTGAGGGCCAGAGTTACAGCTCCTCTGTCACTGCTCGTTTTCACCCACCTCATTATTTATGAAGTTAATAAAGGCTGTTGGAAGTGACTCTTCATTCACCTCCATTTCCGTGACCTCGGAGGGGGAGGACAAGGCCCCCTTTTTTCGTTTCTCTCCAGCGTCCACAGGAATCTTTATTGTTGTTAGTTTTGTTCTCTTTCACAGTCTTTCTTTCTCTTTTGCACGCTCTCATTTTTTTTCCTTCTTCTCTTAAAGAAACCAGTGTCTGTGTGAACAAAAAGCCTTTTATCTGAGAAGAGGGTGTTTCTTTAGCGCACCGTATTGACTTAGTCCACCACCAGCTTCCGTGGTGCTCGTTAATGGACTGCAGTAACCCCAGAACGGCCTGATTTGTATGTTTAGATTTATATGCTGTAGGGCAGAGCTAGCGTAGCTCTTTGAATCATCGAAGATTAGATTTAGGTTCTGATTCAGCTGCCAAGTGGAATATTCCCAGGAGCTAATCTTTAGAGGTCTGGTGGGTTTATGTAGTATAACTTCATTAGCCCTGTGTAGTGTTTCCTTAGTCTTAGAATGGGATATACCGGATAGGAGCAGTCAGATAAAACTGATTCAGTAAAATATCATTGGGACTATAAACAGAACCCTGTGATGTGACCGCACGAGACAAAACACTACTGCATACAAAGAAAAGCACTTGATACCCCGGAGTCAAATATGGAGGTGGATCATTAATGCTTGGGGGCTGTTTGGCTTCTAGTGGTCCTTGGGCACCTGGGCAAATCAGAAGAATAATGAATTCTACTAGATACCAGGAGATTTTAGACAAAAGCCGTGGGTGGAGCGTGGCCGCAAACACCATCAAAATCCACACAGAAATGGTTTCGGGAGCACAGAGTCAAAGTTCTGCAACCCAGGTGAAAACCTGTGGTGTGTACTGAGGAGTGCAGGTCTACAAGCTTAGAATATCAAGGAACTGAGAACGTTCTGCATGGAGGTGTAGTCCAAGATCCCTCAACCTTGTTAAGCATTGCAGAAAGTGCCGTTATTCTCACCAGTGAAGACCTCGCTGAATATTAATAATGGGCAAGCCAGTATAAGAGTGAAACTAAAGAAAACTTTTTAAAATTCCAAAACACAGTTTACAAAGTTTCATCTACTAATATGTATCATAATCAATATAATAAACTATATTTATTTTGACTCAATTTCATGAAGGGGCCTGATAGTTCTAGGGTCCTTTATATTGTTACGAGTGTGCAAAATAAAAGTAAAAGCATGCGATGACACTGGATTACTGCAGAGTACTCGTAACGAGACTTGTTCTCATTTCGTGCGCATGGATTAACTGGTGACATCCTGTAAACACACTGTAGCGTGGAGTTAATCCCCATGAAGCTGTGCGCTATGTGTTTTATGGTGTCCTATACAGGAGCAGGGATGCAGGGAGAGGCCGGGCGGCTTCTGCAGAGGGAGGGAAAGCAGGGCGTGTGAGAGACGGCGAAAGAGAGCAAAGGGTAGAGCAAGGAGAGACAGAGGAACTGATAAGCTGAATGACCTGCCCCGCCTTTTCTGAGCAAACACAGCCGCTGTGCTGGAGTGCTTATCACACACTCCTCGGTGTCAGCTTGTTGTTCAGTGGAATGCAGCCCTGTTCCTGAGGCAAAGGTCAAACCTTCATATAACCCAGCTCACAGCAAAAGGGCAGAGCCTGCATTGTGAGCTGAACTTGCCCTTCACCATTCTCCTGCTCTAGACTTTAAAGCAGTAGTTTGACCAAAAATATCAGATTCCATTTTTTCTAGGTAACAGTATGCCATAGAATGTCAGAAACAAGACAAGCAGTTCTGCTCCCAGCAATTCTATTCTCTATTACTTAACTGAGCACTGTTTGAAGCAAGTTTGTCTTGATTCAGACATGCAGTCTGCATGACGCTCATTTTTAAAGTGTAATTTTCAGCACACTGTCTGAACAGTGTGAAAGTCTTTAGCTGCATTTAACCCATTCACCCAAGTGAAGCAGCCAGGAACACAGCGCCCGGAGAGCAGTGTGTGTGGGGACGGTACCTTGCTCAAGAGTACCTCAGTGGTGTCACTAGCAGTCCTGGGATTCAAACCCACAACCTTCAGATCGCAGGGACAATGCCCTAAACACTAGGCCACCGGCTATCCTGAAAGCTCCCCCTGTAGACCCAAACTGATCGCCTTGTTCAGTGTCCGATTCCACAGCGGGGTAAAGGACGAGGTCCCACCGAGATGTACTAAGGAACATACTTCCATTACAAATTGTAAATAAGATTTTTTTTTTGCCACTAGTAAGTTTGCTGAAGATGCAGTGGTTCCTTAAGATCCCAGCTTGGTCATGGCATCACGTTAAAGATTTCTACATGAGAGAAACAGAAACTGATGACTAACAAGAATGACATACTGGGAATGACTGAGAGGAATATTGAGTTCCCACCAATGTCAGCACATGGCCTTTCCTGTTCACAATCCTTGCTATTGATTGTGTGGGACTGGATTTAATGAATTTGGTGGAGGGAACCTGATGCCACAAATGTGGACCAGTACAATTGAAGTGGATTTTCAAACAAGGCGATCAATACAGGCTGCTGATGGAATTGTTTGCCGACCTCTGGTTTGTAAAGGAAGGTGAACCCGACTGATAGTTCAGCTGAATGATAATATTGGCCAATTTTGTTTTTACCCTTAATCTGTTGACAATGGGACCAAATGTAGCAAATTCTTAAAATCTGTATTTTTAGCCAAGTAAATGTACCAGTTTATAACTGCTAGTTTTCTTCCCCCTTTGGAATCCAGCAATTAATTTGTTATAGTTTCTCAAAAGACATGTTAATGATAGGCCTTCCTATTACAACTGCAGTAATTGTAGCAGTTAAGTGGAGGCACAAGCCTAGAACACAGCCTAGAAGGAATATGTGCCATCACAAATACAGTGTTTAAATAAGGGTAGAAAATGCCAGTGCTGGAGGTTGGTAAGTTCCCCTACTCTGACACGCCCATTTAACAAGACAACCCACAGGTGAGTTAAACTGGGTGTGTTTGAGCAGAAATTATGCTAGACACCCTTTCTTCAGGACCAGAGTTGTGTACATCTGGTGTGCCGTCCATGTTTTCATTTCTCCACTCTGTAAAGGTAAAGAGGGCATTTGGCTGACGCCCTTATCCAGAGTCATTAGTTACAGGGACAGTATCCCTAGAGCAGCTGAGGGTTAAGTGTCTTGCTCAAGGACACAATGGTAGAAAGTGGGGTTCGAACCTGCGACTTTGTGGCCATTGGGTTCACCGGCAAGTATTTGACCCTCTAGGCTACTACCCACTGTTTTATTAGCTGGCGTAAAATAACGGCACTGTAGTTTTTGTGAAAATAACTTAATTAACATCTATATCTCTTTGTCACTGAGTTTTCATTTTCTCTTCTGTATTTAACTTGGTGATGCCTCCATTATTTCACTGCTACTTTTAAATCTCACACCTCATGAACATACAGTTAGTGGGTGGGGCTAGGTTTGAGTAATAACTGCAATCTCTCAGGGGCAATGTGAATGCATTTTGTGGTCTCATCAAGACTCATTTTGCACTGCGTCTGCACTCATATGCACATCTGGTCCTCTGCATTTACTTACTTAGGCACTTAACCTTGAGTGTACATTGCAAACCTAATCTGAAATTTTTTAAATCTATTTAGTTCTGCACTCCTGTGCTGTCTGTTTATTCATTTACGCATTCTTCTTATCTTCCACACACCTCTATTGCATTCAATAAGCCACAGTGCTTTTGAAAACATCTGGCTACGGTCCCTTTTGAAATCTATCTAATATGCCTGCAAGTTTTTTTTAGCGATATGCATTTGGTCAGTTATTTGCAGGCTGAAATTTGTAAAACTGCTGTAAATCGCAGCAAGCCTTTCTCTCTCCTGACTGTGAACTTGAATTTTTTGCACCTTGACTGTCCCTCTTTACTCCCTTGCTGCTCTGAAGCATTAAGGACACCATACAAATGTCTTAATGCTCAAGCAGTTCCTATTCCATACAGGTTTTTATTGAATCACAGGGCCTTTTTAAGTAGAATCTAATTAGTATGCTCCTGGTGCCTGCACTCTGGATACAGCAGTATCATGATACCAGTCCCTGTGATTCACTTTGAAATGCATACGACATCAGGCATGACTCATTGTGCTGCTTCATTCAGATGACTAAAAGTGGGCGGTCAGCTATGGCACCATTCTGCCTCTGGTCACGTGGACCTTTGTTTGTTTGTTGTCCTGCACTGACGGCATCAACGGAGGGGCAGCCATGTGGGCTATAATCCTCAAAGGCTGTTTAAGAACCCATAGGAATGGCTCCTAACTGTAGGATAGTAGAAGGGGAAAGTTTATCCTTCAGCTGTTTGCACATATTAAAGATTGAAAAACCATGAAGGAGCTCAGACAGAACGGAGACTGCTGGAGTATATTTCTCCATTTATTTCATGCATTTAGAGAGCATTGTTAAGATTGTGGTTGGGATTTGTCCAATTTTCGAGTCCATTTTCTCTTCTGACGTTGACCTTTTTAACGCTGTACTTACACTATATGGACAAAAGTATCGGGACGCCTGACTCTTACACCAGCAGAGACTTCAGTGACATTGATTTCAAATACAAAGACTTTAATCTGGAGTTGGTCCCCCTTTGCAGCTATTGCAGCCTCCACTCTTCTTGGAAGGCTTTCCACAAGATTTTGGAGTTTCTGTGGGAATTTGTGCCCCTTCATTCTGTAGAGCATTTATGAGTTCAGTCACTGCTGGGACGAGAAGGCCTGGCTCACAATCTCCGTTTCAGTTCATCCCAAAGGTGATGGATGGGGTTGAGGTCAGGCCCCTCTGTGGGGCCCAGTCAAGTTCTTACATACTGAACTCATCCAACCATGTCTTTATGGAGCTTGCTTTGTGCACTGGGGCACAATCATACTGGTATAGAAAAAGTTGGAAGCATGGTGTTCAAAATTTCTTCGTATGCTGAAGCATTAAGATTGCCCTTCACTGAAAGTAAGGGGCCTAGCCCAAACCCTGGAAAACAGGTGTGTCCCAATACTCTTGTCTATATAGTGTACTTTACAGAGGAGCAGTGTAGCTTCAGCAACTGCTGGTCACTTTGGTGTTTTAGCTGTCCAGACCTAGTAGTATTAAATTCAACCATGATTATCTTCAACCATGATTATCTTCCACTGATTTCAGCATGTCTGTGGGGAATGACACATGACAAAACACACCGTGGCATATTCAAAAGGTCTGATTGGATGCTAGAAGATTTAATTCATTTCGTATTTGTGTATAATTAAGAATCTTTCCTCTGTCCTCTGTGCAGAACTCTGGTAGGTCTCCATACAAATCAGTGGAACTTTGTGTTGTACAAAAACATCTCGAATTCTAGTCTAGACGTTTTGTCAGATAATGTAAGATAATTACATAGATATATAATTAATAACACTAAAAGTTACATTTGATTTATGTTCTGTATCACCAGGTTGGTGTCTGCACTTTTTCTGTGTTGATGTCATGTTAGAACTGTAGGGAAAAATGTGAGATTCTTGGTTCTCTCTGTAACTTTTCATCAGTGGAATTTATGACCTTGTTTCAGCTAGCAATAAGTGATCATTAATAGTGAATTAGATCACTCTTTTGTTCTCTGGTGATAAGTGCGTCTCCTGTGGGTTAATAATAGGCTCATCCCTGATCCTCTGCCTAAACAGTTGTATCATCCTCCACTGAACTGTGTCTGGACACTGTGCTAATTGATGTAAAAGGGCTGGAGCAGGGCATGCTCTGTGGGGAAGGTGTTAGTATAGCTCCTAAACAGAAAACAGTAGAAGTACAGCGGTGACTGGGAGGGCAGCGGTCGCTGGTGTTATACAGTCTCAGTGGTGATTTATAGTGCAGGGGGGAGACTGCGGTGATGTGCCAGATAATGTCTGTAAGAGGAATGGCCCACACCTCTGCAGAGCCATTAGAGTGCGAGCATCACAGCCTGACTGTCTCAGAGCCTCGTGCTGAAAACACTCGTTCCAAAAAGCATCTTCATCTTTCGAGAGAAACGTAGAGTCAAGAACAATTCCTTCTCAAATCAAAGTTTGTTTTTCATTCAAAAGACTGTGTTTCACATAGTGCTGATAAAGTTCAGTATGTAATATCACAATATGTTTTCTTTTTAATTTTTCTTTTTATATTTGAATTTTGGCGCCGCTTCTCCTCCGAGGCTGAAACCCAACTCTGATCCAAGGCATGAGCATTATTCCCCCCACCTCGCCACCCAGTGCATGTGTGTACAACTTTAAGATCAGTAGTTGTTATCCGATGCATGTTTAAAAAAAAAAAGAGGAAAAAAAAGCATTTATTGGGAGACAGCATTGGTGTTAAAAACGGCAAGTTCTGGCTTCTGTTTAATGTTACAGCAATGTTGTAGGGCCCCGGTGAGTCCTTTTTGGGGGTTTTTTGAGCTCAGGCTATGTCTACTTGAGTGTCTACAGGTCAGAATCAGAATAGTTAATGAGTCAGTTTGACTATGTTAGGCTTCTGTTTTAATAGTTGAATATGAAGAAACAAAACTAGCAAAAAAGACACCATGATAAATTTCATGATGCCTAACCGATGCTCCATTTATCACATGGATTAAAGAATTTTGTAAATCTAGAACCCATGCTGCCTGGGCAGTACTGCTCTGTAAAATAATTTATTACAAACCTGGCAGCTTTTTTTATTTGGCTTTTTTATTGTTTTCTTCTCTTAAAACTACATATACATGTATATAGCGAAGTAAATGGAAACCAGATATCACATTTCCAGGTGCAATTGGTTTTGTCTTCTCAGAATATAGAGTAACTACCTGATGTTTGAGAGGAGAACAATGAATGAAGCTCCTTCTTCTAATCAAAAGTCCTAGACATAGCTATCATTACACTGCTTTGCCTTTGCCATTTTTGCACCCCTGCACCACCCCCATCTCCTTCCTGTCCCTCAGTTCTCTTTCAGCCATGTGTCACTTCTGTAAAAAGCAGCCTCTGACCTTCTAGCTACCCAGAACTCCAGCCCAAGTTCTCAAAGTTGTCTTCCCTCTTAGAGTATAGTCTCTTCTTATATATCAGCTACATACTGAAGGCACAGTCTGAACTCAGAAAATCGCAGAACAACTTGAAGAGCACAGCACAAGATCAGTATTGGCTTATGATACCAATATCAAAATCCCATTATAGACTAGATGTATCATAGCAGTATTCACTTATGGAAAATACTAACAGTGACAAACATTACCATGCAAAGTAAGTGGCTTATTGTATAGAGATAAATTGATGTCTCCTCACTCAAGTCCTTGAGGACACATCCTTGTTTGGCATCTATGTACTCAAACCTCCAAACAAGATTTATTTATTGGACACATAATAACACATGCCTTTCCAAAATGGGAGTGATTGTGGTGTGATTTGAATGTAATGTGGTCTCTCTTTCTCCTCAGGCTGTTTCAATGTCGAATAATGTATGCAATGCAGCGGTTTGTGAGCTTTAACCTGTGGATCATTTTCCTTGCTGTCTTTTTTGCGTCCTCTTTAAAATTGCTAATCCCCACTCAAAAGCAGGCGGGTGCCTCTGTGCACTGTGCTGGGTGCGCACCCATGTTATTGCCGTGCCCCCAGGAAGGAGTGGTGGTGAGAGGAATACTGACAAACGAAAGTGGATTGGTGCAGGGTAAATGGAAAAAGCAATAATAGAATTACTACCATAAATAAGGAGAGAGTCTGGCTAGCAAGAAAGATTAGCCCACCCATCTGAGCCAAGCTAGCGGAGGTGGGGGCTAAACATATGGTTTGTTAAGGGGGCAGATAAATGGTTACATGCTGGAAGCTGAATTCACAGTGTGAAATGACTGTGCTGAATCGTCTGGGCATTTCTTCATCCATCAAAACACTGTGTGTGTGTGTGTGTGTGCTGTGTGTGTGTGTGTGTGTGTGTGTGTGTGTGTGTGTGTGTTGCGCTGTGCACGCTTACCTGAGGCTGAGGAGAATCAATGCAGGCCGTGTTTGTGGCCGGTCCTGTTCTAGTTTTGGTGCAATTAATGAAAGGGATGTCTTGAAAGTGTAGCAGTTTCAATTTGCCCCCTCAGTTAACCCACTGTTGAGAAAAAGTACTGTAGCAGTACTTTAGCAAAATATTTGTCCAGTATTATAATAATGATCATTTAGACTATATATAATATTACCGTACAATTGGACTAATATATTCCATAATAATAAAGTATAAACAGTTTGGGGAAAATATGTAATTGTGATTTTTCTCACTGATATTGTGACTCTATAAATGAACCTCTGCCTTATTTTTTTTGCCTTAAAAAACATTTATTTGGCTTGAATTTTAAACAAAGTGTGCAAAACTGTTAATTACAGTCGAGCTGTTATTTGTACAGCATTTCGTCACTATCCAACAACAAATAAGTCTCTCTGAATACTAACTGTACAGGAGAAGGCAAAAACATTCTAATGTGAGTTAACGTAAAAACATCTTATTTTCTTAGTATTTTAGAGTACTTCCACTGGTCGCTCTTCGAAAAAGTTTCACTTAATATAAAAGTCTGCAGATGATTTAGAAACTGAGATTGAAAAATGGAAGTAAGCTGTGGCTGTCTAAATGTACCATGATAGGAATTCCATAGAAATTCCGGCAGAATTTGTACAACCTTTGCCCGTTTTGTAAAGGCAAAGGTTGCACATTCATTGGTTTGCCTAGATGGATTTGGTGCCAAGCGAAATCACCTGCTGTAGGAGCCAGATTCCTTTCAAGCATGCCCACATCCTTTCCCATTCAAGTGCACTCTTCTTTTTTTTTTTAACCAACAGATTTTATTTACATCTGGTCTCAAAGTGGCTTTAGTGCTTAATGTCTTTAACCATGAAGGCCAAGACTGACCACAGTGCCTGTATGTAGGTGTGCATGTTTGTCTTGTGTTCTGTTCTGAAGGGTCTGTATTGTGGTCATGATAATAGCAGAAGCAGTTTGCTCTGTGAACTCATTACCATAAGACTATATGCATATGTTTAGGTCTGTTCACCTTCTTTCATGTTCATGCAGCCTTTCTCCTCGGAACATGACGGGCGCGTTCATCAAAAGATTACGGTTCACTCAACCAAGCTTGAGTCTGATTGCTTTTCTGCTTCATTAGATTTAATAATGAAATTAGGCTAATAAGTTGGTTCTGTTCACCCACCCCCCTCCCAAAAAAAAAAGTCTCCTCAGGCATGAAGCTCATTTAACATGCCATTAAATATATTCAGATTGTCGTTTTTTTCCATCGTAGGCTCTGTTTTTGTTTTACATTTTGCCAGGCACGTCACAGGCTTTCGGTTTGTAAGTGTGCGAAGAGTCTTTTCCAGCAGCCTGTGCTTTACTTCACAGGACGGCTGTAGGGATTAGCTCACAGTTTGGCATTAAGCAGTTTGTTTTTAACTCCCAAGAAGGCCTAATTCCCTACCTTGTTCTGAAGTGTGCTGATCCTCATGACCTCGTCACTCAATGGACCAGATGCGCCGCGAAGGCCTAATGCGATTTTGCTTGTTGAGGCCTGTGGAGTGAAAATAAATGAGATTGTTATGCGGTGTTAGCTACCGCGGTGGAAGCGAACTCCGGAATGAAGCGAGGGCCCGCCGCCGCGTTCCCACTGAGAGTGAAGGGCGGAGAGTGGGTGCCTGTGCTTAGGCTAATGAGTCTTCCTCAGCAGGCGAGGGAGGTGGACGGTTGTTGAGATCTTTTAGTGTCCTTTGAGGAGCTCTTGTTCCCTGGCCCTCATTAAGTTTTATAGACTGCTATTTCCATGCCAATATGCTGATCGTCCGGCAGATTCGCCCACACACGCTCACGATTAGAGACGCAGACACGTGCGGGCTGCCACCCGGTTAATTGAACCATGTCAGAGGACGGCGTCTTCTGTGAATAAACGACTAATTGAGTTCAAATTATGATGGGAGTGTTTTATGCAATAAGGGTGGTCTAGAGCTGCTTTTTTCCCCCACTGACTACATAGACTAGCGCTCTGAATACGTATTATCCACAGGTATGATTCATGGTTTTTACACATGTGATCAAAGAGTCTGTATGAATAAAGTGCAGTGTCATCATAGCTGATTTAGGAAAAAAGTAACTGCATTATGGACACAATAGTAATTTGGTTATTACTGGATTCCCGAGTGTCACACAAGTCCTGTCATTGGCTTTCTTATCAGAATATCCCGAGTTTAACCCCCAGCGCTACCACAGCCATCCGTGGCCAGGAGTTCAAGAGCGCAGCTGGACTCTTCCGCCTTGACTTGCTGATCGGCTCCGGCATCTGTTAACTGATGCAACCAAATTAGCATTCACCACTTTTCATAACTTTTTCTTAAATCAGACGTATGGCACCAGTATGTTTTATGAAATATAGAAAGCAGGGACATATGGTACAATTATTACTGAAGGCACACCCTTTGGGCTCCCACCCCAGTGGCGTGATGAGAACCACACCAGTGAGGAGTTACTACCTTTTCTGACAATACAAGAGTTCAATCTTTAGGAAGCCAATGCTGCAAATAGCAAGCCCACAAAATGAGACGTAGATGTCTGTTGAGAACAGCTTTGCTTTTGCTTTTCAAGAGGGCAGTGTACTTGAAGCATCCTGTGGGGAGGAAAAAATACCATTACATGTATATATAGCGATCCAGGAAACCTCAGCTGCGGTGAAGAAAGCACATTTCCTTGGAGTCATCAGGAGGCAGAGGTTTCCAGTGTCCTTCTACGCCTTCACTGTACACACAACAGACGACTGGGCTTTCATTTACACAGCTGCTTGGCCACGGATCAGCAACTCAGCCGCAGCCAGCTTGCTTTGAAAATATGACCACATGACTGTTTCTACCCTGGACCTATAAATGCTTGAGATTCACCTTGAAATTCCACTGTTTGTGTTGTTTTTTCTTTGTGGTCGGTGGCTTTGACGTCAGCTGCATCAGTCCAGCGTTTGCTCTTTTTCCATGATTACAGTTCAAGTGTTTTGAGTGGCATTTCCAAATGCAGAATATGATTAACATTTGTTGACATCTTTATGCTCATGATTCAGCAAATTTGCCCCGAAGAGAAGCATCCACGGAAACAGACAATATGCACATTGCGAAAAATGTGGTTATTACAGCCTGATTTTACCCACTTTTTTTCTAATCATAGCTCATTCTCTGTTTTTATACCTGCTGCAGTTTTAAAGCAGCTGATGTCAGTGGACTTTGCACTCAGAGACCGTTTTCACGAAGCAACAAGCCTGTGCTCTCCGGTTAGCAAAGCACATCCAGTCATGTGGCAAAAACATGTTTGCTGTGAGGAACTGGGCCAGAGAATCTAACCGCAGTTCTGTTGGGTTGTCGGGTCAGATTGGTGCAGGTCAGCCTATTAGAAAAATTCAGACCAAGTTGTAATTAACTTACAGAAACATTGTGTAAGTTAAGGCAGGTCAGGCAGGGTAGGCTGGCTCTCATTATGAGCAACCAGTGGTGGAAGTTTATCTTGTGCTTCTAGTCCCTGTAGAATATTAAAAAATCTTGACTGCATTGCAACTGAATAAAGTATTCAGTTTAGACATCTGTTTAGGGTGGTTGCTTGAGTTGCTCTGAGTTGTCATTTTGCCTCCTTTAGGGATGGCGTGGTCAAAGCTTGTTGCCGCAGGCTGGTATCGTTCCGTGAGTCACTTGGTCCCGGGCCGCACAGAAAGGCACAATAAAAATATTTTATCGATTATCAGAGTCTGAAAGATGTTTTATTTTGGAAAAAACACTCATCACGGTCATGTAATGCGGGACATCAAAAATGTAACTGACAAATGAGTAAAGAACTATCTATACTGGGTGCTGCTCTACAGGACGACACGTTTGCTGCTGTAGTGTGAACGCTGTTTAAGAACGTCTAATCAAAGCCTTTTGTATGTGAGCTGAAATCTTCCATGGGTGTAATTTTAATCTTTAATGCAGAATTACAAGAGCTGCTTTATTAAAGCCTGCTTTATTAAAGGCAATCCTTCACTAGTAACATTTGATAAAAACATGTGTGTCCTACGCTGCCAGCATATTTGTCCCAATGGTATGCTTGTGTGTTTCAATGGATTCTTAGATAGTTTGCAGTCATTTGCATCGTAGAGGTCTTGCATGGTTTTGAAACTGAAGCTCTGTACCCACAGCTTCGAGACCCGACCTGACCTGACCCGACCCAACCCATCCTGGTCCAACTAGCACTGTTGACTTTCAGACCCAGACCTGAACCCCTACAGAAATGTATTATGGAACATGTTATTTTTGAGCTCATTCTGACATACACAGTTATTTTAATGGAACTGCACCTTGATCCTGGTGAAGAACAGCTTGTCCAGCTGTTACTTTTCCTCTGCTCATGTTTCTCTCGTTGCTGCTTGTACTCACAGAAATGCTTAACACACTTTGGGCAAACGTAACAAACAAGGGGAAAGATCTTTTGTGACATTTCTTCTGTAGCGTGGAATTTACTGGAGAGGTACAACAAAACAGACCAGATCTGCCTGGATCCGCATGGCACTGCCTAAATCATTCTGAAGTCAAGAATACCTGCTAAAAGCCTGAGCAACATGTCAATCTGATTCCATTAGCACCTTCTGTTTTATGTATCTGCCTCAATAGATGTACTGGACTAGATTAACAGATTTTTTTTTCTCAACCATGGACTGTTTTATGCTTGTGTTGCATAGTAAGGATCATTCCTGCTCTGCAGACGGTGACGTTGACAGCATAGCCAATTATTTTAAGCGTCATTAATCTAATCGAAGTCAAAAGACGTTTTCAGGTTGTTATGAAGGATCTTGTAAAGCAGTCCTTGTATTTACAGTGCTATTATGTTTCATCAGTGACTGAAAAGTGTGAGACGGTATATGAAAAAAAATTGAAATTAGCTAGATTTCTGCATGCAAGGCAGCTGGTGGCCTAGTGGTTAGGGTGTTCGCCCAGCGATCAGGAAGTCATGGCTTCGATTCCCAGAACTGCCAAGCACCTCGGCGGTACCCTGAGTGAGGTACCGTCCCCACACACTGCTCCCCGGGCGCTGTGTTCCGGGCTGCGCGCTGCTTTACTTGGTGAATGGCTTTAAATGCGGAGGAAGGATTTCGTGCTGTTCACTTATGACAGAATGGTCACGTCCACTTCACTAAAATGTGATCTGATCTTCATCTTTCAAGACTTATTTAACTGACATGTTACATTACTATATCCTTGCTGGGTGGGTAGTTTAGAGCGGTGGTGTCCTGCTCTTGAAGGGCTTGTTAATTGGCTGATCAGTTGAATTAGAAAAAGAGTGTGGCTTAGAGGCCTCCAGGACAGGCACTGGTTGGGGAAAAAGGTATTTCATCCTGTATTATCTCTTTAAAGAAGAGACTAGTTTTAACCCAGTCGATTCAGGTGTGGGTTTCACCTGCCGGGCCACATTAAAACAAGCTTTCTATGACCATATCCTGTTCAAACACAGCATGTCCAAGGGCAGTGGTGGTGCAGTGGTTGGTGCTGGCGCCTCACGGTGAGAATGCCCTGGATGGGACAGGTCTTTCCTGTCTGATGTTTGCGTGTTTTAGATGTTTTTGTTTGGGTTTCCATCAGGAACGCTGGTTTAAAGGCACACACGTTGGGTGGAGTGGTGCTGCTAAATTGGCTCTAGCTGTGAATGTGTATGTAAATGTGTTTGTCTCTACACCTGCCCTGTGATGGTCTAGGATGTTTCTCCACATCTTGGAGGGGATGGGCTCCAGGATCCCCCACAACCCCGGTTAGCATAAGAGGCTTAGGTAATGAATTAATGAATACAGCATGAATGCAGAAGAAAAACAGCTATGGGTCCATAAGCATCTTTGGTATGGATCTATAGTAACACCTGTAAAGAAAAAGTGAATAAGAGAGTCCATGCACTGAAAAGAGGACAATGAACAATCAAAAGGACAATTGCGGAATCAACATCCGCTATTCAACCAAGTTACTTAGCCTGCAGTAACTTGGTTGCATAGCGGATGTTGATTTAAGAATAGGTTTACAGGTTTGAGGAACGTCGCTCTGGATAAGAGCAACAGCTAAATGCCGTAAATGTAAATATAAACTTAACTTTTAAAAGCTAGTAACTGGGTTAGCTTAAACATTGGAGTTAACTGAACGTCTAATGGCAATTAGAAAGCCGAATGTTACACACTGCTAAAATCTTTAAAAAGCAGCCATAATACATAAATAAAAAGGAACAGTAAACTATTGCCTGCCAAATTGAGAGACTACATTCAAAAGCACTGTTAAACCTCAAATCTTCCTGGTTCCTTATCTTACTTTCAGTCTTACACCTGTCAGCTTCATCAGATTTTCATGATGGAGGGAGTGACCTGGAAATTAAGAGCTTTTTAAACAGAAATCCAAACACAGCGCAGACGTATTTTTGAGTTTGTGAAGTTCACACGTTCTGAATATTATTACATAGTAAGAGGACTATGTACAGGAGGAGAATCTCTGGAAAGACACTGAACTTCCATCAGTCTGTTGTGGTTTTTAAGCCAAAAGTGAGAAAACTCTTTTCAGGAAGTTGTTTTTAGCTGTGTTGATTGCATAATTCACTTCCAGAACACTACCATTTAATACCTCTGTTGAAATGTTCAGCTCGGTTATAATGAAATATAATGTCTTGGTCAGTGTTAACAAAAAATCCTGATGCTTATGCTGTGATCTCGCCTGAGCCACAAAACCGCCCCACCCCAGTCTGAGTGCCTGTGTGTGTCTGAAGACACTCCATTCTCTGACATTTGTTTCCTCAAGAGAGTTCGATGAAACACTGCTTGCCATTTAATCACATCTGTCATTGAGAATATTCCTTCATTTTTTGCCATTTAGCTCTTACTGGCTTTGCCAGTGAATGGTTTTAATAATGTACTATTTATAGTTGTTTGATTGAAGTTACTTTACTGTTGGCATGAAATAATGTAGAAATCATGAATAAAGCATGGAAGAGCAGTGAAGAGCTTTGGTTCAAATTTAGATGGAAAAATTGGAAATGGAAAAAAGTAGAAGCTACAAGATTAAAGAGATAAGGTGAGGGCATACTGTTATCCTCTATTATTCATATGTACATCTCTTTTGCTAGTTAAATGAAGGAGGTGTGCATTTGATAGCCAGTATATTATTCACTCATGAATTATAAAAATGTAACAATTATGATTGTTCGATGTTAGAATTATAGTCACAACCTGTAATTTAGTCCTATTAGCAGCAGTGGCCCACACACAGTGTGACTGGAGTTCAATTCTAGGCTAAAATGCGACTGCTACACCTGTAAAAGTGGGTTAAGAGTGGGTAGAAATAACAGGTTTTATTAATCTTGTGCAAATCAAATGTCAGCAAAAGTCCCATCTGTGGAAAAGAAGTTTTCTCAGGTATGACTTATGATTCAGACATGTAGCCTGTACAAAGGCCGAGGTCTGATTTTATACAGCCGAGCTGACAGCTGAATATAAATTTCTAGGCTATAAAAGATGCTGACGACCCATTGCATTCTTATCCCATTCCTGTTCCACATGGAAACGTAATACTGTCTAAATAGTACTTTATGCCCACTGCACATGAGTTTCAGTGCAAAAAAGGTTTCAGTATCAGCTACAATAAGTTGATAATTATTGTTTCTGTAGTGTCTCAGAAATGCCATAGATCCCAAATTAAATTGTTATTGCGATATTTGCACTGAGAAACTGTAGCTCACCATGTGCGCATGTATTTGTGTGTGTGTGTGTGTGTGTGTGCGTGTGTGCGTGTACGTGATCAGTAGTGCTGTATCATTGTTCGCTTTGGGACTAGCATTCTTACTTATTCATGGTTGATGTGTGGGAGGCCTGCAGCACTCTGGTATTTGTCACTCCTAGTATTTATCCAACATGAAACAGTGAGTGGAGCAGACACAGCGTATTTGCATTTTAACTAAAGCCTTATGAGTCTATTATGGTGAGGTGGCTCAGAAACTGACAGAGAACTGCTATTTTGCTCAAATATAGACCATTTAGATTAGGGCTTGAAGTATATCTGTTTCTAAAACAGTAATGCAGGTTAAGTCCTGTCTTTGGTGTTTCATGAGGGATGTGTTTGTGTCTTAATGATCTGATGGCTTGATACTGGAGGTCTATGCCTTTAAATAAACTTCTTGGCACTTATTGATTTAGAGCTTGAAATAGCATGTTGATGCAGGATGCATTTTGTTTTCTAACAAGCTTCCTGGCAGTGGAAACCCCCAAGTTACTTGTAAAGAACTGCCAACGGGCGGCCATGTGGTCATCAGCACAAACCCTAAAGAACTAAAGAACATGGTGACGGGAAACACACCTCGACCACTGATATCCATTCCATCACCATCTGTATGTACTCACGAGTGACTGTGACAGGATGCTTCTCACGCCTGAAGTCGCAGTAGGCACAGAGGAGAGGGCAGTCTTGGCTAAGATCGGGGCTTGTAATTACTACCCATGCCCGAGGCTGTAGAAATAGTTAAGCATGTTCCATTTTCTCAGTGTTCTGTACTTCAAATAGTTCTTTTCTTACAGTTGACATAAATCAAATGTATAAATGTGGGTCGGTGCAGGTGTACAATCCTCTGTCTGTTCTTTTCACTGTATTCTAGTGAATTGTCAGGGGGACCTGAGTATTTTATAAATTTAGCAACAAATCTAGAATGCTGCGATTAGCGATTCACTGATCAGTGTGATCAAATATCTGTCAGAGGTGACCAAACCACATGCGCTATTATAAAGCGGTAGAAGTGCATTTTATTAACCTATTAGAACAATATTAATTAAAGGTGTGCACAGTCCTGGAAACAATGCTGTTTTTCACTGTAGGGAGCATTGGTCAATTGTAATTTATGTATTTTATGTAGAGATGGGCCTGATCCGATATGATATCAGTATCGGGTTCCGATATAGCTGTTATTCTGATATCGGATATTGGTCGGACAGCCCCAATCTCTGTATTCCAGTTCACAGTTTGTGCTGGACCTTAAACTGGACGCTGTGTAATACGAGATGCGTCGGCAGCAGATGGTCGTTGACATTTTCCAAAAACGCAACAAATTTACAGCAGACAACCCAAAAGCGAAAGGAATATCAGAGAGGACTCTTAGCTATCCCTCAAGACCTCTTTGGGGTTCTTTCAGGGGCTATTCTGTGCGTTTTGTTGGCTGTTTTTGCCCTCTTCCCCTCTCTATCTCCCGAAACACGACAAGGCTAAAGTTGAGCAACTCGTAACTCGGCCGGTCCACCTCAAATACAGAGGTTTAGATTACACTCTGCCCATGTCGTGTCTCCGAATTCACAGTAATTTAAAATGTATTAGTTTTGCACTTTTTTTACACAGTTGTTGCTGCTAGAATGGACATAATACTTGAACTATTTAAATGATTCAGCCAAGATTGTTGTGTTTTTGCAGCTGTTGCTGCTACCTTTTTGTGAAGTGTAAATAAATTCCTTTGGAATGCCTTTAAATTCAATGTAGTTGTGTGTATTTTTTGCTCTTCGAATAAGTGCTCGGTAGTTTATTTATTCTGTGATGTAACCTCACTAAAAACAGCACAGTTTCAACAAAAATAATGCTAATATTAAAGTAAAAAAGATGTATTATATCAGAATCTGTATCCATATCGGCAGTCATGTATTGGAATCGGATCGGAACTGGAAAAACTTGGATTGGCCCATCACTAATTTTATGTATTATGTATTGCAATATATATAGACATTTATCCACACAGTTTTAAATGGACAAATATTAATGTTGTGATAATTATTTGATTGGACTGACAAAATGCTTGACCGACACAACTGCCATAGCTTGCTCGCTTTGTTTATGCTCAGTGCAAGTTAAAAGCTACTCTTTTTGATCACATATCATTGATGTACGCACTGTGTGTGTGTGTGTGTGTGTTTTTCTGTTCCTTTTTGCTCTATTCTTTGCTATTGAGGAGCGCAGGTGCTGATGTCTGATCAGTTGTTGGCATCAGCGTCATTAGAGGAAAAAACAGAGCCAATGGGAGTGTGTCGCATGTCTGAAAACACTATAAAACACTTTTATCAGTTCAAACATCTATTTATTGTGGTAACAATCACTTCAACTGGTCTTATTGATCAAATAAATACTTTTAAATAGAATGGTTTGATAATTCATCAGATGAGCAAAGCAAGCCAAATCTTTGAAACACTTTAAACTTCTGGCATGTTCTACTTTTTATGGTCTACTTTTCATTGCCATAAATTTTTTATGCTCCAGACAAGACTTTGGGAGCCACTAGTCCGAATAAATTCAGTCCTAATTTTGGAGAGAAGCATGTGTGAGAGATTGGCAGCAGTGACCTCAGAACACTAACTTAGCGAATCTCTTTGTTCTTAGTTTGTGTGATTCCAGCTTTGCAGTGAGATTGTAATCATGTCCAGACTTATAACGTTCTGATGTACACAGAGGTACACAAACATTAAAACCACTAACAGGTGAAGTGTATAACATGGATTATCTTGTTACTATGTCAAGAGATGAAATATCAGGCAGCAAGTGAACAGTCAGTTCTTGAAGCGGATGTGTTGGAAGCAGGTAAAATGGTCAGCAGGTCCTGTGGGGTCTTCCTGGTATGCCGTGGTAAATACTCTCAAAAGTGTACAGTCGGCACCCAAGGCTCACTGATGAAGCAAGCTAAACTGTCTGGTCCTGTCTTACAGAAGAGCGGGAGGAGTACAAATTGCTGAAAGAAGTTAATTCTGCTGTGACAGAAAGATGATAGAACAGACAGTGCGTCACAGTTTGCTGCAAATGGGGCTGTGTAGCTGCAGACCAGTCAGAGTGCCCATGCTGACCTTTGTCCACGGCCAAAAGTGCCTACAATGGGCACATGAGCATCAGAACCATGGGGCAAAGAAAGAGGGTGGCCTGGTCTGATGAATCTTGCTTTCTTTGACATCATGTGGATGACTGGGTGTATATACATTGCTTATGTCAGGAAGAAATGGTGTGATACTCTGTAGAATGTTCTGCTGACATTCATCTGTATGTTACTTAGACATTGTTGCAGACCAGGTACTCCCCTTCATGACAACAGCCTAATGGTAGAAGCTTCTTTCAGCAGTATAACACACTGTGACTCAGATTAGAAGAAGAATGGTTTGTGGAGCATGACTTGGTGTTGATTTGGCTTTTAAAATCCTGGGATCTCAATCTGATCGAGCATCTGTGGGATGTGCTGGACAAACTAGTCTGATCCATGCAGGCTCTATTTCACAACTTTCAGGACTTAAAAGATCTGCTGTAAACGTTGTGGTACCAGATACCACAAGACCGCTTCGGAGGTCATGTGGAGTCCATACCTCAATGTGTCAGAGCTGTTGTGGCAGCACAAGGGAGACACACACAAATGTAGGTTTTAATGTTATGGTTTGGGTGTATAAATCTTTGTCAGATCTGATTGCACTACAGCATGTGGCCAACAGTTTTTTAATGCGATGGTTTATAGTTATTTAAGTAGCTTTTAAACTGGGGTGAAAATGTTAAGTCTTTTGGAACCCATCTGCTTTAAACCTCTGTCAGACAGTGATGTAGTGCTAATGCTCTGTTGTGTTGGCTAACACGGTTTTCTCTGACTTTATCTCAGGTGGGAAGCATTCTGAAACTTTTCAGAGGCCATTTGTCATTTTGAGTAGGAAAGAATTTAACATTGTCAGAAAAAGTATTTGGAATCTTGAGACAGTGTATCTGTAAGGTTGTTAGCATCCAGGCTATAACACTCTAGGCTATAACACTGCTGGGTTATAATACAAGTCTACTGGGTAAATATTTGATTTGTTCATGCTCAATTTAATTATGGAACTTTCTGTGGAAGTGCAAGCCACAGACACCTGGGGAGTGTTTCTGAATGATAGTACAGATGTCTTTATCCGTTTGTAATATTATTCATGGTTCTTAACACTGTGCCTTTTCTTAACCATTACAGCGAGTTAGAACTGCTGTATTGCTGTACAGCAGGGTTGGTGGTGGTGGAGGCCTAGTGGGTAGGGTACTTGCCTCTGGACCAAGAGGTCACGGGTTCGAATCCTACCTTCAGCATACCACCACTGGGCTCCTGAGCAAGACCCTTAACCCCAAGTTGCTCCAGGGAGACTGCCCCCTGTAGTTAGGGAATGGAAGTCGCTTTGGAGAAAAGTGTCTGCTAAATTCCGTAAATGTAAATCATCACATAATTACATTTTATTTCTAAAATCATCTTCAAAACTACTGGACGGAGCTCCATCATTTCAGAAAACTCAGTTCCACTACTCCACAGGCCAGTACTGGGGGCTTTACACCCCTCTAGCTAAGGTTGTGGAGTATAATGATATATTGATGGTTATCATGATAAATTGCATCCTCTTATGTTAAAGTATGCATTTCTGATAATACAGTTGATATCATCTTTGCTTCCCGAAAACTGATCTGCATGTTTCATTACAAAGAGAACATAAGCAGGCTTGTTTAATTGGTTGTAGTGCAGTGCATTTTGTGAAATGTTGAATACATATAGTTATTCGTTGTAATTTGTGTCACTAGGCCTACTGTTTTTTTGCTGTGATTTATTAAACCTTAGGACATCAATGTAATGCATATCTTGTATTGCGAATGTCTTGAAGTGTTGTCTAATTGTATTTTTTGCAAAATGATCCACTCCGACCTCTAGCTGATGCTTGGCGTTGAGCTCGGTGACTGGACAGGGAGATTATACAGGCTGTGTGTGCACAATTGAATGCCTGTGTCAGCGGTGAGTGGCACCTAAAGTAGCTGAATTCACTCATTAGCCAGGGTCTCTGTGTAATGACGGGCTCACGGTGTACGTATTTAATTATTTAGTTTAATTTAGAGTTGTCCCATTAAGTAAATCTACATTTCATTTACATTCCTTGGAACCACGTTTCAGTCGGCAGCGTTTCAGTATTTCATGTTTCAGTGTTTCTAGATCAGTTTTTTTTCCGCAATACAAGATGCACAATAAGAACTTTTCATCAAATTCAACTCATAAAAAAATTCTAATCCACAAAAAACGTGTTAGTGTCCAAGTTCAGAATCTATGTGTTTCAGCAGCGTTTCCCTGCTTGTATCGATGAGATAGAAGTGATAAAACTATCACTTTTACCAACCTTATGTCTATCATCTCTCTCTACTGTGCCAGAACCTCTGAACGAGTGCTTTAACTAGTGAGCTTTCAGAGCTGCCGCCTCTGTGATGTGCTGTAATGAGAGTTTCAAAAGCGCAGTGTCAACAAGGGTGTTTAGCATGTGTCTTGGTCTAGCCACAGCAAACCTGTCAGTGTGCATTTACCCCCCTCTCTCTCTCTCCTCTCCACTTCACCCATTAGCAGCAGCAGGCTCTGCATAATCACACCTTATTAGACTGAATCAGTTTGGCATTGATCCAGTTTGCTCATAATCACTTATTAATGGGGATCAATTCCACTGGAATGAACAGCAGATATGTGGGCAGGACAGGATGTCCACCTGGAGGTCACCTCATGGGGTCGTCGCTCCTCAGCAGGCCCTGTTGCATTCCACAAGCTTAAGATGCATGATAGAGCTCCCCTACTGGCTCAGCTTTATTGCAGTGATGGGAATCCCCCACCCTTCCATTTTCTGTTTTACAGCAGGGCAGTTAAGACTTCATATGGTCCATAAGGCTTGCAGCACCTCACCGAGTCAAGCTTACAACAAGAGCCACAGAAACCTATCAGTAGTACACCTACAATACTTCAACCTCAAACTGTTGACATACTATTCTAATGTTAATCCTTAGCATTGTTTAGTTACTGCTAATACTTATTTGCCCATTTCTAGGGAACTTTCCTGTGAGTTTTGTGCTGTTAAGAGTAAAAAAACGAAGCTTGGGGCCATTAGAGATGCTTGTTTTCAGGTTCAAGACAATTTTCAATCGGTTTTTGATTTTTAATATTTTAAAAATGTCTTGATTCTTCAATGTTGTAATTATATGCCAAGTGTGAGTGTGAACCCAAAATATTTAATGTACCTTAGAACTAATCAATATCAATACTTAGTGATACTACTTCCCATAGTTTAGTGCAAAAAATAAAACCATCACATGGAAAGATATGAAAAGATTCAACAGAAATGTTTATGACTTGCTGTATAAAATATGAAGGAGGAGCAATCGCTCAGGTCCCTCCCACTTATCCATTCTACCAACAATTTGAAAATGCCAGCTGTGTTAGAATGCATTAACGCGGCATAAATAACAACACCATTTAGAGAGCAGCACCATTTGATTAGGAGCTTATTGATAATTTGATATTGACCAGTCAGGGACCAGTGACGGTTTAAAACTAGTTCTCCGTCACATTGCCCATTCTTTCTGTAAACATATCTACACTTTTCTCCATCTACATCCAGGCATTCATTCAAATGGTGCAGACCTGTCAGTGTGGTTTAGGGAACTCGAGAAGCCAAAGTTTTGACTGATTGACTCCATCTGGGGTTTGCTTGAAATGATTTAAATTTGATGTTTTGTTACACTATTACTTTAAGATCTTATTTGAACTGATTGAACAGAAACCCAAAATTTGCAACCTCTAGAACTAATGCGATTTCTTCAAAAACAGCCCAGTAATTTGGATGTGTTCATGCAATTCCCTGCACAATTGACTCTGAATGCATGTATCCAGATACCTAGATTGGATTAGCAGTGGTGCTTTCCAAAGATATCCTTCAAGACTGTTTCAACACAGTTTTGAATGCTTTTGATGCTGTATTAAAAACATTGTACCCTTAACTTCCACAGTCAAGCATTAATGGTTTAAAGAGTTAAATAGCACTTACGCTACAGCAAGGATGGGCCTATTCAGCAGTGCTAGATATTTATGAGTAGGATTTTGCACTAGTTTTGTTTTCTTTACATCTCCCTGTTTGTTTTCATAATTTTTACAGGTTAAAATGAAGCGGTTAAATACATATGTTGTTTATATGTCACATCAAAATGGCACTGGTCTTCTGTTGTTTGTCTAGAAGTGCCACCATAGTAGCGTTCCTACAAGATGCCTCTCCAAATGGTTGTTTTGTCTTATTTATCTGCAGCTCTCCAGATGGATTCTCTAATCCCAACACAGCAAGCACCTCACATCTGTGAAACAGGGTGGCATATCCACACAGCTCCCACTAATAAATCAGACACGTGGTAATGACATCAAGTCTGGACTCACACAGGGAAGGAAGAGCCCTCAGACTGGCTGAATGTTGGGGGTCGTTATGTAATGGTAACTTCTTTCTCATATCTAGCAGTGGGGAGAGTCCCCTGAGTTTAGTATAGGAATTAAATCAGGCAGAAATAAAGGTGCTTCAAAGAAATGGGGTCCTGATAGTGAGGCTGAGTACATGGCCTCTCAGGGGGTGTGGGGCGGTGGGGGGGAATCATAGAAACACCAGCAGGGGACAGATGGGGGCAGCAGTTACATGCACCTCCATCAGATCCTGATGTTGAAATACTTCAGAGACATCGGAGAGCTGTAGTGATCACTAAAATTCTGGAGAACCTTGAGAACCTTGAGGCTCCTAGAAAGAGCTATTGGTTGCTTGTTTAATAGACATACACAAGGACTTTTGGTCACACACACAAACACACACACACACACATACATATATACACACACACACACACACACACACACACTATATGCACACATACACACAAACAGACACACACATACACATACACACACACACACACACACACACACACACACACACACA
>JBBPCX010000002.1:7033349-7047519 GCA_037974365.1 Hydrocynus forskahlii
TCTCTCTCTCTCTCTCTCTCTCTCTCTCTCTCTCCCTCTCTCCCTCTCTCTCTCTCTCTCTCTCTCTCTCTCTCTCTGATTGGCATTCTGACCTGGCCAGGCCTGATGTAGTGGGTGGTCTTGGTCTGCTGTGGACACTGTGTGACTAACTGCCTGCCTGGTGGTTTTGTGTTTAACGCTTTCTCCCTGAGATGCTTGATCACGCAGGGCCTGACTCACATGCTACTGCACACCAATTTCACAACCAAGATACCGGAACCCAACCTTTGGTCGCATGCATCTACCAGCCATAACAAACATCATTATCTTCTCTATAGTATTACATCAAAGTTGCCTATTTTATTTGGAATGTGCTTGAGTACACTATTAAAATATTAAAAGGTACCAAAAAAGAGATCTTTGCTATTGATGTTGCATCTCTTTAGTTATGTTTAGTTATGGGTAGTTCTTTTTGCATTCTAATTGTGTGTCTATAGTGGAAGGTTGTTTACAATGATTTAGAGATTTTCTCATGACATTCATGACCCCATTGACAGAAAACCAACTTCTTCTTTTCGTAAATGATCCTGAGTCAGTAGTTTTTTGGGTTTTTTTTTAGTTGATTTGTGTGCTAATGATGCCATCATTTCTTTGGATGTCTTCATTTTAAGAACATAGGGGACATTTAATACTTCCTAGTACTCCCCCATCTTCAAGGTTCTTGAAAGCCATAGAATTAAATGTCAATCAGCGCCTCCTTCTGGTAGGCACCTATAATGAGGCAGGCAAGGTAAATTCAGGTATATTTAAGTATATTGAGAAAAATAGAAGAATGTCCAACATGGAATCTGGTTTCCCCTTACATAATGTTCTTTCCCCCCCCTCTTGCTGTAACATTGGCTAGCGTCCAGGTTTCTCTGCTGTCTGTCTGCTGTATCGCTGACCTCTGTATCTTATTACAGAAAGAGTCCCCTACCACCTCCAGACAGTCCCCTGCTAATGGCCATTCCAGCATTAACAGTTCTATCTTGGTAAGGACCCCTTAGTCATCTCAAGTGACCGAACCCCCCCCATCCCCCCAGTGCTACCCCTTAATGTTGTCTGTATTACTTTTTTATTTTATTTTATGTTTTTTGATTTACCGTCCGTCCCTCAGATATATGCTGAGAATATGCTGAGATGGTAGAACCAGATGTCACTTCTTTTTGGTTTTCACATGGTTTTAATCTGTGAAAGAATGAATTTTAGGAAAGTATTCCATGAAATAATTTCAAACTGAACTACAACATCTTCCCACAATCTAATTTTGCAAGATGATCTCAAACAGAGATGAAAAAATGACTGTATAGTTTCCGTTATCTCCGTTTACAAATTGGTGTGCTCTGTGCTGCTGAAATCCATGCACCTGACTGTCTGTATGTATACAATGTCTGAAGACAGGCTCTCAGGTAAACTCACAGACTCAAGCACACGAACATAAAACGACCAGATTAGACATTTCCCTCACATGCTGGATATCATGAAAGAGCAGTATAACGACAGACATGCCAGTGAGAACAGTACTATAACACAGCATGCCTATAACAAAGCACCAGCCTCTAATCCAGACTGAGCATGAATAACCTTGTTCTGATTCACTTGGAAGTGGATAGGCCCAAACCTTACCCCTGTGGAACCCCTGGTATTAATAGACTCTTTAGGGGAGGCCTTGTCTCCAGTCAGGGTTCATCTTGCTTGGACGAAGTGTGATGCTGCAGCCGCTTGCTTGCTCTCTGCTTCTTCCTGCCTTGTTGTTCTCAGACTTACCCTCAACAGCATTTCATATTTTAATACATAAAACTGTTCAGCTGGAATTATGCAATATTCTGTGAATACTCTCAAAACCCTGGTTTGTTTTTGGTTGATTTGATGTGTGCTTTTGTTGGAACTGTCACTGTAATTAACTGGGTTCAGCCCTGTGGAAAAAAAAGTCTTTCTTTCATTGCTGGGCTTTATTTTACAGGACATACCTGCGACCATCCAGCCAAAAGGACGCCAGGTGAATAGAACGTCCCTCGTCTACATCTGCCTCTCCAGCTCCCCTCCATGCTTGGCTCTGTGTGTGTGTGTGTGTGTGTGTATTTATTACGGTCTGACTGGTGTATTAATTGGCTGATATTGAGGTCCCGCAAATTAATCAGCGACAATACCAACGGAGCACGGATGTGAAGTAGCTTATGTAAAACTGTAATAAGACACAACATGCTTCCATGGATAAAAAAATAACAAAATGTACAAAGGCTGACAATAACCCAGCACTTTTATGAAAACAAATGATAGAAACAAATATTAGCGGATCATTAAGAGAAATAATCAATACCACGTGAAGTATGGGAAGCCCTGTGCCCCAGTATACATTTATGTTTAAAATGTGCTTTCCAAAATGCTTTTTATCCATTTCTGACAGTTAGCTAATGTTTAATGAAAAGTTATTTTTATTGCTCTGATGTGGCAGAGATCATTATATAGCACCGATATTCCTTGAAAGTGTAAAGCCCACCCCAGATGACCCATTATTAAAAAAAATCTTAAGAGTGATCTATAATTCTTTTTGGAATGAAAGACTTCATATATAGTTTTTTTTCTCTTTGAAACTAAGATGACATAACTGACCATGTTTAGAAAATGATAATCTTATCATTTAGTTAAGCATGGTTTACCCAAAACTATTAGAGCCTGTTTTGTTGTTTATAATCTAAATCACGTGGCTGGTGTTGGTTTTCTGAAATTTTTAGCTCCTTATTTTTGGTTTTGGCCTACTATGTATTAGTGTAAGTTATGTAGGCCTGATATATTTGATTGAGCCTCTCCCATGGTGAAAATATTGTCATGATCAATGTTAGTCGTAGAATTTTATATCAGTCAGGCCCTGGTATGTATGTGTGTGGGACATTGAATGAAAAAGAGTGAATGTTTTACTAACAAATCAAGCTGTCTGGCTGCCCAATCATGCTTTTATCCGTGTTTGTACTCCATACACAACTCTGGATAACCAGCGTTCCATTAACTGTGCTGAAACTCTCATGGACAGACTGACCAGTATATATAGATTTTGTATGTTTTTATCATTTTATACACCTAAGCTGCTTGCTGCACCAAAACAAAGAATGAGGTTAGGACACAGTCACAGCCCACTGGCACCGATGTGAGCAGAGACGTTGCGGTGCGGACACAATTAGGTCAAAAACATTCTCATATAATTATGGATTATTGTGGGTTTATCTGCTGCTCTGGTATTGAAAGCGTTTCAGTCTGTCCTCAGATGATTTTCAGCCCTGTTAAAGACAGGACTGACAGTTCCAGGTCTGCACTGTACAGCTCCAACACTAACCCTGCTCCATCTCCTGACCACTGCTGAAAGAGTGCTGTGTGCTTCTTTCCCCATTTGCTTATATCGTAGGTGGCCAATGGATTATAGCAATTAGTTTAGAGTTTTCTTAACCTTATACTTTTGAATTGATTTGCTGTATGTAACGATCACATACACTCTCAGTCAAAAATGAGGATTTTTTTCCATTTATTCTTTTCATTCATTAATTATTATCAACAATAATAAACCTGAAGAAACAGCTGACAAAACTGCTACCATAGGGAAGAAAAACACCTCACACATTTTATCTCCTTCGCATTCGTGAGCCCTCGGACGTTTTTTTTCTTTTTTCTTTTGTTTCTTTTCTTTGAGACCAAATCTTTTGAGTACATCCTATATTAGAATATTGCTGGGAGGATTTGATTGCATTGTTTTCTAGCGTTACTTGAATAATTTTTACAGGCATTGCACTGATTTAATTGATTTTGTTTCTGATTAAAGTTTAGTTTTCTGTAGAACATGTAGGCCCCTTTTTCAAAACAGCTTGTACACGCTGCTCTGTAATTTGACCTTTGGGAAGAGAGCCATGTGGCCAGCAGATGGCGCAGTTGGCCTCATCGGTACTGGTGTAACTGCGTCACACATTGGTGCTTAACATGGGTCTAAGCGGTGGTGCCACCATGTTACAACTTCTTCAAACAAGCATGTCGTTTTAAGGCTTAGTAAAGAGACGTAGGAGAACATAGCAAATAAGAAAAACTTTTTTTAGGCTGTGTCACAGTGTTTGTGTCTCTGATCTGTTTCTACAGACGTTTGGTTTTTTTTGGGGGGGTGGGGTGGGGGGGACCGTGTCACACTATCACTCCAGGCCGGGTCTCTTGGGTAGGTGGCAGCTATAGCAACATGAGGCAGGTGCTGCTCTGAGCCGGACTCCCCAGTGACCTGCAGCACTGCTCAGCTGCTTTTCTGCCCAGTGGCTCACTGAAGAACTCGGGCTCACTCCTGCGCATATGCTCACACACAAATAAGCATAAACGCAAACAGTCCTTTACAACCATCTCTTCAAAAACACACCATAGATTTACACAGCATCCAGCTTCCACAGAGCATGGTTGGTTCCACCATCAGGTTCACCTGCACTCTTTCATACTGACTCCAAATCTCTCTCCGTCATTCTCTCAGTTCCTTGTAGTCGTCTTTCTCTGGCCCCATCCAGGTGTTCATCCCATTCAAAGAATCATGTGGCCCTGATTGTCTTTCTTCAGATCTATGTGCGGGCACAGTTTGAGTATGATCCAGCCAAAGACGACCTCATCCCCTGCAAAGAAGCAGGGATTCGCTTCAGAGTGGGAGACATCATCCAGATCATCAACAAGGATGACCACAACTGGTGGCAGGGCAGACTGGAGAACACGAAGAATGGCACAGCTGGCCTCATTCCCTCACCAGAGCTGCAGGAGTGGTGAGTTAACTTTAAAAAAAAAATCACAAAATAAATAAGGATTATTTATTAAATAATGATTTAGGGAATTGGGCTTGTCCTGGGTTCCCCACAGTATTGTTATGGGAACAATATTGTTATTGCAGTCATATTCAAAGGTATGAGCATCTATGGAGAGGTTCATATGTTTTGTTGTTTTTCTAAATGGAAAGAAGCTGTATACGTTCTACAGAGGAGTAATATGTGGCATATGGACAATGTATGGGAAGTTTTCTATTTTATGCTTCCCTATATGTTAAACTCATCAAATCCATGGAAATTGTGCTCTAGAGTTGGAAGAAAATGTTCCCATTAAAGTGTAAGAGAGACACATAGAGGACATGTGTTTATTTTCCTTTAGAGCAGGGGAGCAGGAGCAGGAAGTCTGGTCCTGGAGGGCCAGTGTCCAGAACAGTTTGGCACTTTTCCTGCTCAAACACACCTGGGTCAACTCACCTGGTAACTGCTAGGTTAAATGAGTGCACTGGAGAGGCTCAATCAAACTGTGCTGGACACCAACCCTCCAGGCCCAGATTTCGGCACCACTATTCTGTGGGACAATGAGTTCATGCCTTCCTTCACTTAAGGAGATACACGTGTGCACAGTAACTGAAATGACCTTTTTGTGCATTATTTGAGCAAAATGTCAAACTATTTCTTTACCAATGATATCACATATAAATCAAAACTGAAATCCAAAACCCAGTTTTAAAAACATAGGTGTTTTCCCAATCAAAGAGAAAGGTGCCTGGTCTTATATGTGTGGAAGAAACTGCCTGGGAGCATTGGCAAGTGGTCAACTGTCCCATAAGGACTTTAATTTCCATCAAATTATAACACCAGAGAACTTCGCTTGCCATGCACGCAAACCAAAAGGTGCTGGAGCTCTGTATAAACTGAGCAGTGGGTTCAGTATTTTATGAGGGTTCATAACAACATCCATGCAAGAGTAGAGTGGCAATGATATAAACAGCAGCAGATGAAAGAAACATTGAGATGGTCATGTAAAACTTCTTTTCTCTTCCCTTTCTAGGCGGGTGGCATGTATAGCGATGGAGAAGACGAAGCAGGAACAGCAAGCCAGCTGCACTTGGTTTGGCAAGAAAAAGAAGCAGTACAAAGACAAGTATCTAGCGAAGCACAATGCAGGTAATGTCTTCACTCAGTGATGCTCTTCAGCTTGCAGGTCATTGTGTGTTCGTCAATAGATACACACCACTTTAATTATGAGGCTGCGCGAGAAGACTGCAGCAGTTACACTATACAGTCTGGTCTTTACCTTTAATATCGATCTCATAAGCCAGTACTTTCAAAGCTGTTCTGCGTATTACCCTGAATATACATTATGAGACCAAAAGTCTGTAAACACCTACTCATCAAATGTTTCTCCTGTAATCAAGGGTAGTTGCCCCCTTTTTTTTGCTGCCCACTTCTGGGTAGCTTTTATGCTTGATGTTGGAACACTGCTGTCAGGATTCGATTGTATTAAGTCACACGAGCATTAGGGAGGTCCAGTTCCGATCAGGTCACAAATGCCACTCCAACTTAGCCCAAAGGCATTGGATGGTGCTTTATCATTTCAGAGAACACAGTTCCGCTTCTCCCCAATTCCAGGAGATGTTAAATCTCTCTAACCAGTGCTTGGCATCGGGCAAGGTGAGCTTAGGCTCATGTGTGGCTGCCCCAAAGTGTTCTGTTTAATGAATACCTGTATCACCAATGTGTGTACCTTAAAAAACGTTAATTTTTTCAGCTTTCTACAAATGACTGTAAACCTAGTTGTAAGGCACCTGTATTGTGTTTGAATCATTTTCAGATACAACAAAAACTGTCCATTTCAATTCCAGACTTCTAAATGCTGTAGGGTATTGCATCTCTTAGAGCATAGCATCACTGTGAAATTTGAATTCTGCTCCCTTTAAAAAAAACACATTGCGGGTGTTCAGGGTGATGCAGGTTTCTCTCACTGACTGCCTCCTGTTAAAGCTGTAACTGCAGCAGCAGTGTGCGCATAACCTGTGAGATAAAAGACATAACCTTCAAGTTAAAAGAGTTAAACAAACCAGAATATGTTTTGGAATAAGGTAGTGATGGACTGTTGTTTTTTTTTTTACTCAGTTAAGTCGTTCTTGCCATAATGTAGAGTAGAACCGTAGTTGAATAGGATCACTAACTGTGTACCAACTCTACCATCACAACTGATGATCCCAAACACATTAAGAAGACAAGAAATTCCACTAATGAACTCTTGACGAAGAAACACCTGTTAATTAAATACCATTCCAGGTCGATTCCTCATGAATCTGATCGAAAAAATGCCAAGAGTGTGCAAAGCTGTCATCAGAGCAATAGGTGATGTTTTCAGTATTAATCTACAATGTAGCCAGTAATAAATACAAAGGAATGAGAAGGGTGTTTCCAAACTTTTGACTTGTAGTGTAAATCTGGTATTTTAGGTCCTCTGGAAGCACAGCATTCAGCAAACCCTTACCGGGGTAGGAATTTTTTTGAATTCCATTTTCAGGATTATGTTGATATCACAGCTTGCAGATGGTCAGTACTATTTTTATATACGATTAACTTCAAGACCATCTGATATAACCGATGGCCAAATTACACCACTGTGGGCGGGAATATCGAGTTTGCTTACATCATGACTTCTTTTACCTTGTTTACTTTCATTTTTGTGCTCTTGTGTGAACAGAGATTTTAAAGTAAAGTAAAGCGGCCCCTTATAGTCATGCGTGAATACACCACAGCACAGCATACAGTGTGATCTTCTTTCTCTGCATTTAACCCATTCACCAAATGAATCAGTGGGCTGCCACCAATGAGGGGCACCCTGGGAACAGTATGGGGACGGTACCTTGCTCAGGGGTACCTCAAGGATGCCACTAGTTGTCCTGGGATTTGAACCCACAACCTTCTGATCGCAGGGGCAACACCCTAACCACTAGGCCACCAGCTGCCCTTTTTGAGAATACTGTGCATTTTCAGAAATATTTGAGGCAGGTGGTGGTCTGGTGCTAAGGTAGTTGTCCCTGCAATCAGAAGGTTGTGGGTTCTGTGAATATGGGGCCACTATACTTACTTTACTCTTCTTTACACATGTGAACGAGGGCTCAGCCTCCCTCAACCCTGGGCCCTATCCACAGCTCTTCCACAAATAGCAGTGAGCCCTGCGGTCAGCACGTGGCCCAAACAGTCGTGCGTGTCTCTGGCAGCACAGCCGCCCGTAAAGAGCGCACCAGCAGCAGGGCTGCAGTCAGCACTTTCTGCTCGTGTGGCTGTTCCACAGGGCCTCATTTCAGCATGCCACTGTGAATCCCAGCCGCTAATGGACACACCTGCACACGCCACACATACCACACTGTGGGGTTTTTATCACAGACAGTGCAGGATGTAGGCAAGATCACCATTTCTTTTTTAATGAGACAACAGAGAGAGAGAAAGGACTGAGGGAGAAAGGAGTGCAAGGGAGAGAGAGAAGCATGGAAAAAAGAGAGTGAAATGGAAGAGAGAGAAGAAGAGTGATGGAGAGAGAAAAGGAGCGACGTGTGAGAGAGGGAAGAGAATACAGGAGAAAGAAAAAGAAGTACTTTAACAGCGCCTACACTGAGAGATCTTAAAGCATCATTTTAGTATTTCTCATCTACTTGTAAACTATTAAAAAACAAAAATGGTGTGCAGTTCATTAACCCAGACACATATTTCAGTGATTCAGGCCTCATTTACTAATTTTCCAGCTATTAGTCTCACCGAGAGGCTTACAGCAGGGGTTAGTGGGCCACTGTGGCAAAGAATGAAAAACTTCCAAGCACGATCGTTTCCAAACTACCAAAGTGCTAGTTTAACCAAGCGTGGCCTCATGCGTATCGCCCTGAGTGTGTTCAGTCCAATAATGCAGTTGATTTGGAAAGATTGTAATTTTCTTTTCAGTGATGAGGAAACCCTTGAACTCCTCAAAACAAATGCAATTATACAAATTTGGCTCCACTTGTTTAATAAGTGTGTCACCTTCTGACGTGAGCTGAACTCTATGAGCTCTATAGTTTTGAGGCTTTTTTTCAGTGTTTTTTTTTTGTTTGTTTTTTTGGCGTGTGTACTCATGCCCCATTAACCTCCATTGTAAGCTTCCTGGGGAGGTTCACTGTTGCAGAAAATTTCTCATTAAAACTGTCATTGAAAGTGTCAGAATTAAAAAAAAAAAAGTACAGAGCATAATTTTTAACCTCTAGATCGTCGGGATGTTGACAGCTCTCCCTTTCTGAGGCCTGGTCATTTGAGTGTAGTATAGATATAGGTAGATGTGGGATATGGAAATGTCTTTTCGTGTTATCTGTGACCTCAGAGGAAGCCAGGGGTTTGCAGTTCACAGTTTTTTCTACTTACTGCTAAGCAGTAGAACTTGTTGCGGTGGAGCTGCACAGAGGAAGTAAACGTCAGTCCAGAGAAAAGAAGTGAAGCATTGAAGTGTGTATGTGATTTGCATATGGTCACTGTCTGAACAAAACCTTGGATAAACAAATTTGTCCTTCTTTGCATCATTAGTGTGACTGGTTGATCTGAGGCCAGGTATTGATCATTGAAAAACAAACAAATTTTTGTGCTTGAGTCCCCTCTTTAAAACGTGATATGAGAGAGAGAATGGTCAGGTCGCCTTCAAAGTTGTGTTTGGGAGAGAGAGACTGTGACGTCATGGATAAGGAAGCCAGAAAAGGACAAAAACGCAAAAAAACCCCATAAATGCAGCAGACTCATAAACAGACTTCAAGACTCTAGCGCTCAGGTTATGTATTATAAAAAGACGTGTGTCACTGTTTGTTGTGGTTCAATTAAAATTAATGAGTCTGTGAATGTGGCTACATGTTCAGCCATTCTTACCCATGAATGGCTTGATAAGAGCCGCCGAGGTTGCACTCCCCCAGTGTTGCAGCAGTAGAAGATTGCAAGAAGATTGCAAGAAGATCGGAGCAAGAAGGTTTTTTTTTTAACAAACTTTTTTGGCCCCATAAAACCAGTGGCACTGTTTACACTGTAGCAAAATTTAATGATAAACAGACCAAAAGAAATCTGAATTGAAGTAAAATATCTTGTTCTATTGATCTACCTCAAGTTAAGAATTTTTTTCCTTCTCATGTAAGGTTACGTTTTTGGAGAGACAAGGGTTTGTTCTGATAGCAGCAGTATGATTACAGTGTATTTTGTATTTAATTTTACCAGCATTTGGGGATAATTGTATTGATTTATTTTATGTGCAAATGAACTGAACGTGGATGTTCAGTTCTAGGAAAACACCTCAATTGACACATGACCTTTACATTATGCAGAGCTGCTGGTAGCCAAGTGGTTAGGGTGACCGCCCTGCAATCAGGAAGTCATGGGTTCGATTCCCAAGACCGCTAAGCACCTCTGAGCTACCCTAAGCAAGGGACCGTCCCCACACACTGCTCCCCGGACGCTGTGTTCCTGGCTGCCCGCTACTTCACTTGGTGAATGGGTTAAAATGCAGAGGAAGAATTTTGTGCTGCTCACACTGTGCTGTGGTGTGTTCATGTATGACAGAATGGTCTCTTTCACTTTAGTTTCTTGGAATTTTAAAAAGGTTCTTCACACACATCTCTTAAATGAACCATTCTTTAATGAATCATCCCCTTTGAAAGGTTCTTTGGAGAGCCAAAAGTGGTTCTTGTGCAAATGTTTGAATCTGATGTTTGAGTAAGTTAAATGGACCTCTTTCCAGGCCGTTCTGGTTCTGTTGAGTCCAGCCTGAGGCTGGGGCCCGGTGGTGAGCCACAGTGCGCTGGATTCAGGGAGCGGCGTGGCCCCTCTGCCAGCAGTGCAGTGGAGCGCAGCTCAGCCATAATCCTCTCTGAGCCCAGCGTCCCACTTTACTGGATCTGATTAGCACGCACCCAGCCACAGAGGCAGGGAGCGGGCCGGTTCGGGGATATTATGATTCTCTTTTCTCGGTCATTTAACAAATTCCTCTTTTGTTATTTAATTGCGTAAAGATGCTCATGTAGGGTACTTTTTCTGGCTGAGAGCTTTTGGCCACTGAGTGCCGAGTTGGTCCTGCGGCCCGGCATTGATGAAATGATATTAGAAATGGGGTGTACTGAGGACAGCCCTTTTACCCTTTACTGTAGGAGGGTCGTGCCCTTATGACCCAGTCTTTGGAGAACCCAGTGCAGAAGTACAGCCCTATAGCAAGACATCTATATGTCTGTGTATCTGTCAACACTGGTCCATTGCACTTGGAAATCAGAAAAAGGGAGAAGTTTCCAGAAGTTGGACAAGGTTCACCTTGTCTATTACTATGGAAATGTGTTGTAACAATGTTTTTAGGTTCCTTCTTGGTTCATGTAATCATCAGTGGTTTTAGTTTCCAAGCATAACATCTTAAAGCTCGGATTGAAAGTCGTTTGAGTACAATGAAATACAGCATACATTTTCGTGTTCATGTTCTCTTATCAGATCATATCTTAAAGATGAGTACTTGTCTGATTTAGGCTAGTAACAAGTGAACCAACTGTGTGTGCATTTCATATATGTAGTTAATCCTTGTCTCGGTCTGTATAGTCAGATTCACTGGCATTAATACAACTGTGAGTTACACTCTGAAAGGAATTCTTCTGCAAAATTGACCCCAGATCAGCCAAGATGTGTTTTGGTGTCCAAATTTTAATTTGGAGCTACTAAAAATAGTTAGAACTGGAACTACAAGACTAGTGTCTGCCTGCTTGACCTGGATCCTGGTTGAGAGACATTTTGTTGATATATTTATGGAAAAGATGTAAGTGACCACTGGCTTCTACTGATTGTAGCAACATTAGACTCGCAGCCCCAGTTTTGAACTACAGAAGCAAAATGTGGACACAAAACTTGTCTTGGTTGATCTGCATTTGGGGTAAGTAAAAATGGGTGAAATTTTTGTACATGTATTTTTTTCTATGCAGAAAATAGAATTATTCTAATGTGTAAAACAGATGATGATGATGATGATGATTATTATTATTACTTGAATCTGCTGTGTATTCTTTCTGTCTGTGGTAATAATGTTCACGCCGCACCATTAAAGACAGATGTAACAGTGTTTCTGCACCTTCAGTGTTAATGCATGCTGCATCAAAGTTCGACGCTGCCTTCTTCACAGTCCATTACTATAAATGTCAGATGCATGTTGCATCATTTTTTTGAGTTTCACTCTAAGCCTCTTTTGTCTGCTTCGCAACAGCTCCATCCGCGGCACTCCCCCCACTGTGTGCCGTGTGGATGGCCAGCGATGTTAAAGTCTGTCGTGTTGTTCTGTATGTAAAGGGCAGTGCTGTGTCAGAGCTTTGACTAAGTGCTATTGTTCTCTCTGTTGACTGATGTTGTTCTGTATCTGAGCCACATCTCAATGACCCTCCCCTGTCCATTTTTCATGCTGTCTCCTTACCAATGGCCTCTGTGCATGTAAGTAACATGGAGTGACTTTGTCGCTGTGGTTTATTTTCTCTCTGCTGCTTTCTGTCAGTGTCTCAGCTGTGGTGATGATAACCTAGTTTTCAAGAGTGCTTATTACCACGTAGGTTTGTTTCTGTTGTGGGAACAACAGATAACGAAGCTTTGAAACCAGGCCTAATAAGCAGTTTCACTATATGTGTGTTGTTTCTTTTTTGTTTTTTAATGTTTGTTTTTGCCTGCCCTCTTATTTTGATGTGCTTCTCCTTTTACACCCTGTAGTTTTTCTGTTATCCATTAACCCCTTGGTGCTTTCATATAATTAAAGATCACATATTGTGTAAAATTGACATTTCTAAACATACCATACACTTTTTAGGCCATACCATCCATGTATGCAAATTAAGCAACAAAAACAGCCAATTTTTAAAATAAAATGAACACATTTATATACACTATATGGACAAAAGTATTGGGAAGCCTGACCAAAACAGCAACAGGGGCATTGCATTCAAATACATAGACTTCAAAATGGAGTTGGCCCTTTGCAGCTATAACAGTTTCCACTTTTCTTTGAAGACTTTCCAAAAGATTTTGGAGTTTCTGTGGGAATTTGTGCCCATTCATTCTGTGGAGCATTTAAAAGGTCAGACACTGATGTTGAATGAAAAGGCCTGGCTCGCAATCTCCGTTCCAGTTCATCCCAAAGGTGTTGGATGGGGTTGAGGTCAGGACTCTGTGTGGGCCAGTCAAGTTCTTCCACACTGAACTCATCCAACCATGTCTTTATGGACCTGGTTCTGGGGCACAGTCATGCTAGAATAGGAAAGGACCCTCCCCAAGATGTCCAAAATGTTTTGGTCTGCTGAAGCATTGAGATTGCCCTTCACTGGAAGTAAGGGGCCACCAGAATACAATGATTAAGAGGTGTGTCCCAGTACTTTCGTCTATCCGTTCCACCAACAGCAGTTTGGCTTCGTCCATTTGCACTGAAGTCATAAGGAGTGTTTCAGGTAAAAGCTGACATGGTATAAACATTAACTGTGTGTCACAATAGTTACAGCATAAGCCAATAATCTATGGAGTGTTTAGATGCACCAGCTGAAATGACCAGTGTATATAGAGACATGGTAGATAAATAAACAGGCAGTTCAGTGTAATGTTCTATTATTGGATATTCTTTTACCTTGCTATTATGAAACACAGGCCCATTAATATAAGCATGTAGCCATGGACATGACTAAGAAGTCTACAGTAGTGCGACAAGGCAAAATATTCTCTGTCATGTGTCTCCTCATCAAAGTTATTTCATATAAAAGAAAATGTTGACAGCCTTTCAACCAATATCAGACTGTCAGCTCTAGCATTAGCTCAAGTTAGTGAATAAAACAGTGGATAAAAGACCTTTCTTACCTTTAAAATGGCAAAGACAGTTTAGTTTGGAATAAAACCCATTTTGAAATGTACTTCTCTGTCTACTACTCAATATTACTTTGTGCTTCTGTTTACTTATTTATTTTAGTCAAAGTAGCTGTACTGCCTTGTCACAGCCAAGAACCAAACCCAACTCCTGATCCTCACTAATATCAATTTAAACTGTAACTAAAGGATCCGGTTCTATCGCTATTGAGAAATTTATCATAACAATAAATATTGTCCCAGCTTTCCTTCATATGTGAAATATATGTGGCAAGAGACTGGAAATGGTCAAGTACAAACGAATTGTGACTGTTTTTGCTTGGAAGGAAGCTCAGGGACCATTATTCAGCTCTGGAAAAAATAAGAGACCACTGCCATTTATTTTTAAATCAGCATCTCTATGAGTATGACAGCCATTTAATGCCACTGTCTGTTAAATTCCTACACAAGCACCTCATTCTGCTTTATGAGGTACTGATTAGTGATCACCTGAATCA
>JBBPCX010000002.1:7051113-7118012 GCA_037974365.1 Hydrocynus forskahlii
TCATGGCAAGAACCACTTAACGAAGTAAAAAAAAAAAACCAGTCCATCATTACCTTATTATAAAACATGTTCTGGTTTGTTCAACTCCTTTTTTTGTTTACTGCATAATTCCATGTGTTCCTTCATCATTTTGTTTGCTTTAAATATTAACCTACAATGTAGAAAATAATAAAAACAAAGAAAAAACATTGAGCGAGAAGGTGTGTCCAAACTTTTGACTGGTCCAAACCTTTTACCAGGTCTCTGTCTTACAAGTCCCTTTACTTCTAAATGATATGTGTGTGTGTGTGTATGTGTATCCGTCTGTCTCTCTCCTTCAGTCTCTCTTTTTTTTTAATTATTTGATCATCAGCGGTACTGAACAGTTCACACAGTACAGCTCCAGACTCTTTTGTCCTTTTTTTGTTCAGCTCTTTCTGTTTTTGCCTTTTCTTTTTGCATGTGGTGTATTTATTGACTTGCGGTTTGATTTCTTTTGCATTCCTTTTCACTGTGCTCAGCTTCCCAGGTGGTGCAGGAAGCTGCCTGTAAGTATGACAGGAAGTGGACCTGCTTCTAATTTTGAGTAGCTCTCCTCAAAATCTACCCCAGATTTTACCCTCTGTCAAGTTTACAGAGACAGTCCGAGACTCCCACATTTAAAGAAAACCTCCATCAGTATGACCCCCCTGTACCTCCCAGTACTTCAGTGTCCTACTTCATGCTTCATGTTATTTCAAATGAGATCTTCATGTAGTTGCACAGTTTCCTTCAACTCTTCATGAATCATGAGGTTAGAATCAGAATCAGTATTGGGTAATAAGACATGTTTGTGCAACGTGTTACACCTTAGGTAAGAACAGGTAAGCATTTTGCACCTTAAGTAAGAACACAGAAATTACTTGCTTTAAATATATTATTATTTTGATTCTTTTGATTATGTTCACATCTACATGTCTCCTTAATACAAATTGTGCCTTTGTATTTTAACACAATTAAGACCATATATGGAAACAGTATGTGGCGTTACTAGGTCTCTGCCTTACAAGTCCCTCTACTTCTAAATGATGCTTTATAACTGTAGTAAATGGAGCAAATGTAACTTTAGTATAAGGTCTCTTACGTCAGTATAATGTCATTGACTTCATAAAACAGTTTACGTTGTCTTGTGAGTACTGGCGTAATCTGTTTATAAATACTCAATGATTGCTTAATAAAAATATTATTGAATGCTTATGCATGTTTTACAAAGTTCTTCAAGTGAAGTGTAATCTGTGTATATGGACACTATATTTCACAAATAGTGAACAAAAATGGTCCAGTATGGATTTGTGGGGCAGTAACAGTAAACGTTCATTTAAAACATCCTTTTTTATATTCTTCATTATTGAGCAAGCACTCTTACCTTTGTATAGCATTGTGTGTGTATGCGTGTTTACTCTTATTAGTATAGTTGTGGAGTTTCTGCCCAAAAAGGTAGCTGAACTCCATACTCCCACGTCTGTGGTGGTGGTAAAGTCCATAAAACATTTGTGAGTGGATAAGAATAGACATCCACCACATGCAGCAGTGTGTGTGAGCTAAATACACTACTGGTCAAAAGTTTTAGAACACCCCAATTTTTCTGTATTTTTTGTATTGAAATTCAAGCGGTTCAGTGTCTCATTGTTCATTCTGCAGAAAGTTCTTCCCAACTATGTTGCAGATGTTCCCATAAGCACTTATAAGTTGCTTTGCTTTCACTCTTCTGTCCAGTTCATCCTAAAGCAGCTAGATGGGGTTTAAGTCTGGAGACTTCGGGCCACTCCATGTTTTCCAGCTTACCATCTTGTTCTTTTTTACTGAGGTAGTTCTGGCAGAGCTTGGACTTATGTTTTGGGTCACTATCTTGCTGTAGGATGAACCCAACCAACTAGCCACATACCAGAGGTACTGTATGGAGCTACAGAATTAATTCCCACTTCTGGGTAACCTTACCATTTTTAAACCTCTCGCAGTTCAGCACTGTCCTTTGTACCATTTCATGCTATTCATTGGACTTGAACTGTTTGATTTTCAATAAAAAAAGCTTGAAACACTGGGGTGTTCTAAAACTTTTGACCGGTAGTGTATATTATGTTATATTATTAACTGTAGTTCCAGTATTGGTCTGTCAATATTAATTTGGTCTGTCAATAATAATTTTTCATGCATCTGCAAATAAAGCTCCTGGCAGAAATTATGAAATCGCCACACTTGGAGGATATTCTCCCAGGAAAGACTTTATAGCGAATAAATATATGTATGACACAGAACAACTTTTGCTTGGTAGCTGAACATTATGTCTCTAAGAAATGAACCTCATTAAAACATATTACATTACATAATTATTTTATTTATTATTTTATTTATTTATTATTTTCTAACATGCAAATTAATCTGCAGATAAAATAGCACTGTTGGACTCGGCTAGTTGAAAGCAAGCGTGGCCCCAACAAGAGGGTTGCCAACTGAAGCAATAGAAGGGAATATAAAAGTCCTTAAAGAAGGAAATCCAACCTGGAGTGTAACGAAAGATCTTACCAGTCTGCGGTGTGTAAAATAGACCGGGGGAAGACATCAAAGCATCAGAATACAAACCTAAAAGCAATTGGCCTTGAAAAAGCCCAGTTTCTTAGTTGTTCAAAGAAAATGTACAACAGAACGAATGGGCAGAAACAGGCATCAGTGTAAGAACTGTCTGGAATGGGCTGAATGAAATAGGATTTACACGCAGAAAAGCCAAAAAGAAAAACGTCACACCTAAACAGAAGAGAGCACGTTTGCAGTGAGCTAAAGAGAAGCAGTCATGGAGTGTAAATGATGGAATGAAAGAGATATTAGTGATGAATCACAAATCTTCACTTGCCAAGGAGATGATGCTGATACTTTAGTCTGGAGCCGTTCTAATGAAACATAATGACGACTGCCTGAAGAAAACAATCTAATTTCACCACATATTTATGATCTGGGGCTGCATGTGAGGTTAAGGAGCAGAGTAGATGGCAATCATTAACTCAACAGTCAGTCTTCACACAGGTGTACACTGACATTTTGGACACTTTTCTCATTCCTTCAATAGAAAAAAAGGTTCATTTTTCAGAATGGTAATGCATCTTGTTACAGAAAAGTCATATCAACTCAGTGACATCGCCAGCAAACAGTCCGGATCTCGGTCTCATTGAAATTTATGGTGGAAATAAAAAGGCCAATGACAAGGCTCCATCCTGCAGAGCTCATCTGTCATCCGCTTTAAGAGAAAGTTAGTTTGAAGGAGAAAATTGTTTTTCATTTCTGAAGTCCTTGCCTCAAGTAGTTCAGGCTTATGCTGGAGCAACAAAGAAGTAATTTCTGTATGGTGATTCTATCATTTTTCCCTTCCCATTAAGTGAAATTGAGATTTAGTTTTGTGCCACACCTGTGATTTGTGTATTTGCTGCGAAGTAAAAAACCTGGGTGAACATCCTCTAAATGTGTTGATTCCATAGTTTTGTTGTAATAGATCACCTTCTGAATCAACATAGATCAGGTTGGACATGAGTGGAATTGGTGCAGACTGTGGCACATTGCTGTACAAGCAGCGTTTTTCTGGGCCTTTTCTATAAGTGCCCACCTCAGGGCTTCTCTGTTCCTCCACTGGTTTCCTCCTCTCCGGTCTTTCTTCTCTCACCCTGTTTCTCATCCTGCAGGACGAATCACTCCAGCGACTGCAGAAGGAGTCTGAGATCCTCCAGAAGACGTATGCCCACTACTTCGACCTGACCATCATCAACAACGAGATAGACGAGACAATCCGTCACCTGGAGGAAGCAATAGAGCTGGTGTGCACCACGGCCCAGTGGGTGCCCGTGTCCTGGGTCTACTAGAACACCCCTAAATCGTCTCACAGTCTGCACCCCACAGCCCCAATCTCTGCCATGCATCTCTGCAAAAAAAGAGAAGAAAATCCCTGCCTCCAATTTTTCAGAAACCTCCATGACCTTCATTCAGTCCAATCTCGGCCCACTTTAGACGTAATGTTGTACTAAAAAAATCTGAATGTTGTCATGTCTTTATAGATAGGTTGCAACATTTTGTAGACTTTTGATTTAAAGAGACAGTATCCTAAACCTTTTTTTTTTTGGTTTGTTTTTCCTCCTCTAAATGAATCTAAAAACATTGTTTTGAAGTCCAAAGGAAAACATACTGCAGCAGCATCCTAAGAGTTTTATCCACCAATAGTCCATATCCTTCATTAAGCCTTTTTGTCTTTTTTTTTTTACATAGCCCATTTGTTTCAGTGCAGTTTTTGTGTCTCTCTGTTCACATCACCTCAGGTACTGTCTCTCTAAAGAAACAAAGTGCAGAAATGTTTTAGATCTGAGATCTCATGCATGTGAACATTTCAGCATTCACAGGCTTTTACATGCTGTCAGTGTTACCAGTGTCAGACTACTGTTATCCACAGCAGAGAACATTCCATTCGTCTGGACAGACTCTCTCCGACCCAGACTACCCAGTGGAGAGTGAATGAAAAAGAAAAAAAAAAACAAACCTATGCACATCCTTTGGGCACATCGGGACATTTCAGGCAACTTTCTAAACCATGTCTTTTTACCAGCCATGAAGTGAGATGTGTTTATGGGCTCGGTTTAAGTTGTTGTAAGATCGGGAGTGGAGGGGCGGGGTGGGTTACAAAAAGAAATATATTCTGGTTTTGCCATTTCAGAAATGTGTTGTCAGAGAGTATTAATGTTGAATCAAGAGAAGAAAAAAAAACGGTTTGATTTTTATTTTATTATGTGTAACTGTTTCAGATAGAGGTGCACTCGACTCGTTTTTGCAAAATGAACTGTGTTGCAAAAGAAGCCCTGATTCGTGCATCTGAATGATTCTGTACATGACAAACGGTTTACTTTCAGACTGCCCTGTGTAAATTCCTCTGCTGACGGCTGACCGGCTCTTCAGTATGAACAGTTTTTTTAAATATATTTCCTTTTCTGTGGTGAAGAAGCTGAGTGTCGTCTGCTCTGTGCTCGGTGCTGTGCTGGCTGCCTCTGCTCTTATGCTTGGCTGCTGTGTGTGTGTTGGCAGAGATGGAGCGGATGGAAACATTTCTCCTCAGTGGCTCTTTTTTCTGTTGTTTTCCTTTTTTGCTGCAGCTGTGGTAGGTCACATCCTGCCTGCCTGTCTGGGCATGACTGCACGTGGGATAAATGCCCAGGTGAGAGAGAGAGAGAGAGAGAAACGGGGGTGGGGGGAGGAAGAGACAGGAGAGATATAGAGATTAAAAAAGAAGAGATGGAAGAAAGACAGAAATAAATAGAAACAGACGAGAGAAGTTAAAGAAAAAGAAAGAGAGAATGAGCCTGGGAGAAAAAGAAGTGTGCTGTGTGTGTGAGAGAGAGAGGGAGAGAGAAAGTATGAGTGTGTTCTGTTTTCCATCAGGTTTCCCATTCAGACCCTAAAGTGCGTCTACAGGAGACGAGTGCTGGCCAATCAGATGCTCACTGCAGGCCAAAAGTACAGAAACAGGCAGCGATTTTGAAAATAACACATCTATTAAGGTTTAGCGAAATTATTTTTCCCAAAAATATTCCTTATTCCACCCCCAGTACCACAATCACCCAGTTCAAGAAAGCATGAGTGGCCTAATAAAGGGCGTTTGGCTGATGCTGTTATCCAGAGTGACTTGCAACCATTAGTTACAGGGACAGTATCCCTAGAGCAACTGAGGGTTAAGTGTCTTGCCCAAAGACACAATGGTAGAAAGTGGGGGTTTGAACCTGCAACTTTGTGGTCATTAGGCAAGTGTTTTACCCACTAAGTGTTCACCACGACTAGGCCTCCCTCTCTCTGGGTGGGTAGGATACCCCCTGTGCGTGATGTTGGTTCTATTAGTGTTTTCCTACAAGTGTGTTGAGCTGCCCAGTGGAGCTGCAGTAGCAGCAGTTGGAAAACATACAGTAGCACCTGAGATGCTAGCCTTTACCCACCCGTCTTGGTAGCATTGTGTGATCGGAGGTCATCACGGAGGATGGAATTGGACAGAACTACTTCGGCTTGGAAATAATAATGTAAAAAAAAAAAAACTTGAATAAAAAAGAGTGCACTCGTTTGCACTCTGTGCACATATTTAATGTATTATATGGTAAAACCTGGAGAAAGTCTTGATAACTATGACGTCCTCTTATACGGACTGTTTTCAATTATTTAAAATTCCCAATGTAACACACCTGCTTCAGTTCATCTAGCCCTCAGGAACATCTGAACGGGTCAGTGGATGTGATTAAGTTGTAGTAAAACTCATGAATAGACATTCAGTCCAACTATTTTATTTTTCTGAGTTATTAAACATTATTGTTGGAAGAAATTATAACTACATCAAAAGTGCTCCTAACTTTTTTGTATGTTCAGAGACCCAGTCATCCATGATGAAATGTTCACACTGTAAAGGCAGCTTGAGGTTTATAAAGGCTGGCGTTGTTTCTGAACATGTGGACTATTAATGTATCTGCGATCTGGATGGGTCTGTGCGTTCTTCTGGTGCAACTTCAGTCAAGCCCTTTTCTGCACAACCCAGCAAAGATGCCCAAAATGGATATTATAGCCAGGTGTGTTTACTTTAGAGTTGGAACTAATCTCTGATAGAAAACAGGTATGCTTGACATTCTTCTACTAGACTTTGAGAAGAATGGAAAAAATGAAACGAGGACTATTTTTGTTCTTTTCAGATGTAGATGCATCACTGTGCCATAAATCAAAGCCAAAGTGTTTAGAGCAAGTTCTCTAAGCATAATAAGGTAAGATGAAGGCCAACTGCTGTTGTCCTCTACTGTCCTACTGCCTTGTGATGTTTTTAGCACAGGGGCAGCAGAGCTGTGACTGGGCTCAATAACAGTCCCTACGCGTCTCCAGTGAATCACGTCCTGCCTGCTGTAAACCTTGACTGTGACCATGATTGAACACAGTATTTCCTGCTATGACCCACAATCCTAGGGTGACCAGAGCTGCCTAAACATTTGTCACGTTGTGGCCATCTCTCATAAACTAAAAGTCCACAACGGCCCGAGATGCGCATAAAACATAAAACCACGGCCGAGCTGGTAAAGAAAGTCCGCGCTGAGGTGTCCTCTTTTTCACAATTCCAAATCTGGTCACCCTAAGTAACCCAGCTGGAAAACACTAGCAAAACTGCTTTCACCATGCAGTTAGCTCCACATCGTGTCTGTAAATCCGCAGTGTTATTGAGACAGTGTTACAGGGTTGCAGTGCTTTGCTGAATGCTACGCTAACATACTGAGGGGTGAACCTTCTACTTTAGAACCTTCTAATTCAGTCATGTGCAAAAATTTGAAAACCTCAGGTCAAATAACGTGTTAATTTGATGAACATAAAAACACTCTGAAGGGACCAGGCTTAAATGACACTCATTTGCTGTCTCAGATATACAGGCAAAACATAATACTTAATACTCTTACGGTTTGTCACTTTGGATAAATGCGTCTGCCAAATGATTGTAATGTAATGTAAAATATAAAGTGTGCCATGACACTTGCACAGGCCACATTTTCTATTTTTCCACAGTATGTTAAATTCTGAATGAATGGTAAACAGTAATTGTGCATTATAAGGTGCAGAAGTGTGTTCCCTGCAGAGGGATTATATACAACTAAACACCCAAATACAACTATATGTGTATTTTGTTGATGCACAAGACCTTCCTCTAATCTAAGACTGCACCTCATTAATTAAGGAAAAAAAACTGCAGTAAAAGATGGCAAAAGACTAAAATATATGGAACCAGCTCAGAAATGTTTATGTGAACCTGCAGTTCTGCATCTGGGGATTAGTTGATCCCTGGTTAACCGATGGATTAAATTAATGAAAATGAAAGAAGAGTGTTCCCTGGGAAGTCTCTTTCGAAATCAAACCGAACTTAGAATAAAGGTGCTGCAGTGTGGCTCAGCGGGCCCTTATGGCCCAGCCTGTGTCTTGTGTCTTAATTCAAGGCCTCATTTCAGAATCAGTGGCACAGATCAGCAGATTAATGCCACAGTGCTACTGGGCTTGAAGCAGGAAAACTAGCTTTATTGATAACACTCAACATGCATTAATATTAGAATGCTCATGTACTGCAGCAGCAATTAAACAGCATTTTCAAACCTCCATGGTATGTGTAGTTTGGCTAATTATTTTAAACTATTACAAAATTTACAATGATACCTGAAAAAAATAATTAGTGAAAATAGAGAGTGTCATACAGCTACACGTGTATAAACCCATGGAAAATGCTGTGAGACAGACAATGCTTGGAGGATGACATCATCGCTTGTTAGAATTTTTATTCTAAGTACATTAAGTATACATCCTCTAGTGTGCAGCAGTCATGATCATAGGAGCACAAGGCAATGATAAAACCATTCCATTTGGTTAGGATACAGAGCAGCTTAGAGAGCCGAGTGCAGCTAAGCCTTGCGTTAAAAGAAGATTAATGAATTTATTAAAACTAGGAATGTCTACATTTACCCGGTTGAAAGAATCATACGAGAGGCAAGCATGTAACGCCATCTGTTAAAATGACAGCAACAGTAGACAGTTTTACAAAACATTACCTGCTTACAAATGACACAAAATTACGCAACGAAGCAAAGCCTGACGCGCGTTCCATTGTAGCCACGCATGTGTTGTGATGTCTTATCTGCAATACCATAAAATAGGTTTTATAGTAAACCTATTTTTTAAGGTTTTAATGTTGCCACTACAGCAGCAAGGGGACCAAAGTGCAATGTTTGTAGTGGGCCGAGGGCCAGAAAGACAAAACAATAAATCCCTGGTGATGCAACAGTCGTCCATGGCCAGGAGTCCAAGAGAGCACAGTTGGTGGGAAGGATGGCCTTCTCTCTCCTCCAGCACTCAGTGTGATGCCCTCCAGCACACACGTCTGTTAGCTGATGTAATAGTTAGTGATGTAATTGATAGTGTTCTCCTCCAAGCATGTTGAGCTGTCCAGTGGGGTTCGTAGCAGTTCAAAAAGCTTCATATGTAGCACATAATAAATAGCCTTCACCCTCCCAGCTCAGTAGAATTATGTGATAGGACCCAGGCAGCGCTGAGAATTGGCAATTGCTGAATTGGGGTGAAAATTATGGGGGGAAAGAGAACAAAACAACATACAAATAAAGTAGGAAGGTGGGATTTAAACAAATTTTTTAGGTACTTTTACACTATGTGTCAGGTTCCTGGACTTTGCACCACTCTGAATGAGGATTTTCCATTGAAATGAAAAAGTAGTCCAGACCTAGGCTCAATCTCTTTCCAGGAAACTGCCTTCATATTTTGTTTCTAAAGTACTTTTAAAAAAGTATACAAGAATTGAATATATAAAAATAATATTTGTTACCTCATTGGTGGGGGTAGGTGGAGGTGGGAAACCTCCTGGCGGGTCATCACAGCCCAATTTTGGCTACTTTGGATAGCCCTGATCTAGAATTATTATAACGGTATTATTTAAAAAAAAAATATATATATATATTTTTGGTGTAATCATAACTATGTATCATAATTTCCTATAACGACACTATTAGAAGCTAGCAAAGTGGCAGTCACTTTGGTTAAGTGTCCCTAAAGCTGAAAATGCATTGTTACAGGAAAGTACATAGATTGTAATAGCTGTCTAAAAGCATTTTTCAACCTCTATGGCAAGTAAAATCACTCTACATAACTTATTTAAGCTAATATGTCCCTTAGATGTCTGTAACCGTCACTTTAAAAAAACAAATCAAATCTCCTGTTGAAAACACACAGAAATATACACACACATCTGTGCGCACTGCTGGAATAGCCTCTTAACATTCATTTAAACAAACCATTTAAAGATGTAGAAGAAACATCTTTTTCTCTACCAGTACCACATTTCAGAGAAAGTCTTTGGAACCACAGCCGCTGGTGATTCCTACTTTTGTCGAGACATACAATCCGCTCGTCCAGGAAATGATCTCTCGCCTGCGCAGCTATCAGTCCAAATGTTTCTTCTTCCAGCTGTTGGCAAACCATCTTTTCTTCCATGTGTCAAGCTTTCATGAGGCCAAAGTGGAAAAAGAGGCTGTGTGAGCTTGAAGGAGGAACAGACATGCCAGTAGTAGTGTCAGAATTTGACCAGCGCTTGACAACCCATGGGCTGCAGACACCTGGCCCTCAGCTGGCTCCAGCAGGGTGCCGTTCCTGGGACCCTCTGTCGTATTCCCCATCTCCTCCCTCAACTCCTGGTGAAGTAGTTTTGAGATGAGGCTGTTGAACTTGTTCTCGGTGGTGGGGTAGTCTGGAATGGCCGTGGTAAGATTGAGCTCTGCAGGGTCAATGCAAGTACCATTCAGACGGTCATAGTTGACCTCGCTCAGGTCCAGGCCGGCTACTGACGAAGGGGAGGCACATGGGATGTCCCTCACCAGCTTATAGCTCTCCATCCACTCCTTCAGCCATTCCAGCTCACAGTTGCACTCCCAGGGGTTGCGGAACAAGTAGAGGCGTCCAATGAAGTAGATGGGTTGGAAGACGGAGAAAGGCAGTGTAGTCAGGTTGTTGCTGTTTAAATGCAGCGTCATCAGGCTGGTCAGATTCTCGAAGGCGCCCACTTCTATAAAAGACAAGCGGTTGCGGTCCAGGTAGAGCACCTCCAGCTCCACCAGGTCACCAAACCAGTTTTTGGAGATGTTGGTCAGCAAGTTTCCACCCAGATTCAACATCTTGACACGGCTAAGACCCTTGAAAGACTGTAGTGGCAGTTCAGCCAATAGGTTGTCGTTCAAGTAAAAGTTCTCCAGTCGTCCCAGGTCCTTAAAGGCCTCATCATGGATGACGCTGATGCGGTTCTCTTGTAGATTGAGATACTTGAGGTTGCTCAGGCCCAGCAGGGAGTTATAGGCCACCGCTTCGATCTTGTTGCGCTCCAAGTAAATGTGCGTCAGGTTCTCCATCCCTCGTATGGCGCCTGGGACGCGCCTGAAATTGTTCTGAAAGCAGAGCAGCTCCCTCAGGGATATCTGCTCCAGAAAGATGCGATCAGGCATGTTGAAAAGGTTGCAGTCAGAAAGGTCCAGGCGCACCAACCGTTTGAGCGAGGTGAAGGTGCGCGTGTGGAGATAGCGGATATACTCATTGTGGGCCATCTTCAGCTCCAGCAGGTTGGGGAGCCCTTTGAAAGCTCCTGGTGTGATGAAGGAGATGTTGTTGTGATCCAGGGAGAGCGACTTGAGCGACGGCAGTGTGCCAAAGGCTCGCTCGCCCAAGAACTTCAGGCTGTTCTTTTCCAGGTTGATGGAGGAGGCCTCGCAAGGGAACTCGGAGGGAAGCTCGGCCATGTTGACGCGGTCACACAGCACAGTGCAGCTTTTTTCCTGAGTGCACGTGCAGCTGGGGGGGCAGGAGCGGGTGCAGGCCCACAAGGCCACGCCATGTGGCAGCATCAGGAGCATCACTGTGGAAGAAGTGACAGAGCTTTCAGAAGCTTCAGGTGTAAGTTCACTGTGTTCACAACTGTGTAATTGTTGTATTTACATATGTTTTGAAAAGTTGGTTTTTTTTAACGAACTATGGCAGTGGTTCTCTTTTCTGGTCCTAGAGTACCCCCTGCTCCAACACACCTGATACAGTTGTTACCCAAATGGGAAAAGGGGAAAACTGTACTATGAATCAATCAATCAATGCATATATTAGCCAATCTAACAAGCACATTTCATTATAAGATGATGTAGAAAAGTAACTAAGAGGAGCATGTTTCAGATGATCAGTGGAGACCAACAGTCAATAGATTTTTAAGTTAGAAATAACGCATAAAGATTAACTTTAAGATGAAGTTACAAAGATATTATTTTGATATTAAAATCAAAAACTAAAAAAAGCCTGTAGAAATCAGAAATTAAATATAATTAAACATACGTTTGTTTGCTTTCCATCATAATTCGACCCCTAATGACCGTTCCTTTTTTTCACTATATTTTGCATTATGAAAACAAATTACTCAAAGTCCATTTAATTAACTGCTTAAGTCATTTGCTGGCTATTTAAGGTATGCTTGAAGACACAGAGGCCAAATAAAAAAAGGGATAACTATTCCAGTCATGCTGAAACAGAATTCAGGTAGCTGGCCACTTTTAAATGAATTTTGTGTTCTCCTCCACAGGCATGGAAATATTAAAAGAGTGATGGAGAGCTTGCGCATGAGGAATAATATAATATGAGTCACCGAGACAGGAAAGTGGGATTTTCTGCCCGCTGCCCTCCACAGTGAAAATTGTTACAGTGATTAAGAACGGCCAGATTAGGGCTTATAAAAACACAGCGGGCATTGATTGTTCCGTGGACTTCATGTCTGGCTTGAAATTGCGGTTCATCTGCACTTTGTAATCTGATAAATTGCTGCACCTGACACAGAACATGACCTAAAAACCACCGCCTGCAAGCCTGCAATCATTTTAGTTCCAGCAAAGATTGTTGAACTAGATTGTAGAATAAGCAGGTCTGTTCAAAAATGTGCAGTTCTTACCGGCGAGAACGGAGCAAAACATCGCTGAGCCTTTTCACCTGTGGCATGTCAGGATAAAATGCCTGGAAAGAAAAATAAGGTCTGGTGTAGGTCTATTTCAGGACATTTTATACTGCTTGACTCCTTCACTGGGGATGCGTCGATACGGGTCCAGCTCCGATATGCGATATTTTACATGTACATAAAGTCCAATTATGTTGATTTTATCAGTGAAAATAGATTAATATTCCACAGAGAGCCCATTTAAATACAACATTTTACAGCAGATTTAATGTGGTTTCTACATACTAGAATAAAAAATATGTATGTATGGTCACATTTTATGATTGAACTTATGGATGTGAAGTTTTTACTTGTCAGTGCAGGTACATTTGAGTAAAATCAACACAGTTCATTAACACAGTGCAGTAAAATAAATACAGGTCATTACAACTCCGTGACCCAGAGTCACTTGAAGGTGCTGGGGTGCAAATAACGATGCATTAAAGATCAGTTAGAATTATTAGGTCAGATTTAGTGAGTGGCCTGAAAAATTATGTCTCACTAAAAAATGTATTTGTACAGCCCTAATAATAATAATTAATTTAAAAAAAACCATCAGGATGAAGGGCGATGCAGTTACTCAGACAGGATCTGTGGGTAGACTGGGGTTAGAAGAAGTGCAGTGCATTTTATTCACTGTACCTCTGTAATGCTGATACGCATCCAATTTCTACATTTTATAACGTGGCTGGCAAAAAACAGAATTTCGGCTCATTTCACGAATTTTTGTTTTTTGATTAATTGACTTATAAAGCACCATGTGAGATGATGTCGGAGTTAATTTTGACCCCACTCTGATAATGAAGTAAGCTAAATTTGAGATTTCTTGAAATAAGTAGTGTCTAGTTCTTCAGATATTCTCAAATATATTCTCCCCTAAATAGAATGTATGCGCGATTGTTTCCATGCAATAATAAGGCACGGGGATTCAATATGTCTGCTTCATTCTTGCCTTCTGAAAAGACTATATTGCTGTAATCAGATCTTCATGTTTGTAATGTTTCTATATTTTTCTTGGAAAATTTCCGATATAGACGCATCCTTAGTCAAATCAGGTCATTTCCAATCCATACATGAAAAACAGCAAAAATAAAGGTACAGCTCCACTCCACACATGAAAAAAGCAAAAATAAAGGTACAGCTATAAAAAGGTTGCTTACCTGCTGATCAGTTGCAACACACGTCCACCTGAAGTGAAACCTAGCAGAAGTACATCCATGAGTCCACCCTGACATGTCACGCTGTCAGCACCGTGCTTCCAAGTGAAGGTCTGAATGGATTTAAAGGTCCCATCTCTGAGAGGAGGGGTTGTATATGCATGTGTGTGTGTTTGTGTGTGCATATCCACTAAGCACCATCCCCTTTCCAAAAACCATCACTTAATGGTAGAAAAATCCTCTAGATGGCTGTGGGATTACAGCTGGGTAAAACAGTGCTGGGAGATGAGTGGCGGCAGCCTGTGCGGCCTGCATGGTGTGTACAGATTACAACCTGCAATCTTCTTACATCAGCCAGCAGACGGTGGAGACAGGGTGCCACCACAAACTTTTCAGGAAACCTTAACATCTGCCGAGCGCATTAATGCCTTCATTAAAGATATTCTCGCTGCCCTGCCCTGGGTCTTGTGCCTCGTGGTGTGGTTTGATAAGTGGTTTAGTGATATGGATAATAAGAGTGACTGAAATAGTCCCGAGGAAAGCTTCAGATCACCTCAAATGCCCTGCCATTCCCCATCGAGTTGGGAGAGTTAAAATATGTAACATTATAGAAACCATGGGCCACCAAAAGGATAAACGCTGCTTTAAGAGTCCAGGAGAAATTACTATAATCACATCAAGCCAGAAAGTCAAGTGCCCGAGCGCTGGTCAAGTCAATTCTCCTGAAACCGCATGGCCTTTCATTTTGCCCGGTGAAGACCACAAGGGTTTTTTAATACGCAAGTCAGAACCATTTAGTATTGGCAAATAAATGACTCAGAACTCATATTATGAACTACTGAGTTGACTCTGAAAGAGCAGAATGCTGGGCTGCCATTCCAGAACGCCTGCATTTTATTTCTTGCAATACACTTCTAAGCCTCTACACCAGGAGTGTCAACTACAGGTTTTCACTCCATCCAATCAGGACACCTGGTCTCAGTCTTCAGTTAGTCAGGTGTGCTCCTGTTGGTTTAGAATGAAAACCATCAGCCACATTGGCCCTTTGTGTATAAGACAGGACACTGCTGCTCAACACATTTCTTCTTAAGTGACAGTGACCATTCTGTCACACGTGAACACACCACAGCACAGTGTGAACAGCACGTTATTCCTCCTCTGCATTTAAATCCATTCACCAAGTGAAGCAGCGGGCAGCCAGGAACAAAGCGCCCGGGGAGCAGTGTGTGGGGACGGTATCTTGCTCAGGGTACCTCAGAGGTGCTTAGCAGTTTTGGGAATCGAACCCACGACTTCCTGATCGCAGGGCGGACGCCCTAACCACTAGCCACCACTACCAGCTGCCCAGTTTCCACATTTCAATTCAATGTGTGAGCATCAGCACTGAGAGGTATGTGCACAGAAAATATCAGATGAATGAAAATGTCCTTACTGATCCATCTGTACCATCTACGCAAGTCAGCATAATATTCCATTAGCTATTACTAAAGGACCTTCCAGTCTCTGTGCTTTAACAGTACTGATACTTAATCAGCTGGAAGCTTCATCAGTTCTTTTCCTGTACCACTGAAATATATGGAAGAGTGTTCTTTACTGAAAATAAGACAAGGGACAATGAAAAGGTCAGGAAAGAATGAATTTATGTTGTAAACAAACGTAAGCCAATTGAATTCCAAATGCCAATAAATTTTAGCCACACTATTAACAGCTGCTACATGTTTTTCCCCATATTTTTTGCTACATTAAGTGTTTTAGAAAACATGCTTGGTTTTGTAAGGAATTAGCATTTCAAACTTTTATTTTGGTAAAATCATACAATAAATGCACAGCTGAGTCTTCTCATGCAGTGCATAGCTTCTACATACACTACTACATAAAGCAAATCCTAAATCTAAGGTGCCCCGGTTTGTTCTCAGGAAAGCTAGCAAGCAATATGCTCTTTCCAACTCTGCAGTTCATGAATTCACAGCTGCAAATCCACAGTAAGACTTATTGCTAGCACTACCACTTGCTAGCCGCTCCTTAAAAGCCCAAACCCAGAGGCACCATGTATGCAAATGCAACAATAGAGAAGAACCACATGTTTAAGATTGCCATGTGCCAGACATTCACTGAAAACATAAAAGTCGTAACAGAACACAATCCAATTTCAAAGGAAAAAAAAAAAAAAGGAAAAGGAAAATAAAATGCACATTTGGAGAAACTGGACACTTTTCGCACTGATACATTTAAGAAATTATTCGGTCATTTGAACACTTTATTCCAAACCTTGGCATGTTTCCCCCTCCCACCCCCTTTCCAATTTCGAGAGCCAATTAGTAATTGTATAGAAATATGGCCTATAGGCCTTCAACAGCTGTGGATACTGACTGAGTCCAATATGTCTGAAACATTAAAAAGCTCACACTACCCCGAAGTATAGAAATTTTCACGCATACAGGTGACATTCAACATTCAAGTGCCAGTGTTTTTGTACTGTCTTTTGGTCAAGTTTCTTGAAACTTTCAAAGAATCACTTTGAGGCTTATAAAAATAAATATTTCTCAAAAAATGCTTAATAAATTACACAAAACTAGCAGCAAAAGTAGAATCTAGAAATCTGTGTGCAAATAGCTAAATTCCCCACTGCTGATCCCCCTGGTCCCAAATAAATCCTGGTAAATATTGAGATCCCTTCCCCTTTTGTAAACAAGCTGCGTTTCTATCTCTTCATTCACAATATGTGGAAGCTTGAGGACACGCACTCAAGACATTTATATAAAACTCTAGATGTGCAATAAAAGAACTTTGTAAAACTTGATGGGCACAACATACATGGGCCTAGACCTAAACTTAAGTAGCACCATTCGTCTTTAAGTTCTCAATACTGTCAGTGCATCTGCTTGAATTCATCAATTTAAAAAAAAAAATGTCAAGGCACAACACACTTGAGAAGAAAAATCTATTGCACTTAAGTCAAATCCTTTTTCTCCCCCTCTCTGGAGCTTCCTTTCTCTTTAAAGGAAGCAGAAAGTTGGCTCTGCAGCCAATGGTTAGTTTACATCAGAGCAGATGAACTCCCGGAGACGACAGCATTAAAATATTACCACAAGAAGGGAAAACCTGTTTTTTTGGCCACCACAAAGTGATCATGACCGCCACAGTGCAGTACAGCCCAGTTGCTCACCAGGCCCAACTCAAAAAGAAAAAACTAAACAAAACAAAAAAAAAAAAACCCTGTGCATGTCTGCCAATGCCTCAAAAAGAACTCGCAGCCATCTCCGAATGCTTCTGCCTAGGAAAAAAGGAGCCATGCCTCCAACGCAGCTTGAAAAGAGAAAAATGTAATAAAGTAAAGCCTGCGACAGAATTTATCCTCTGCCCTTGACCAAAAAACAAAACACTAGCATGCGTATACGACCAAAGTGGCCATGGCGAGAGGCAGGGCCGCTTTGGTACTATGGTCCGTTTGAAGCCGTTTGAACTTTGCCTTCAAAATGGCAGGCACATTTTTTGTTTTTTTTTTGTGAAGAAACATTTTTTGTTTATCAAACTATTTGATATCCCAAATAATCCTCCACTTTCCTGTCAAAATGTTTCAAGAAAAAAAACAACAAAAAACGCCCACTTACAGTGGCTAGCATGTGGTACTTACTAGCTGCCATAACACTGTCAAGTCAATTAAAAGCAGTGGAGTAACAAGTTCCAGCACTGCATAACTTTAAACAACAGTGTCGGTTAACACTGAGTGTTTATACCATTTTGTCATGAATATTCTCATCACAACTGGAATGGCCTTTTTTTTTTTGAAGACTACCATATCCCTAAATAGGTGCCTATCCAGGATAGAGTGAGCAAAACAAAAACAACAAAAAAATTCAGAACTCTTTGTCCCTTAGAACGAAAGTTGCCACACGGAGGAATCAACACTTGAATCCACCGCGTCTGTGCTGGTTCCAGGAGCTGTTAGTTCGCTGGCCTGTATTATAGGCTACATGATATCCCTGTGACAATTTGAAATTCAAATGGAACTGTGACTCAGTCGAGCCACACCATCCCGTTGTTTGCCAAGGTTTGATTAAGTACAAGCTTTTATATGTCTTTACAACAAAAAGAAATTGAGCTCTTGGCCAAGTTCATTCAGTGAAATGATGAAACAAAAAAATTCCTGTCTAAATTTAAAGGCACAGTACATTAACATATAAATGATCCTCATCTTGTTTTGTTTCTAAACGAAGAAAGAAAAGTGCAGTTGAAAACTAAGTCCAAGATTGTATATCAAACACATAACTGGGCGTCCATGTTGTTTCCTATCTGAAAGTGACGCTGTTTCTGCCACGCGCCATTCTCTCTCTTTAAGCTCCATTCAGAATGCAGACAGAGAATCACAGCGTGTAATGTACTGCGAGTTCTTAAAGCTACACAGGGCGTAGAGTCTGGCTATGTTAACATGTGGTTTCCATTCAGCTAGTTTGGCATGGTGACCCGATGCACGGACATTTAGTTGCCCCACCAGTCCACTTGGGTGTAGTTTCCACCATAGTTTCCATAACTTCCACCATAGCCATCACTGACGAAACTTCCAAAGCCACCTGAGACAGATCAGACAAGAGACACGGTTATAAAAATGCTGATTGTTTGCCCAAAATGAAGCAAATCATAGTAAAACTTACCCTTATTACCTCCAAAACCTCTATTGCCCCCATGGCCTCCAGCACTGCGAGTCCCACGGCCTCCAAAAGCATTGCCCCCTCCAGGCATCTGACGGTAATCTCTGGCCCCAAAACCACCAGAGAACCTAAAGACCCACAGAAAATAGTTTTAGAACTCTTTTAAAAAAAATAAAAATAAAAAAAATAAATAAATAAAAATACCATGACGGAGGAAAAAGACCTAAACGAGGGATTGAGGGTTAGTGTCCAGCACAGTTGTTCCTACCTAAACACACCTGACTCAACTCTGGAGTGTACCTGGAGTGTTAAAGCAGAAAAAAACTGAGCTGGAGTCCAGCCTTCAAGGAGCACAATTCCCACCCCGATCTAAAAAAATGAGCAGCTCGCACCTCTTGGAGCGTCCACGGTTGCTGCTCTTGTGCTGGTGCTCAAAAGCCAAACTCTCTAGCCAGGAAGGAACCTCCTGTTTGGCTTCCACCAAGATGTCCAACAGGTCTTTGGTGATGTTACTGTTCTTGTCATTGTAAAAAGAAGTGGCCAGACCTGTTAAACACAGGTAATTAAAGTAAGACATCTAGAATACAGCAGTTTTTAATACTACCCCCTTACCCCCCACCCCACTCGAGAGGGGAATTGCATAGATTTAGATTCTGATTGTCGTTATCAATTCTGCTTATAGGTCTGGTTCTTTATTGACTGCTGATCCATTTTCTGAGTGGGGAAATACATCTTGCAGTTTTTCCAGCATCAGCGCAGCTGTTTTATTTAAGTCTGAATACAGTGTAGAATGTCTGCCTATTAAGGTTTATCCATGTTATTATAAATAACACTCATGTATGCCTGGTAATATCTAAATAAATTTTAATACTCCTTAAGCCTGAGCCAAATATTAAACTAGCACATAATCAACAATTGCCCTGTTCTGCACAAAAATGAGTATGTAAGCATATATCTGCATTCGTTTTCATTTAGGATATATATGCAAGTGCTAAGCCTGCCTGATCCAAATGTTATTTTAACATAGGAAAAACGTGTTAAATGTTCTGCTAGAATGCAAACACGTGACATTCCTGAAAATTTTGCCAAGTTAGGTTAACATGTTGCTAGATTTCTTCCTCTACCACCATAGCTATCTTCTTAAAACTTTCCGGCGTAAAGACATGACGTATTTTTTAGGGATGCACCAAATATTCAGTCACCGAACATTTTTGGCTTTGGATCAATTTTTTTTTTTATGCGACAAAAACAGTGATGACGCAATGATGCAACCGCAGCCTGCACACGCCAGACTGGATTAGGGTCAGCATGTCTGCTGTGTGGGCGCATTGCGATATATCTAAGAAAGACACACAGAAAGCCGTTTGTAAAGCACGCAATGCCGAAATTTCTAGAGGGGGTGCATCCACAAAGACTTTCTCAACGTCGGGATTAATTTATCATATAAAATCAAAACATCCCTATCGCCATGCAGAGTATGAAGCACAGAAGAGGCAAGACCCTTTGAGCACACCCACTCCGTCTATGTTTTTGAAAAGGCAAGAAAGTTTTCCAGTGATTACATTTAATATATGGGCTATGCCAGTCTTTGTTTTAATACACTATTTTGTTATAGGCCTAAAGAGAATGTTATATCTTTCAACAGTTTTTGAAGCACTTATTCTGAAGGCGCTTTGTTCATGCACTTTGTTCAGAATATTAAAATGCATTTGAATTCACTAGTTTTATGAGAGAAGATATTTAATTGTATATGTCTTGCTTTTAGGCTATTCATGAGTGGGGCCCAGTAAAATATTTTATTTCAGATTTTATTTTATATTGTGCATTGTTTGAATGCTAAATAAATATTTTCATAGTTTTGTAACAGATGTATTCTTTTAATTTAATAAAATAATTTCTTTCGGTTTTTGGCCAAGTGTTTCCTCGTTTTCGGTTTTGGTCCAAAAGAATCATTTCGGTGCATCCCTAGTATTTTTGCAATGTGCAATGGTCATAAAAACATGCTGGCCCTTACACAAGAAACCAACAATAATGTAGACATACAATTTCATAGACTGGTCTATCTGGAACCAGTTCTATTACTGATGTTTAATGAAGAAACATTTTCATGAACTTACCAAGGTTTCCCACACGGCCAGTCCTTCCAATGCGATGGACATATTCTTCGATGTCACTGGGCAAGTCAAAGTTGATGACATGTTTCACATTGCAGATATCCAGTCCTCGGGCTGCCACCTGTAACAGTGGTGAATACAGTCAGTGTCGGTGCACCACAAAAGAATCACACCCCCACAAATTGAACCTCAAAAGCTACTCACAGCTGTGGCAACCATAATGGGGCAACGCCCAGAGCGGAACTGGTGAAGCGCCTCCTCACGATCCCTCTGAGAGCGGTCGCCATGGATACTGGTGCAGGCATAGCCCTCGCGATACAGGAAATCCTCTAGAGCATCTGCACCCTTCTTAGTCTCCACAAACACCAGTGTGAGGGAATCCTTGCCTACAGCCAGATAAAGATGTGAGGTCTACAGAACACATAAGTGTAATACGCTTGAGAGATGAGGACCCGAAAATAAGAGTGCTGGGTGCTGCTCAGAACATTTCAGTAAAAACATGGGGATGTGGCAAGACATCGACAGTTTTGCACTCATTGACAACCATTAAGTGAAATCCCTTCACTTTACAAAAATACCAGTAGAGACAAAGATTTAGACTCTTGGCGACAGTCTAACAAAACGAGAAAAAAAAAATTAATAACCGCTTAAGGAAGTTAATGGGGTTCAATGTTTGTCACAGCTTGTTCATGTTCTTTCTTTAATGGCCATCAGAGCAAAGCTCGACAAAAGGACAAGAGGTAAGCAAGTCAGGAGTGAACAAGGCCTTGCTCTGAATTGACTCCATTCACTCCTCAGCTTCTTCCCAGCAGCTCTCTGCAGGAATAGCAGCAGCCTTTGCTTAGATAACGTTGGTATGGAAACACTGACCGATGAGGCTTCTCTACATGCATTTTTGTCTCAGTGCCGAGTTGCTATGGCAAGATACAGATGAGAGCTCAGCAAAGCAGCCACTCACATTCATCTCTATCTGTTTAATGTTGGCTGTTGTGCTGGTAACCATGGAAACACCATATCAAGACAATTTTCCTTCCTCTTGTCAATTTTAAAAGGACATGTAATTCGAGTTAAAGCAATGAGTCTACTTAGACATAACACTTAAAATGACTTTGAAACCACAACTGGAAAATGTGTTACCATAGTCAGCCATGGTTTCCAGAGGCAACATCCAAACAGATGGAAAATGGGTCACATTGCAGGCAAAATACACATACCAAAATGAAAAATGACAGATCTAAAGAGTGAATGCTTATGTCCAGACAAGCATCTTACCAAAGATGCCAAGCACATGAAGGTAAAACAGAACTTAAACAAGGGGCCAATGGAATGTGAATGTGTTATGTGGGACCGAAAAGTCCACACTTACCTGGCCTCTCAGGAGTTTCAGTTGCATTTTCCTGAACCTCACTTGGAATGACTTCAAATAAAATCAAATCTCCCAGTAAACTTAATGCATCTTTCATTTCTATAAAGAACATGTTACTACAAAGTTTGTCTAAGATGCAGTATAAACAGGCAAAATCATTTTTATAGCAAATAATTCTTTGACATCCATCTACACCTCAAGATCGTCAAAACATACAATTTATGGACTACACTGGACAGAGAATTACTGAATGCCAAATTCTGCAACAAACATTGAACCTTTCGATACCTTATTGTTGCCCCTACTTGTTTCATCTGAGCTCTTGACCATGCATTCACTTTAGAACTTTCTATTGGCACAGTCCTAGGATGGAAATGTGTTTCTCTACCTGTAGCATTGAGAAGGTCCAGCAAAAACGAACGCTTGTCACTCTCCTCTACCCAGACCACTTTCTGGGTGATATTCTCTGATGTGGAACCAACACGGCCCACAGCCAGGAAAATATACTCCTCAAGGAAGTCACGGGCCAATATCTGCAAATAAATGTGTTTTCTAATTTACATTTTTTTTTTTTTTAATATTACTATTTAGTATGTAAAGACATGCACAGACATGTGAAAAAGAAACTTGTGTACCTGGATTTCCTTGGGAAAAGTAGCACTGAACATCATGGTCTGCCGTGCGCCTTTGGGAGGCATGGTGTCCTGTTCTACAATACGTCTAATCTGTGGCTCAAAACCCATGTCTAGCATTCTGTCAGCCTCATCCAGAACCAGATAACTGGTGAGGAAAACAAAAGGTTGAATTACAATCTGTTAGGGAGAACTGTACTACTTTAATTAACTATAAGTAAGCTTGTCAATCATGAAATTTTCGCAAACAACTACCATATAAATACTTGCGATTAACATACAAATTGTCAATTTTGCTGAAGTGCAAGCTAAAAGTGGCCAAATTGGCTTTTTGTCGAGGTAACTGCTGCACCCAATTCAAATGCTGTTTGTCGTGACAACACAACTGAAAACTTAATGAATATGGAAATTATCAGTCAACCTAAATAACTGCCATCATGTTAGATAAGTGTGATTGTTGTAACAGCACCAGGACTTACCATAAGGACATGAAAACTCACTTGAATTCTGGCTTTGTTCACTCACTTGCAATAGTCCAGGCCAATCTTGCCCCGTTCCATCATGTCTACCAGACGCCCAGGTGTCGCCACCAGCAGATGGCAACCCCTCTCCAGGTCCCGGATCTGTTGGCCAATGTCAGCCCCTCCATACACCACGCAGGGGCGCACCCTGGAGCGGTACGCAAACTACAAGAGAAAAACACCACGGCATTGAGAATGAGAATGACTTGCGGTGAACTGCTATTCACAGATACAAAGCTTCAGGAACTAGTTAAGACATACCTTCCTGGCCTCATCATAAATCTGCAGAGCAAGTTCTCTGGTTGGAGCCAGGACCAAAGAGATGGGATACTGCTTACGCCGGCCATATTTTCCATTCTCCTATTAAGTCAAAGCTGTTAGGATTTTGACTAGAACTTTGACAAATCAAACTTTGACAAATCAGTGCTAAAACCTTTGCAGCAAAACAAAAAAGGTAAAAAAAAAAAACCCAAAACAGCTGTTTGGTTAGTAAGAACAGAGCTATATATCAGTACCTGACCGCTGGCTTTAGAAGCCTGTAAGGCCTCTCCTGGTCCATCAGTGTAGATCTGACTAAGCACTGGGAGCAGGAATGCCGCAGTCTTCCCAGAACCTGAGCAAACACAGCACGAGTAATAAAGTATGGTGCCAAACAGCTTGCCACGTCCACAGCCATAGATATTGAGATCTCTTGCTCAGTGGAAGGGTGAGCTCAGATTCGCATCAGACGTGGCTAACAGCCTACCTGTTTGAGCACAGGCCATAAGATCCCTCTTGGCCTTGATGATGGGAATGGCATGTTTCTGTACAGGGGTGGGACGAGTGTAGCGGCTTAGAGTTATGTTACCCATGATGATCTCCCCCATATCGACATCATGGAACTGAAAAAAATGGCAACAGCAAATAGTCACAATCCGCTACTGGGCTGGTCTGTGGAAGCAAATTATCGTTTACAGACTTACATTTTCAATAGGGCCAGGGCAATTGTTTCCAGTGGCCTCCACAGGAATGTCATCATACTTCTCAAAGTTAATCCCTGTATTACTTCCAGAGAACAGCTCACTGCATGAGAGAGAGAGAATGAGAATGTGAGAGAGAGAGAGAGAGAGAGAGAGAGAGAGAGAGAGAGAGAGAGAGAGAGAGAGAGAGAGAGAGAGAGAGAGAGAGAATAAAAGCTTAGATCAAGCAGCAGATGGGCTTTTGCAGATGGGCTTTTTCAGGAGGTGTGATTAGCAGTAGGCTATGGCACATACTGTTCCAGACGCTCATTGGGTGGCGTGGGCTTTGACCAGTCCTCTTCATCTCTGGACTCTTCTACCCATCGACTGTTTCCCATTCCTCCACCACCAAAGCCTCCACGATCAAACCTGACCAAAGATCAAACCTGTTTAATATACAGCATCTCTGTATTCTGAGTTGTCTTTAACCTTTTGAATTGGCTTTAACACTAATGTTTCCACCTTCACAGTTTACTGACGCAACTAACATTTCATAACTCATGTCTTCTTTACCTTCCTCTTGATCCTGTACCCCTGTCGTTAAAGAACGCAGGCTTCCCTCTGTCAGAACGTCCTCCAAAGCTAGAGTAGGCATCCCTGTTCAAAGCTGCATTCCACCCTCCATCTTTGTTCTCAAAGCCAACAAAGTCTACAAAGTGAAATGATTAAACAGACTTTCGAATGAAATTTGGAAGCTATGTCAATTTGTAAGACAACAGAACTTCAAATGAAAAAGTCATAATCAGAGAAGTTCAGTTTTAACTAAACAGAAACCTCTCAAGTAAGAAGTCCTTACTTGTGTTATGTATAGGCTGGGTGAAGGTACCACCACCTCTGTTGCCACGAAAGCTGCCACGGCCACCTCGGTCATTGCGAGGAGGGCCGCGTCCAAAGTTTCCACCTCCATTCATGCGAGTGTCATGGTATCCATTAACAAAGCCATTGGTACGACCACCATCCCAGCCAGGAGAGTCTTTCAGAGAGGACAGAAAATTGGATCAGAGAAAGCAACTGAGATGGCGCAGACAAAATTGCATACATTTCAGGGCGGGTAGCCAAAAGCCAAGCCAACAGAACTGATCTCACTGCTTCTGGTTGAGCGAGCAGTAGTTGTCAAAAAAAAAAAAAAGCAAGTGAGGGCAAACTAGTCTTGCTTCTGCAAAAACAGTGATCAAAAAGGTGAACTAGATAAACAGGTTCATACCTGTTTGTTTTCATAGCTCTCAAAACAAAAGCCCAGTTCACTGAAAGTGTTGCCTACAATCAGGAACCATTTCTGCTATTCAAAATACATGAAGCAGCTAACACGCCAGGCCTGATTCCCAGGCACACCTTTACAGTCCACTTTCAAACAAAAAGTAACAATTACATGAAACAGGTCTATCGCTATGCTTTTTAAGTCATGGGAGTTGAAGGAATGTGCTGGGGGGAAGAAAACAGTCACTGGGCTTTTCTGAAAATATCACTTAATTTGAAAAATCTAAGTACTTCCAAAGTAAAGCTACAACATTAGAGACCACGGACTACATAACTGTGCTTTTATGAGTTAGCTGTAGTGCTAGTTGAAGCACCTTTGCTTGCCAACTTCACAGCAAAAATAAGATCTAGTAATTTAATGTACCTGGCTAAAATAAGGCGGCTAATAATAGTTACCAGCTGATAATCTCTCGCTAGAAACAGTTACTACTGTGCTGTAGGGCTATGGTGTGTGTTGCACAGGAGGGGCAACTTAATGGAAATCACATAATTGTTTTTCATGCAGTCAAAAAACTGCAGGTCATTTAATGTTTGTCCCCACACCGTTCTGAAAAGACACCCTATTCGTGCTCTTGCCTCTATGCACTGCATGCCACAAGAAACTGACCAGATGTACAGAGTAAAGCAACACATTTGTCAGAGCACATTTTAGACCTGAACATCAAGCAGATAATTCAACTGCTATGTTTTCAGCAGGTTACAATTACTTACAACTAGAGATTCACCTATATGGACATATCTCTTACTGTTGCTGGTATATTATCAGTTTTATCAATAACTGATAACCTGACTATTTTGCAAGTTCACTATGATTGTATATGCATTATAGAGTAGAGGGAGTACAAGGCAGATAAAATGTAGACATGGCTGACTATTTTAGATAGTAATGACGGCACAATCAGAACAGTTCTCGTCACTGTAAATGTAAATATTTCACAGTATTTAGCAGTCACTGTTACATAGAGCCAACAAGAGTAACTGAATGGAACAGCCTTGACCAAAGATATGTACTGGAGCACTCTCTTACTGGTACAGCAGGGCTGCATGACAGGGAAACTCAATCTCAGCAACTAAAAAGCTATTCAAATATTTGGTCATTTGTATTTATGAAACCACGTTTTTGTGCATTGGTTTCTTTAACCGACTGGAACAGTTTATGCTAAACATTAATGAGTTACCAGCATCACGCAGTAGCAGCACTTTTTAAAGAGAGCAAAATAACCTGCCAGCATGTCACACTTTTGGTTGCCTTTTTCACGCCTGTCAAATGGTTCGTTCCTGTCAAAAACATGAGAATCTCTCAGGAGTTCTCAAAGGTAGGGCTTACCCTCTGTATCGGTGCTTGGAGCAATAGTACTGGTCTTAATCACCCAGTGCTACACAAAAGCCTTTCCCACTGCACCAGATTTCTAGCTAGCCCACTTTCTTCTGAATTTATTTCTGGGAATAAACGAAGGCATGTGAACTGTCTGTCTGGAGTACAAAGACACTTATTCAGACTTATTCAGCTCAGGCATTCGAGTCACCTTGCCTCAGAGCTAACAAACTGCACCACTTTTCACACAGCCATTGAAATCACATGTGGGCACTAGAAGGATTCCATCTCAAATACCTGGGGCTGGGACATAAAGCGTTTTTGAAACATGGATTCATCAGGGCAAAAATATCAATATCTACAGAATGTTTTTTTTCCCCAGTATTTAAAATCAGACGCAAGTTTTCTTACATAAAGTGAAAACCTGAGATGTTTTCATTTGCTCCAGAGTGGATTGGAACAAAGCCCAAGGTATCTTAAGATCATTGGTTTTTCAGGAAAATAATACAAATGTCTGAAGAAACTAAAAATGTACATATTAAACGTGAACTCTGCTCTTTAACCATCAGATCTCAATTTCTGGAGGCGTGTCCTTCTCTGATGTAGATACATTTTTTTCTTCCTGCACCAAAAAAAAAAAAAAAAAAAAAGCCCACCAAAGGCGTCAATGCATTTTACCCGTTAAAATACCATAAGCGTGAAAAGTCCTGAAAACTCCTAAACTAACATTTAAACAATAAAATAAAATACCATACTGTTTCTCTGTCAAGCTCTGGAGTTTCAGATCATGATTCACAGCAGAGAACGCTCATGTTTACCAAAAGGAAAGAAAGCAGCTTTGATTTTACAGCTGCTACCAATAATTACTGAAATCAATAAATGACTCAAGCCCAACAATTGGGCAAGTATATCGATTCTTGTCTAAGTAGGCTACTATTAGTCTGTGATGACGGCAGCACTAACTTAAGAGGCTCAGAGTCTCCTCAAACCTGTTTGTTGGGCAAGTAATGGCAGTGGATGAGGAAGGTGACACCTATTGCTGTCATCACAAACTAAAATTCTGATATAAATTAAATCATTCTAATTTGTTAACATTACATCTGATTTTGAACAAGACATTTCAATGGTGGGGGTCAGTGTTGTCGCACACGCTCTGGAGAAACAGAGCACAGTTCTTTCATTACCATACGGTGTGTTATGTAAGAATGAAGTGACCATTGTTTACTTTCATGAAGGTCTGTAGGATCGCTGTTAGTTAGTTTGCAGCCTGCTGTGATGAGCACTTAGCAGTCAGTATTTCAGTTTTGTGTTTGTAGAGTTACTTTGTGTTGCAGTGCTGTTAAATACTAAACAAACGACCTTAGTGTGCCATACAGACAGTGTCTCTCACACACACACACACACACACACACACACACACACACACACACACACACACACACGTGCCAGCGTTGCCTCTGTAATCGAGTGCAGGAAGTTCACTCTACTGTTTCTCTGTGCTTTGACCAGCACATCAGAACAAAATTACTACCATATAGTTTGTAGACGTTCCTTCAGTATTACATATGCTTTCATTCTTGTTTTTGAACTACTCAACACTTGCAAAGAATACATAAAAGCAATACTATGATTCTGTCAAATCAGGTTTCCTTATTCAATATTATTGTGGGTTTTAAACCATCGAAACTTTCGCCAAAGAAATGTCCTTTGGATATACGACGAGTTCAGTGATTGAACTGTATCCAGCCGTTTATTGCGATATATATTGTATTGTGTAGTTGCTGCCAACCCCATCTTTTCAAAAGGCTGTCAAACAGCATCACTAGCATCAATGTGTGGATGTTCAAACTCAGTTTCATGATCGCAGCCTTAATTCCAATACCAGGCTTGTGTTTACAATTGTCAATCTCCATATACTCTGCATCAGTAGGGTAATATTGTTCTGATGCATATTGGTGCTTAACAATACTAATATAACACAGCCTGTGCACTTTCGATTTCGATACCCAGGCCTACCCACCAAGCAATGGAACAATCCTGAAAAGTTTCTGTCACCCAGGTGGGAGCGATCTGCTGGCCAAAAACAGCAATGAAAAGGCATGCCATGCCACTGCCAGCCGCTCTAACATTTACCACAGCGGTCAGCCCAGCTGAGCACACTGGCTGTGTCCTCATTCCCATCCGTGGCCACACTGCTGTCAGTGAGAGCAGGAGAGGCTGCAAGTGACACACACAGGTATTAGCTGGAGCCACACCAGCAGCCCCCCCAAAAATGACCCCTTTCAGAGTCACACCAGCACCACCACAAAAAAACGTGCCATCGAGCAGATCAAATGCTGTCCTCACCGCAGGCAAACAGAAAATGCTAATACAAGTATGCGTAACAAACTTGGTCTTAATGAGCATTAGCAAGCCTAGATCCAGGCAAACAGATTCCATTCCCAATTCTACCAAAATTCCGACAATGTAACCTGAAGATGCAACAGAAGGTCAAGAGTATGATCACTTCTGTCCAGTTAAACAACTTATTTCCAAAATATAATAATTAATATGCCCTTCAACCAAAAAACAAATCACTCAACTTTAACATACACTACCGGTCAAAAGTTTTAGAACACCCCAGTGTTTCAAGCTTTTTTTTAAATTGAAATTCAAACAGTTCAAGTCAAATGAATATCATGAAATGGTACAAAGGACGGTGCTGAACTGCGAGAGGTTTAAAAATGGTAAGGTTACCCAGAATTGGGAATTAATTCTGTAGCGCCTATGCAGTACCTCTGGTATGAGCCTAGTTGGTCGGGTTCCTCCTACAGCAAGCTAGTGACCCAAAACATAAGTCCAAGCACTGCCAGAACTACCTCAGTAAAAAAAAGAACAAGATGGTGAGCTGGAAAACATGGCGTGGCCAGAAGTCTCCAGACTTAAACCCCATCTAGCTGCTTTAGGATGAACTGGACAGAAGAGTGAAAGCAAAGCAACCTATATGTGCCGCACACTTACGGGAACTTCTGCAACATAGTTGGGAAGAACTTTCTACAAAATGATCAGTGAGACATTGAACCACTTGAAAAATTGGGGTGTTCTAAAACTTTTGACTGGTAGTGTACATTATATCAAAGTAAACCCTAATGTTTCTGGAATGAACAGGTCACCCAGTTATGGCCCCCCAAAGATATGTACACACACACACACATACACACACACACACACACACAGTGGGATTAGTAAGAGTAGTAAAGCCATTGCATTTCAAAATAAAACGTAAACAAAAATTATGTACAATATCAGTGATTTCAACAAAGATTACATATGAAAACAAATAAAATGTTAAGGATAAGACCTCTATGCTTCAGGACAGGTTTGGTCCACAGTGGTCACCTAAGTAGGGCAGTCTTGAGCTTCTGAGCTTAGCCCATTTTGAAACATATGTCAAGAGTATAACTCAGTGTCCCAGTCACAATGGAGAAACAAATTACCTGGCACATTGTGTTTTCTTCTGGTTAAAAATGTAATTAGGGGCTCCTGAATGGCACATCTGGCACATTCCCTCACTCTCTCTGGAGGGCTCGGATGGTCCCTTTCTGCATTTAGTCAGTTAGCGTTTTGGAAAAAGTTCGGAAGCAACCAAGATCTGGGTTGTAAATTTAAAAAGCCCTCACATTATATTTAACATAGGCACTGCTGTTATACTTGAATATGCTATACAAAAATGTCACAGCATAATTACACAGGACTACTAGCTACTGTCTCTTACTTCTAATGTGCTACTTTGATGTGTATTTTTATACAAGCAACTTTTTTCCATTTACAAATCTAACTAGCAAATGTCTGCCAACCACAGGTAGAAAGCACTGGAAACATAACAATGCACAGATGTGAGTTTCTTTAAAAAAGCTAATAAAAAAACCGGTGCAATTTTGGTTGTATAGAAACATATGATGAGTGCACCTCTAATAATTAAATAACCTAATTAAATTTAAACAATAAACAAGCAGTATTGTGAGCAGCAGGAAGAGAAAGAAAAAAAAAAAACAAAACACAGTGTTTTCCCTACCATTAAACAGGCAGGTCGGCCTGCCAGGTAAAACTCACGTGCCATCTTCTTTAGAGGAAATGGGTATAGCTGGCAGACTAATGTTATCTATTTTCAAATAAAAGAAACAAAACCTTACATTCAGATCTGGAGAGGATTCATTAGCCTAATTGCTAACTATGTGAAACAACAGTATGTTACACAGGCAAGCATGGTTTGAACAGGGGGTAAAAAAAAAAAAAAAGTAAAGCTTGCATAGTGTTTACATTTCACCACTGTCTTACCAAAATAAAGTCTCCCTCCATTTCAACATTTACTCGTGATCTACGGGGGCCTCAATTGCAAATGAGGGCTCATTGGAAATGTCTCCTGGGGATGTATCTAACTGCGAAGTTTGAAGTGTCATAGCGCGCCGCAGAGCTATACCGCTCAGAACATCGGGACAAAAGTATTGGGACAGCGCAAGGCGAACGGTTTTCGGGGAATAATAGATGGCCACTGTGCATCGGACAGCTGTTCTTTTCCAGAAAAGATTGTATATAATTGATTTTAATAAAAAAATACGACTACTAACATCTTGAAAATGAATGTGTAGAGAACATAAAACTAATGTACGATACTACTTGAGCCTCATATATGGTTGATGTCACCACTTACGACTCAACTTCCAAAACAATGAAAACCTATGCATTGCTTTCGCTGGTCAAGCAACTAAATGTTGGCTGAAATAGTTCAAAACAAAGTATTAAGTGATGTTATTTCTCCACCTTTGTTTCATTTCTACAGCACAGTTCAACACCAGCGTCACAGCTCTGCCACACTTGCATACATGACAAGTCCAAACACTGACAATTTTAGTAGCAACAAAAGAAGTTGCACAGTAAGGCATGCGGAAAAAGCAAGCTTTCATATCATAATATTAGAGCATAAATTAGTTTGCAGATGTCTCTTTCACTAGGGTCAAGTCATAATGATGTGACATCACTGAGAACAGCATCAGTCAGCCCTAAAAGGGGGGGGGGGATCACTGCACAAGTCCCATGCATATACATGGAGGTATACCACATCTCTCGGGCCATCCACCACTGAAGGTGTGATAGAAGGAAAGTTCCTGGGAACTTGGGTATCTTGGGTAACCTGAGCAAAATCATAGGGCACTTAATAACAACCCCTTACTTCACAGTGAGAGAAATGCAGGAGAACGGAGGCTTAATCTAATAGTTACCAATCCTAACGTCATCCCATCCAGTCTGAAAGTTATTTCTGTTTCTGGGGTTTCTCACGGGATGCCAACTTTGAGGAAACTGCTTTGGAGAAACTTGTGGAACAGTTTCACAAAGTAAAAAAAGGTGTCTGCTTTTCTTTTCTTTTTTTTTTTTTAAAGCAACATGTGGTGAATTGTATGCTAAAAGCGTCAACCCTCCCATCACACACACAGACGCGAATGGAAAATACGAGAAAAGGAGGCGAACCCCAACAACCAGAACTGCTAGCTAATTATGGTGAGTAGTCATAAATCAGACACAGCACACAGAGGTTTGGCTGCTTCTCTAACAAAACAGTGAACTGCAGAAAGGCTCGTTTACCTTGATCTGTTCAGTGTTAAGATCACTGACTACACCCAGGAAGCTTTGAGCTTATTCTTGCTCCTATATGTTGGCTCTTGATATGTAATTTAACTTTCATGCATTTAGGAATGCAGAGCACTCTCAGCAAAAGCTGACAAAACAAACTTACAGCTCAGTACTGGTGGCATTGAATAACCGCTCTGTCTACCAGAGGAATAAGCATTTCCTGCTGTGAAAAAATGAAAATGCAGTCAAATTAAGAAAATGAAGCAGAGACCAATACAAGAACTAGTCGTTTAGGTCTTTCTAGTAAGTCTCAGAGTAAACCTTTCATAACTTCTATACAATGTTAGAGTAAAAGCCAAAAACATGGCTCATCTTTAAAATCTTTCCATGTCAGCGTCCTAAAAAAAAGAATGTATGTTTACGCAGCTCTCAGCTCATATTAAGCTTAAAAACCCAGAAAAACTGTGCTGGGTAACATAACTATCCAGGTGTCAATCTAATGGCCTGGGCAGCTAGACCCAAGCAATCTAACATGAAAGCTTGTTACTGAAACAGCTAGAGTGGAATAATTTGATCCTGACAATCTTTGTCAAAGTAGTGTGGTGTACCCTATCGATTCATTTTATTAAACTTACTGCACTGCCTTACATTAGCCCATTTTAAACTGGGCAAACTGAAAAAAAAAATAATGTTCTGAGGGGGGGAAAGGAAAATATCAGGTAGTAATGCAACTAAAATGCCAAGATTTGTTATAAACTCATCATTAGAATGTAAGAACTTCTACTCAAATGTGTTTCATATAAGAGTTTTTTAAATACAAAGAAACGGCTGCTGATACAATAAAAAATAAAAATAAAAACACTTACCATTTTTAGCGGCATCTTTGTTTCTCAAATGAGGAGGAATGTAACGCTCTAGGAAAAAAGTAAAGCATATTAAACATAGAAACATATGCTTCCTTGTGTATAATAAGATAAGATCATCCTTTATTAGTCTCACAGGTGGTAAATTTGCAATATGTGACCTAGGACAAGATTTAAAAATGAGAAACTTACTGCCAGTGCCTCCACCCTGCCCGTCACCAGAGTTCAAGTCTAGGGCAGAAAGCTGGAAAAGTCAAAGTCCACAAGAAGTTACTACATGATGTGACACATTCTTGCTATAAATCAACTTTTAACACGCAGTATTCGCACGCGCTGAAAACACCTGCGGCTGCATTCACTGGATCAGGAATTTAAACTTGAGCATTTTTGCTAAGATTTAATTTAGATCATTATCTCCATAGCCATTGAGAGAATCATACCCCTTGGTGCTCTGTAGCAAAAACCCTGAACATCCCAGAAAACCCTAACCTGCCTGCCTGCAGACATGAACACTCTTTCGTAAACAACCCCTGCGCCATGCGCTGGAGTTATTAAAGTGGCACCCTGCCACCAACTGGGGGGCAGGGTGTGGAGACGGTCTCTTGTTCAAGGATACCTCAGTGGTGTCACTGGTAGCACTGGGTTTTGAACCCACAACCTTCTGATCATAGAGGTAACTCCCTAACCACCAGCTGCCCCAAGCTGGCAATACCATGCAACTGTGATCCGATGGAGATTTAATTTAGATCATTATCTGCATCTGTTGACAGACTCATATCATTTCATCTGCTGCACCTAAAATCCTGAATATCACAGAAACCCTAACATGCCTGCCATCAGACGTGAATGCTGGCTCTTTTGTAAACAACCCTTTTGTGTTTTTATGCCAAGTTGGTGATGCCATGCATCCGTGATCTGATGTTAGATGATCAGAGCTGCTGCAATCGATCTGTAAGAGCACAGACACTGCCAATCAAGGAAGAGACGCATCAGCTGCAGACTGGATTACAGGGTTGACAGTCTTCAGGTGACGTCGTAGGGGGAGGGGGAGTGTCGACAATCGACTGCATATACTTTTGGAAATAAACACAAATTTACAGACTGGCAAAACGTGCCTGGTTCGTGGTCCTTTGTTAGATTTGATGACCAGACCTACAAAATGTCCGACGAACGGTGGTAGTGACAAGATGTTGGAGGACAAGGAGGGGGGCTGAACTCAGCAGCAGCAGCAGCCTGTCTCACTGATCCACGCAGGGCTGCCTGACAGATCTGGGCATCCACACTGACCACCACCTAAGACCACCCGGGTCAATGATTTTTAATAACCAACTACTCTTGGCTATTTCAGTCTTGTCTAGGCCTCAAACTGGATCTGATTCTGCATAAACATGATGCTCCACCATTATTATTATAAACCTCCTCTCTCAACACCAAAAACAGCACCACAACAACCACAGAAAGGGGCAACCACGACAATTAATTTTTTTTTAAAAACAAAATTACAGCTCTGAGAGCACTGCAAATCCAGCAATGCAGGCATCTAGGTATAGTTCTAGTTAGTTGTAAGGAAACATGATATTCCAACAGTGCTAAAGGTTAGAGACACAGAAATAAAATACATTTAATAGTCATTAAATATTCTCTGGAGATCACAGAACGGAGAACAAACCGCTTACCTGCTGATCTAGACCGTGCGAGCTGTCGACGACCACATGACTCATAACTAAAGAAAATTAGTGAGGATTACTCCTTCTCAGAGAAGATTTTCTTTGTTAGCACGCCAGCTAAGCTAGCCGAGGGATTAGAGCCAAGTCTCCTTTACGAACGACGTCACTCGTCCTTTTCTCTCAGTTTGTCCGAAAACGAGCCGAGCCCGAACCCAACTGAACGGATCCCCTAAATATTGGTGCCCTCTTCTTTTTTCCAGCACACAGCCGTGCCCGGCAGTGAGGGAGATTAATATTAAATCCGAGCCTGAAGTTGGTCGAGGTCTCAACTGCAAACCGGCTCTCCGTCCACCGTTCTGTTCACGGAGCGCAGCATCGCGAGATTTCAACGACCGAACTAGCAAAGCACAGCACAAAACCAAGTCTCGCGAGACTTCCTCGACCCAGCAACAGACGTCTGTTGTGGTGAAGGCCTTGTTGTTTTTATAACCAAAGATAACCCTACCCTCAACACAAAATAACCATCCTAAACACACACATAACACAGTAACTAAAACAGCGATGACCACCGACAGTGCTATTATTTCACATCGTTGAAATAACGACGTGAAGGAATCGATTCGTATGAACCGCTTACTTCTAATTGTTCTGTCGAACCGACTCGCAAGTCCAACTGAATCAAACTTCTGCAGCATCTACGCGGTGTGCAATAATGTAGAGACTGCATGGGCTTTTTATAAAATAAGTCTTTTCAGAATTTGACTTCAGAAAATGTTTCTACCGCTAAAAATAGTCTGAATTTGTGCATATTTTTTGCACACGTTTGCTCCTACTGTCATGTTTGTGGATTGATCAGCCATGACCAAAAAACCTCCTGCCTAATATTGTGTAGGCTGCTTCAGTGCCACCAAAACAGCTTGAAAACAACACCTTAAACACTTGGTTGTTTTCTTCAAAGCATTCCTCCAGTTTTGCAGTGTGACATTATCCTGCTGAAACATATAAAATTAGAAGATAAGGAAGAATCTGATTTATCCCTAAGGGGAATTCTTGTATCACCAGTAAACTCAGTGCAACAATTGAGAATAAAAGAAAATAAGACAGCTTAAACTTTATATTCTTCAAATCTTTCCTAAACCATTACTCCAGTTCTGCAGTGCAACAGGGTGCATTATCCTGCTGAAATAAGATATGATCAAGTAAAATAAGATGGTTGTCAGTGGTTTTACTGTTATGGCTGATGGGTTTGATTCCGTTAGCCTTATGGGATGTTCACGATATGCAGAGCAAAGTATATACCAAAAGTGGTCCAATGAAGGATAACCAGGAACCAGCAGCAGGGTCATGGGCACATTAGGCTTAATAATGAGTGTGGAGTGAATGCAAGCCTTTCCAAAGTATAGTAAAGTGTAGCGTCCACTTGTCATTTGTGAACACAGCACAGCACAGCACACAGTGTGAACAGCACAAAATTGTTCTCTGCATTTAACCCTTTTACCCAAGTCAAGCAGCGGACAGCCAGGAACACAGTGCCAGGGTGCAGTCTGTGGGAACGGTATCTATAAAGGGTGTCTCAGTGGTGCCACTAGCAGTCCTGGTATTCAAACCCACGACTGATCACAGGGGCTGATCCCTAATCAGGCCACAAGGTCTCCTAGAAGACGGGGAAAGCTGGCAGAGGTAGTGTGATGCCCTGGGCAATGTTCTGCTGGGAAACCTTGGATCCTGGCATTCACAAGGATGTTAATTTGACATGGATCACATACCTAAACATTGTTGCAGAGCAAAGACACACCTTCATGACAACAGTCTTCCCTAATGGCCACAGTTTCTTTCATCAAGATAATACGACATACCACACTGCAAATATTGCTTAGGCATCGTTTGAGGAACATGACAGAGAGTTCAAGGGTTTTACTTGGCCTCCAAATTCCCCAGATCTCAATCTGATCAAGCATCTGTGGGATGTGCTAGACAAACTAGTACAATTAATTCAGGCTTCACATTGCAACTTATAGGATTTAAATGATCCGCTGCTCAAACACTGGTGCCAGAAACCACATCACACGCTTCAGCGATCTTGTGGAGTCCATGCCTCATGGTGTCAGAGCTGTTTTGAGGGGGACCTACAAAATAATAAACAAATGGTTAGAATGTTGTGGTTGATCTGTGAGTATGTAAAGATCCAATCAATCCGACAGTGCCCTCTGCTGGCCAATGTATATTTGTATAAATATATCCCACAGACAGCACGAGGACCTCACTGAGCCTTAATTCGGTCATGAGGGTCTTAAAAAGATCAACGCCACTGTAAAAGTATTTTAAAAAAAAACAACATTTTATTATATCCTCACACACTGTCCCTCTCCTGACACTCAAATTCACAAGACAGCCTTTAAAACAGGGCCTTTTGCTAGCCTTTGGGTGCCCAAAACTTTCACGTCCCCCTAAATAAATAAATAAATGGGTAGACAGATCAATGTTGCCATAAATGTCAGGACAAATACATAAATATAATTAAAAAAATATATAACAGAACTGTACAATGAATCACACAGAAGTCAAAACTTTTGCAGATATTGTGAATGCATTTTATTATACATACATTATGTATATATATAAGGTAAGATTGCGGTTCATAGACTTCAGCATTCAATGCCATCATTCTCCAGCATCTGATTGGGAAGCTGAGCCTGAACCCCTCCCTCTCCAACTGGATCCTGGACGTCGTGACTGAACGTGAATGGTCATGGTCTAATACATTTTGGATGGGTCTCCCTTAAGCCGGTGGAGTACACAGCAATCTAAATGTCCAAACGTACGCTGATGCCGTGCAAGTTATTCAGTAAACTCTGTTACTCTGGAAAAGGATGCTTTAGGGGAGACAAATATTAGTGTTTTTTAGTGGTACAGATGACCTTTTCACTTGTTTGAAATGAGTCCTTCATGAACAAAAGTATTGGGACACCTGACCACAACACCAAAAGGGACTTTACTGACATTGCATTCAAAGACATAAACTTTAATATGGAGTTGGTACCCCTTTTGCAGCTATAACAACTTCCACTCTTGTTGGAAGGCTTTCCACAAGATTTGGGAGTTTCTGTGGGAATTTGTGCCCACTCATTATATAGAGCATTTATGAGGTCGGGCACTGATGTTGGACGAGAAGACCTGGCTCACAGTCTATGTTCCATTTCATCCCAAAGGTGTTGTATGGGGTCGAGGTCAGGGCTCTGTGTGGGCCAGTCTAGTTCTTCCATACCAAACTCATCCAACCATGTCTTTATGGACCTCGCTTTGTGCACTGTGGCACAGAATAGAAAATGTCCTCTTCCAAACACGGTGTCCACAAAGTAGGAAGCATTGTGTTATCCAAAATGTCTTGGTACACTGAAGTACTAAGACTGCCCTTCACTGGAAGTAAGGGGCCTAACACAAACCTTGGAAACGAGGGGTGTCCTAATACATTGTGTAGCTCAAACGGTTGTGTTGATTCTGGGTGATCCAGCCGCTGGAGGCGCTGTAGTCTTTCTCTCCTCCGGAAGAAATTCTCTCTCTCCCCGTCTCTCTTTCTTTTCCCTCAGCTGAGTTTAGGTATGAGCACGGACTTTTTCTTTCTCTGTCGCATCCACACTCAATCAGGCTCAAATTTTACCCATCCAGACCTAAAACCCATTTAGAAACGTTCATGTCCCCTCTCCCTCTTCTCTGTAGCTGCTGGATTTTGACATTATGTCTGAATTCAGAGTTAAATCTTGAGGTCCACATTGAGGCCTCTCCTTCTATTTTTATGGCTCCGGCAGCTACAGGAGCTTCATAACTCGTTTTTGCTTGTTTGTGTTATGTCGAGTTTATTTTTATATCTCCGTGACTGTTGAAATTAGTGTTTAAGCTTTAAAAAAAAAAGGTGGAGTGACTTAATTTATTTTGACAGGCTGTGTTTAGTCAAGTTGGCTAGCAGCTAGCATTGCTATGTGGAGTGTTTCCGTAATTCTGGATGTAAATAATGATGATTAGCCTTTGTTTTTGTCAAAATGTCTTACTCAGCTAGTGGGGTGGTAAAGTATTTTTATTTTCCTCTTAGCTTTTAAGAGTAAATGGTCTTGTTTATAGAATGTGCACTTCTCCCTAGTAGTTGAGTCATTGGACTGTTGATCAGAAATGTGTGTAAAGTTGATTTTATAAGATAAAAAGTGGAGTCTATAAGACTAGGTAGTGGTAGTAAGGCAGATTAGTGAGAGATGTCCACATTTTGCTGAAGCAACTTCAGACTATTCTATAAAGGGTGAAGTGCGTTTATATCAGATAGTGATGGCAAGGCAGGTTATTGTGGGACGATGTCCAGAATGTGCCGAAACTACCTCAGACTATCTAATAAAATGAGAAGTTTGGAGTAGATGGTGGTAGTAAGGCAGGTAAGTGTCATAATGTCTAGTGTTTGCTAAAGCTGCTTCAGACTAGTCTATATAGGGTGCAGTGTGGTTTTATAAGACTAGGTAGTGGTAACAAGCCAGGTTAGTGGGCCCTGATGTCCTGAATTTGCCGAAGCTGCCTCAGACCATTCTATAAATATTACATGTGGTTAATAAAATTGTTGTAAAAGTAAGGCAGATGTAGCGGTGAGGAACTCTACTGAATGTGTCTTTCATGCTTGTCTAATTTGTTGCAGGACCCGCAATGGGACGTGTAATCAGGGCTCAGAGGAAAGGTGCGGGCTCCGTCTTCAAAGCCCATGTCAAGCACAGAAAAGGAGCCGCCAAGCTCCGCCACATTGACTTCGCTGAACGCCATGGCTACATCAAGGGAATTGTGAAGGTAAAAGCATCTTAAGATATCTTGAAGGCTGTGATTTAGCTTTCAACTGCCTTGTTAGTGAAATTAGACAAACCCTCTAATCCTACCATTTTTCTGCAGGACATCATTCATGACCCTGGCCGTGGAGCCCCCCTGGCCAAGGTGGTATTCCGTGATCCATACAGGTTTAAGAAGAGGACTGAATTGTTCATTGCAGCTGAGGGCATCCACACTGGACAGTTCATCTTCTGTGGCAAGAAAGGTAAATAGCCATGCTGTCTTCAGTCTATTTTTTTTTTTTTTTTTTTTTAAACTTTGTATGTCCTGTATTGTATGGAAGTACAGATACTGATTAAATGTAATGTTTGACTTGTAGCCCAGCTGAACATTGGCAATGTGTTGCCTGTCGGCACCATGCCTGAGGGTACCATCATCTGCTGTCTGGAGGAGAAGCCTGGTGACAGGGGCAAGCTGGCCCGTGCATCTGGAAACTACGCCACTGTCATCTCCCACAACCCTGAGACCAAGAAGTCCAGAGTCAAGCTCCCCTCTGGCTCCAAGAAAGTCATCTCCTCAGCTAACAGAGCAGTCGTCGGTGAGTTGCTTGGTTGCAGTGTGCAGTTGTTACTGAAAATAATGTAGTTTGACCAGTATGCTGTTTAAATTAATCTGGCTCTTGATGTAATCAGTAAGCTGAGGCACTTATAAGGAGGAAATGTTTTTTTTTTAAACTACCAGTGTAATTGTTTGCGATCTCTCCCTCTGTCATACACACAAGGTCAGGGTAACGTGCTCTAATTTGGCTTGAGAAGTGGCTCAACCCATTATTTACCAGTTGTTACCCGAACAGGAAATAAAACTATTAAGAGTATTGAGTGGCTGACTTATGTGCTAATTCTGAGAAAGTAGAAGTTACAATACAGTTGGTTAAAAAGACAAAAAGATCTTGAAGTTTCCCACCATGGAAGTTTAATGTTTTAAAGCCTGACTTACATACCGGTGGTTCAGTTTGCATAAACCCAGACTGGAGTGTCTACAGAAGAGGTCAAGCAAGTTGCTGTAACTGCTGTTACTACCTCTGCTATAAAAAGACTCGGTCCAAGCAGAATCATTGCCTGAACTCTCTTGCAAATTATCAGCCTGGCACATGCTGCCCATCAGCTTGATTGACAGTACGTTTTCATTTACAAAATGTGAGCAAACATGTTGATCTCCAGCATTCAGCCCTACTTGATGTCCCTGAGTAGTAGATACTGTTTTCTAGTGGAGCAAAATTCAGTTGTGTTGGGAAGGAAAAATTAATATTTGACAAAACTTTAGTTGACACTATCCTGAAGTTGTACTGAATTCAAATGTTCACCCATGGTTTACACTGGAGAAGAATTTGCTTTGCATGCAGCACCAGAATGTTCATGTTGTGAAGAAACTGTTGTCTGGTGTGTACAGAAACATCAGTATAAACTGTGCTTGTGTTTGCTCAAAAGGAATTGTTGCTGGTGGTGGTCGTATTGACAAACCCATCCTGAAGGCAGGACGTGCCTACCACAAGTACAAGGTCAAGAGGAACTGCTGGCCTCGTGTCCGTGGTGTGGCTATGAATGTAAGTAGTGCAGTATTGTGGTTCCCTGTCTGTAAAGAAGTCTTTTTTTTTAATCTATTTAAATGTGAAGTGGTGACGCATGGGCTGTACACTTCTTCCTCCATAATACAGTGTAGGAACATTGAACACTATTTGTTGACCAAACATGTTTTCTCTGAAGACAAGATGTAAAATTGGCTTATAATTACTTGAAAAATCTAATATGTAGCTTTATGTAATGCTTTTATTATTAAATACCCTTGCAGCCCTAGCTGAGTGGAAGAAGCACTTTTTGCAATAGTGCTGACATGTTAAATTTCTTTCTCCAGCCTGTTGAGCATCCCTTCGGTGGTGGTAACCATCAGCACATTGGTAAACCCTCAACCATCAGGAGGGACGCGCCCGCTGGACGCAAGGTCGGTCTCATTGCTGCTCGTCGTACTGGCAGACTGCGCGGAACAAAGACCGTCCAGGACAAAGAAAACTAAAGTGTCGCTTCATAATAAAATCTGTTCCAACAAATCTGGCCTGTCTGAAGTCTTGTTTTACCTTAAGTTGAAGACTAATGTGTGGCAGGACAGCAAATCAGTCTTAGGTAGGATTAGGGGTAAATTAAGTGGTTCAGTGGTAATTTTGTCAATCTGTTATTTTGTCTGCTGTTCAAAACCAAATTGCCATACCCTAAAATTCAAGTTGTCTTAAATCAGTACATTTGAGTGCATCAAGCTAGCACTCAGATGTTGGCAAAACAGTTGCAAAGTAGGACTCAAAGTGTTGCAAAAGTTAAAGGACTTGGGCAGGAGAAAGAAAAACTCGGATGTCCATGCCCTGAGGTTTCCTACAGATATAACACCTGGATTTTAAAGTGCATGCCCATAAACATGAGACATTTCCAAGATTCAAATTTTCTTTATTCTTGTAGGGCGCAATGCTGTCTGTAGTATTCTTGTGCACAAAACCTCACAAAGTGAAAGTTAACATCGCGACTGTGGCTCCAGAATTCAACGTCACACCATGGCCAAAACAGAAGGGAAGGAGGGGTGAAGAACTCTGTACAGTCTATCTTTAAAAATAACACAAGGACAAAAATGTTCCTCTTAAATCAAATTCTATTTTTTTTCCTTTTAGTGAAATACAACAAAATAAATTCTATAAAATAAAACAGCAAAATATTTAAATATATGGTGGGCAGAATAGTTTCATTTGCAGGAGTATTTGGTATTTTTAGACAAAAAAAAAGCATTCAAGTTACCAATTAAATACAGTATTTACTGATGTTTACCTTTACTCCTAAAGAATATTAATTTACCTAGCTCAAGTTGCCACATGACTAACCAGCAGTTATTTTATGGTACAACCCTGCTTTTTATGTCCATTCTGCTCCAATGAATAGTCCCCAGACAGAGCCTGTGTTCAAGTAGAATAAGCAAATGTGAATAGACAGCGTCCGAAGTCTGTCGACTCTAGTGGCCAATGTCAATCTCTTATAGTTTGTCTAATACAAGGTTCAACCAAGGAGAGACAAACAAGCAAATTGAGTACAGTCCACTAATGCTCCAGGCATCCTGGCATAGCAAATTGTTGCATATACGTTTTCTCTTTCTAAAATTCCTATAAATCAAGAAGAATCCATTTATTCCCACCAAGAACTGCCTGTCAAATATTACGTTTGAGGGTACATTATGTGCAATTGAGAAGCCACTTCTTACACTCGGATCAAAAACCAGGAAGAAGTCAAAAGGGGAGGGGAGGTCTTCAAATGATTCGTGGATTAAGAACTATAGCTGTTATGATCACAGATTTTTCCCTTTGGCTACACTAGTCCGGTGTGAAGCCATGCTAAAATGTTACAGCATATTAACTAGAGCTTTCAAATGATTGAATTAATAACAGAACAGAAGAAAGGCAATGAAAGTTTCCAGAACAATGGTGCATTACCACTTTCACATCAACCTAGCATCAGGAGAACCACCCAACCATTCCATCAGATCATGCCTACACTACAACCATCTCTAGCGCCAGAGGTGGATTAGATTAAGTAAGAGCTGACGTGGATAAAATTATTTAGAGCTGAATGACCAAAATGGCCAAAAGGCAGACCAAACCTCACAACTGAGTACAGGTGATAAAACAGGGCTTTTTTGTCTTTTGCTTTTTTTCAGTTATGAATTTTGTTTTCATAAATCCAAACAGCACGCGGTGCTGATGGTTCTGAACAGTCAAAAACAATATAATATGTACACCACTGTCATATGAGACGAGTGCATCAGGCCTGGCTTATTACGACACCATACACAGTCCACTGCAGGCAGGTTATAATACTGCAGGGCAGACAGTGAATGCTCCACCCCAGGGTTTGAAGAACAGGGAGCAGAATTTTCTGGATACACAGGTTCTGGAGTGACGCTGTATGGTGGGACCTGGCCTCGCTTCTTCTCCAGAGAGCGTTCGGGTAGAGGACAGGATCAAAGCGTAGTGCTAGTCCTTCGTCTGGGTGGGTGGAACGTCTTCTGGGGGCTCCCAGTTCTCTTGTGCTCGTATGCCTGGGCGCTGAGGATTGTTCATATGCTGTGCTGCTGGGCCTGTGTAGGGCTGACCATGGGGAAGGTTGTTCTGCTGGAAAAGGCAAAGACCATTTTAGTATTGCTTTAAACATGTAGCTCTTCCATATTAAAGCAATGGATCGGCACAAATCCACTTCTAACCAAAAAGGCATGTTTCAAAATAGCTGCTACCTATTTGACTATGTAAAATAGTTTTGTCCCTTATTTTAACATGCAGAGACTGCAGTGTTAATCTGGGTTTGAAATGACCCGTTACTTCTTAGCTACATGTGTCAATAGTTCAGTGCACAACCCAAAAAAATTGCAAATGAATATTTTTGGCCAAACAACCTTTTAATGATGCAAAGGACAATCACCATTTTCACATTTTAAAAGAGAAAAGAGGGCAAGTATTTTTGTACAGCTTTAGGATGACCCTTTAGGCTATCAGTGTTACCTGCTGATACTGTGTCCCTGGAGAGTGGGGATACAGAGAGGTGTCTTCTGGTGGAGAAGAGTCCTGATCATCAGGGGCCTCTTGATCATCCGGCTCCTGAAAGAACAGAAACTGCTCATCAATCAAAACCCAAGCTATCTTAGGATAAGTCAATGTAATATATGTAATGAAAGCATTAATATGTACAAGACGACAAACACGATAACCTTTTAAAAATAATCAGAACAACTGCTCTAGACTTGACCAGGTGTACTCAAAGTATTCTTAAATGTAGACCCACTTTAGCTTGAACACTTCAGGTCAGTAATAAGTTAAGGTGGTTAACAATATTTTAGGGTTGAATGTTAAAATGTTACTTAGGCTATTTAACAGACTTCACAGATAAGAGGACAACAAAAAACAATGGCAGACAAAAAGACAAAAATACAACAGTCACTACATTGGACAAAAAAATCAGCAGAAATATTTCAACACAACATGCAACGTTGATCTAAATTAACATGCTGATAAAAAAGGTCCAGCTAAGTTTAGCCTGCATGCAAAATGAATTCTGTAGATATTACTGACCTAGTCATTGAAATAAATCATGGGATTTGATTATTTAAAAACACTAACGCTCCTAAACTTTTTTGGTCATGCAAGCTGGTGTAAAAAACTCTTTGTGGTTAGACATCAGATCCACAATTTCTCTACCAAAGTACACACTAAACAGATTTTACAAAAGGACAGTCATTAAAGTACTATAGTCAAGGCTTAGAGTTTTCGATCTCTTTCTGTATGACACATTGAGACTTGAAGTTGGGGAGGAGGAAACAGTCTGAGTTCAAAAACACTGAAATGAGGACAAGAGAAAACAGTTAAGAGCTCTGGTTTTTGTTTGTCTGAGGGAGAGGGTAATGGATTTGGCTACACCATGCCCTGTGAACACCAAAAGGTTACGCAGATGGCACCAGTGTGGCCAGGGCATTCGAATCTTACAGTGTGCTGCTGCTGGCCTGTCACTTCCCCTGGCAAAAGCTGCTTTGGCGAGGACGGCTTCCGGCCTGCGTCCTCTTCAGACACCACCTCGTGCTTCATTAAGTGACACTAGTTTGAAATGGCAGTTAATAATGCATACTGTACACTGTACAAGTGTCAAAAGATGTATAGTGGATTTACTGATGTTTGGAAACATAGAACATCATATGGCCATCAATTAAGCTAAACTGAACACGCTAAAGGTTAACTAGTTCAGCAAATTAAAGAAATGAAGCTTTCATAAAATCAATAAAAAATGGAAACACAGTAAAAAGAACTATTCATTTATACAAACGCCAACAGCAAAATATTTACACTTTGGGAAAATAAAAGTCTGGAAATGAATTGTCGAAAACTCAAAGCCCTATCTATAGTTAAATGGTGCTAGTATTTCCATCACTACGAAATGTCAGAAGCACAACCAAAAGCAAATACTATGTCAGAAAAAGATCTGCTTAAGCTATTCACGACTTTTCTCCATTTCAGAGTCTGTTATCAATTAACTACTTCTATTTCTCAACAATAGACGTTAAAGGTAAAGCATTAAAGGTAAATAAGAAATGTGTCAATTAAAACTATTTAAAAAATGAACATGTGCAAATCAAGGGAAAGGAAACAGTGCTGCAAGCTGTGTTAAAACAATATAAGGTTTTTTTTTAATCTTTTTGCAAGCACTCGATCTCAAAACTACCTATAATATGTATTATTACAATTTAAGCTACAAAGAACATGCCTCAGTCATTATGGCTGATGAGAGTGGTGTGTATTTTCCTTACCTCCTCTGGACACAACTCGCAAGCCTTGGCTAAAGTCATACGTGCACTGTGAGAGCGCTCAAGGAAGTAGCCATTGGAGGTCTCGTTGCTCTGGACAGGAGGGGACCAGTTGTTATATGTGTACTGGGCATTACCAGTGTATGGCCTGCGCTCTAGTTCATCACCAAGCCACTCTACTGCCCATGTCCACTTCCTTTTCAGGTCCCCATTACTCTGTAAGCACAAACAGCAGGTGGTTGTAAGAGCATGACCAATAAAAGTTTTTTAAAAAGTAAACATGCATGGTTTCCTATGTCTATTGTACCTGAAGGATCTGATAAGCCACCGAACAGTTACTAAATAGAGCCACCATGCACTTGATGCACTGGTAAGCTCTCTTCTGGTAGTGGTTTTTAGAGCGCTGGATGGTGTCAAACAGCCCATCACGATCATCCGGAATTCCCTTCAGCACATTGTGTATCCTGGTGGACCATAAAAGAAGTTTAGATTCAAATTTTATTATTATTTCAATAACTGACCATTTGAAAAATGCTAGCGTAGCCGTTGTTTGCCAGGACCTGACCTGTGAGTTTGCCAGGAATCCTCAATGAGCAAGATCTGCAGCAGCAAGTCCAAGTAAGGCCTTAGCTCATACGTGTAGGAATACGCAACCTTTAAACAAAAAAAGCAATCAAAACCAACAGTTGTCTGCTGCAAACCTTTATGTAGTTGTAGACTTATAAACCTAAACTAACAGCAATTAAAACTCAAACTAAGCCAAGATTAATCCATGTCAATATCAAAACGATAAAGTTAAAAAAACAAAGCAGCTTTTATAACGTTGAGTGCCGTGTCTGTTACCTGCCACAGGAGCTCACTGAGCACAGTGGAAGAGAACTGAGGGTTCTCCCAACAACAGAAGCGCAGAAGTTTGATGGTCTCCTCTGAATTGCTACAGTCCTCAATGATCTTCTTCACGTAGCTAGTGCGCACAAACAGGATCTCAGCCACCAGCTGCTGCAGAGGCATTATGGGCTGTGTCAGGCTGGGATCACCATACGGATTCGGAAGAGGAGGGTTACCTATTATGAAAGAGGTGTACCAGAAAAATTCATTAATTTTCAGTGAGTATATCCTTTTACAGTACTTTTCAAAGTGAAGTATGTCCTCAGCTCCAGGCAAGGCAAACGTGGCACTGATGCCTGGAGATGGCTGCTTTTGTCAGTCATGTAACACTGAGCAAGGATGTAAATCTTCATTGGACAATTATGACTGAAGTCGGGAACGAAACTTTCAGACCACTTTGGTACAGAATACAAAAAGCAGACCAAACTCACCATTGATTGAGGACTGCATACGGGATGCTACATCACAGCAGCGCACCAGCTGCGAAACCACTGTGTACAGCTTTCCTAACTCTGCATACTGGTACTTAATGGGAGGGCCTGGGCCCTCGTCCAGAGCCACCAGCATAAATGTGGCCGGCACACTGAGTTTCAACAGCTGTGTCTTCTCAGCCAAGCCTGCAGGAGACAGCAGAGGTAGTCAAAATTAAAGGTTGCACAACAAACTGCTATGTCTTCTGGTCTTAAACTTAATTATTCTAAACAGTAACTAGTAACTGGTATGTTGTCTATGAAGAACTGTTGACCTGTTCTGTCAATATAATGGGAAGAAATAAGGGCTTCCAAGAGATGGCAATATGACGACACTGCTACCATGATGAATCACCATCATGGATCATTGCATTTTCCTTAGTACATTGCTCAGCATCAATGAATTAAAAAAGCAGGGGCTCTGATGTAGTGTGGTTATGTGAAGTTACACACTTCTGAATCCTAGTCATGCCCCGAGTCTATAGTTAATTCTATTTAACTGCATGTACTAATCAAACAGCATTTTAAAAAGGTTAAACTCAAATAGGATTTACAATACTATAGCATAGTGAACAAGACAAACGTCACATACCGTTATTTTTTTTTATTTAGAAGGCCCATACTATACAAAAAAACAGACTGCTTTTCAAACGAGGCACCATACAAGGCAGCCACAAAGAATAGAGCAAATTTAAAGATATGAATTTTAACAGCACAGTGACAGAGACCATGTTTAAATGTAAGGTATAAAACCAGGCTAGAAAATGCCCAGGCAAAAATTTATTAGGACTGCTTTTTGACCCATAAAACCACAATTAAAATAAAAAATACTGAGTTATGGACCACTTAAATAGGTTAGTGTCATGACTGTGTTTTTGCCATAATGCCCACCACTATTTAGCACAACACATTCCTGGTCACTGGCTTTCACTGCTGGCTGGTCTTCCAGGTTAATTTAACTCATGGTTCGATTTGGGGCATATCACAGATTTAAGTTCACAAAATTCTGGTTCCTCACCTAGGTTGGCATACATGACAAACAGGTTGAAGTACTGCTGCAGGTGGCGGCCATGCTCCGACACCTCTCTCCGTAACAGGTTGAGTACAGCACGGAACAAGTGGTCACTTAGGCTCAGATTATCACAGCCCTAGTCCAAAATCATAAAACACATGAGAGAAAAGCAAAAAAACTAAAAGCAGTTAAATAAAAGATATACATTTCAGTGTTCATTTCTTCATGCACTCTGCAAATTCACCTGACTAGATGGTCCTGGTGAGGCAACCGGTGATGGGTAGGGCCCATCTTGCAGAGAGAAATGTGCAATAAATACTATGAGCTTGGAAAAGGCTCCCCGGACCTCGGCACTGGGGCACTCAAGCAGGTACTCGGAGAAGCGGTTTGTGTAGGCAAAGAGGGCGTTGTGTGCAAACCAGCAGCGTACATTCTTGCTGTGTCGAAGCAGAACGCATAGGGCATCATACCTAGAAAGAAATAAAAAATTTTATTTAATGACTATTCAGGCAAATGTTTGACTTGAGATTACCTTAAATACAATGTTCAATGATCTGTTTACAAAAAATAAATGAATTAGTAAGCAAATAAAGAAACAAAAAATTGATATATATACCAATCACTAGCAGGACCACGGACAACTTTCTTGGTGTGGAATCCTGTGCTGAAGAGAAATCTAGCAGCGAGCTGAATGCTTATCATAGCCATTTCTTCTGCTTCAGGCAAAAGATGGTCTTGACCTAAGTGAAAATTAAAAAATGTAAAAATATACTTTACAAAATGCATGTCACTGATAAAAACAACAGAACACTGCAACAACAGCTAACTGACACTCACTCAAAAATACCCATTAACACACAGACAACCAAAGCCATGCACATGGGTATTTCTGATAAACTGAGGTTTTTCTATGAGTTTTGGCCTTTCGTCCACACGTAAACGGCGTTCTGGGTCTGTGAAAACAGAGGTTTTTAAAAAAAGCTCTGATCAAAACGGCGATTTCTGAAAACTCCGTTTCTGCATTTACAAGAAAAATGAAGATTTTGAAAAACGGACCGTTTCACTTCATACTGTGCGCCACTCATATGACATCATAGTATGCACTGTGTTTACATTATGTTTTCATCTACAATGCCCAACATACACAAAGTACTACTGCTCTCAACCTCGTTGTCCATCCAGTATGAAGAACATATCACCATCTGCTGCCTTGGCATTCTTTTGACAGTGTTTTCTGTGTTTGCATGTGAACAGAGTATTTTTGAAAACTTGCTCGTGTGGACGTGATTTTTTTTTTTCTGCATTCTCAGAAATATCCGTGTATTTGTGGACATGGCCAAATGATTTCTTTTGACACAAACTATTCTGTTCACAGCTTTCCACGGGTAATGATGAAGAAAATAATGAATTATCCCCACAAACACAACAAGCAATATAAAATGTGTGTACCTGAACTACTGGATCTCTTAAAACGTTCTAAATCCACGGCAGCAAACCATACTAAATTGTTCCACAGACGTAATTATGTAGACTAAAGCAACAGTTTACAGCGATGAACAATCCCAAAGTCCTGAACGCGCAATCATGGTGAGACTACAGTACTTGTCAATGGCAAAATTTGATATACATTAACATAACATTCTACCTCACATTAGCCTAGGTACACTGCTTTTTCTGTTTGCACTAGGAAAATACTAAACATCTGTGATATGACCCTTGTAGCTACTTTATGATTTTTTAAAAAAATGTTTGTTTCATCAGTGAAACGCTGGGACAAAGAAGACGAAAAAATCATAGCACTATTAACACATGATTCGCTTTAAACGGGACGGTTTTGGCCTCATTTGAATTAATGTCAGTATAACACACTGTAAATATTACAGCAGATTTTACTCCTAACAAAATAAAAAGTACAAATAGCTATTTATATTGTGCCCAGCACTAGAAATAATTTGTGTCTGGTTTTGTTTTTTTACACTCACATTTAGACACATTCAAAGCATTTATTTGTATTCTCTGGATGTCTGATTCAAACCCGTGAACACTAGTCTCAGTGTGATATTCAAATCCAAACAGAAGTGTGAAAGAACTCGCCAGAGTACCAATGCTTCTCATCCCTTCAGTTAAGTACTTATGCAGAATAGGACATATTAGAGATACTGGTTTTACCTGGAGGAGGGTTAAGATAGACACCATTACTTGTCAGCAGTTTCTTGATGAACTGAAAGTACTCCAGGCTGTATTGCATGCGGCTGTGCATGAACTGCACGTTCTGCTTGCGCACGCTGCACTCAATGGCCGAAGGCATCTTCACTTGGTTCGGCTTGCTGCTCAAACTCAGTTCAGAAATGTACTTCACCAACTCGCTGTCCTTGTCCAAAGAGTCCATTCGCTCATAGAACAGGATATAAGCATTCCACCAGCGCTTCTGCCGACGGTAGGACATGCGCTTCATCATGTGGTCAAACACCTCGCCCATATACTCGCCCCCAAAGCACTGGTTCTTCATTTCCTCGTCGTCGTCCATCTTGCATTCTGTGACATCCCCATCATCAAACTTGTACCAGCGGTTCCTCTCACCCTCACCACCGCTGCCGTTCCTCTGGATGATGTAGGAGTAGTAGTGGCCACCGCTGGCCTGGCCCGAATGCACAAGCACTCCCACAAGTCTGTAGCGTGAACTGCAGGGTGGCTCTGGCTCAGAGGGTTCATTCTGCTGAATCACTTGCTGGAATAAAGAAAGAGAAATTGTAACACCATCAGCAGATACAAAATGTATTTGGCCACTGTACAAATAATATTCATGACCAAAAGTTAAATATCAGCAAAATAAGATCCTTATGGAACATAACATTTTAAACAAGCATGTCAATCTGGGTTCTTCTTGGGCCACAGCATGGCAGAGGGTGTTTTCTCCCATCTAATGCTCTGAATTCATAACCATTTAGCTGATCCGCTGAATTAGGTCCATTTAAAAGAGCTCATATACCTACATTTTTTTTTTCATCCTGTGATTCACTTGTATTATTTCAGTCAGTCAGAATAGTCATAATTCACTGTCCAATCATCTATATCCTATAGAATCAAATGGGCTGTTTTTTGTTATTGGCCCTTTAAGAATGACATGGCTGCTAAGTATTGTGTCTTATTCCAAAGACAGTTAAAGTTGAAACACTCTATGTAACAACTATATGGTCATACTAAACAGCTGCAGATTGAATAGGTAGATTGTAAATACAGTGGCTTTCATTAAATAAAAATAGCAAGTTCAAACTAGGATGTTTTGCAGTCAAATTTGCATTTAGGTACTACATGGACTGGGAAGTAAATTTTATGTTTTTCCCCATAATAGGGTCCCTTTAATGAGGCAGAATCTGTAGTCTGTAGTGCTGTGGCCTATTGGAACTACAGTCTGACCTATATACGTGTGGCATACCTGATTCTCAGGATGCATATCGGAGCCTTCAAGCTTAGCTACTCCTGCTACAGTGTAGGGCTCCATGTCCAACTCCCGAGGAAACTCAAAGTAGTCATTGAATTTAATGGCACACTCCCGTTCCCAGTCATAATCGAATCGCTTCAACTGAATGGCCAGGACTGGAGGCAGTTTCTTTATAAGCAAGCGCTTTACTGTGTCCACCTACAGTATAGAGGTTACAAGTTAAACAATTGCTACAAAAATTAGTCATAGTCGTATGAACTTCAAAACACAGTACATACTTTCTTGTTGCATTTTTCACAGTGGTAGGCATTAGCACCCTCGAGTAAATCCCCCTTCACATACTGCTCCATGGAATCAAGGAGATTCTGATGGTTTCTGATATCTACATTCAGCGTTGTGAAGGATTCCTCACATTCATATCTAGAAAAAAAGAAAGGAAAAAAACCCCAGACACATCTAACATCAACCCAAATTTATGACACTATTATGATTTTATTAGCATGATAACAATGCCAACCTGTGAGGGCAGCCCTGACAAATCTTCTGATCAGCAAATGACCCTCCAAGCACTTTGCTCAGCATGGCAGGATGGCCGAGTGCTTTTAGAGCCTCGTCTAAACTATCTACAAGTGAGTTGAAGAACTCAAGGGCATCGTGCTGCTCCCTCAAATTCACTGGCTCACCCCATAACCTGCACAGAGAAAGATGCATATTTAGCAATCAGTGCTTTCAGTGTTCTGCAACAACTTATTAGGTATTATTAGCCAAATATGCATAATTAGTCTAATACTAGTGAACTTGGTTCAAAAACAAAAATAGTATTTTACCTGAACTGCTTCCAAAAGCCCCTGGGAACATAATATTGTAGTCTGGAGGATGCAAGGTGTCCAAATATCACCTGCAGGTGTCGCAGAACCCCAATATTGTACTCTTTTCTATCCTCAGATTTACTCAGTGATGGCTTGTCATCAAACTGGTGATGATAACTGAAGACTTCATCCCGTGGATCAACGTTACTCTGCAAGAACAAAAATTCAATTATAGAAAAAGTGAACACATGCATAGATTTCAACTTTAAAATGCCAAAGTCCAAGCTACTATTCACGGTAATGCATCAGATGCAAAAAAAACATTTCAAGCGCTTAACACCCTAATTAGAACATAATGTTGAATATACATTTATAGTGAAACAATGTGCACAAAAGTCTCCAAGCATAAGCAAATGCACCTAATGCAAATCTTTAGGTCATACCTCATTATCTTGCTTCTCGTCCCCAGACATGTCATCATCGACATCACTGCCTGTGCCTTCAATAGCCAGGATGCCGTTTCTGATAGGTGGGATCATGTAGAGCTGCTGGATGACTGAATTCATGTAGCATGTAGCACCTGCATTCTTTAGTCCCACAAAGCCCTTACTGGGCCTTGGGCCCACAGGGGGCAAATATTCCCATTCTGTCAGTGCCTCACAACCTTGGACAGATATTTGATTAAAAATGAATAAATCAATTCAAACAAGGCTCACAAGTTGAATAATCTAACGAAATTCTTACATGACATTCTCACACACTGTACTTTAAGTATTTTAAACACATTTTTCTAAACAAACAAAGCAAAATTACACTGTCAGTTTGTTTTGCACCAATTCTGAAAATTGCTGAAGCATCTTCTCTATTGCAAAACCCACTGCGTTACTTTATACAACTACGGTGCTCTGTCATGTATCTCTACCCCCGGTTAAATTTTGTATTCTATGTTGTCACTCGTATTTACTGTAATGTTACACTGCCTGATGTCTATATGTCCTCAGTATCTACTGTATAGTATTGTTCCATTGCCTACTGATAATTGCCCATAGGCACTTCAGAATTTCATTGTCCACTGACTGTCATTTGTACATGTAACAAAACTTTGAATCCTGAATCCACAATGGAAGTTATCCATACCTGAGTAGTACATGTCAGTTAGCGTGTCAACAATCTGTTTGAGATTGCGAACACATCCAACAGCAAGTGCAACCAAGAGTTCAAAACCAGCAGTGATGGTGGCAGGGCTGCTACACACAGGAATTGCCTGCTCAGTGGGGAACTCTCCAGTCTTCATGTATTGTAAGTACACATTGGAGGCTGGGAAGATGAAATCATCTATTAGCTCCTGTAGAAAGGGTAGAAAACAAAGAAAATTAGGTGGCAATGATGACCAAAGGATGGGGGCATTCCATGAACTGCTGTTTCGCTTCTAGCAAAGGTCTGTGGCTTCTGAAGCTGAAGCTCAGGACCCAGATCTGAAAATGAAATCCTAGTTCTAAAGTAAAATAGTAGTTAATGGCTTGCCTTGATGAGGTTTGCTCCCCCCTTTTCACAGCCTATATAGTACTTCTTTTCTGGGGTCTGAAAAGCCAGCAACTCTTTGGTGACACCAATATGGCCCTCTAATATGGTCTCTTCCACTCCAGTCTCTCCAGTTCTCTTGACCTCATCCTGAACAAAGAAAAGCATGTTTAGGTGTGCAGTCAAGCTAAATGAGAATCAAGATTAAAGGCCACAAAAGCAGAAATGAAAATGTTGTATGTGACCACACCTTGATTCTTTTTAACCAGTCAATCTCATTGTTGAGAAGAACTTCTGCATTAGGGAGGTTAATGTTGCTATTATATGCGTAGTTGAGCAAGTGCCTCAAGAGGGTGAAGTAATCACCAGCGTGCTTGGCTCGTTCTTTTGCAGTGCTCTAGAAACAAAGACATAAATCAGAAAACTAGAGAATTTCTAGGCACCACAGACTTTTCAAAAAGGTTTTTCAACACATAAGGAAGAAAAAAGTACCCAACACTTACACCTAAAACTGTGAAGAGGAGGGTAATGAAGAACAGGAGTGGCCTGTGTCCCATACAACACCTCGTGGCCATGAGGAAGAACTGTTCTTGTGCCATTTGACGAACAGACCTGGGACCACAAGATCAATTTTTAAAAAATTTAAGAAGTCCTCATGACCAAAGTCATGTAGCAAATGGAGGATTCATGCTGTCTTTTGTATGCTCGCAGAATGAATAACATGCAACTCACTTGCTCTGGCAGTGCAGCAGTAGGTCAATGATGAAGGTCTGCCAGGCCTTCTCTTTGCTAAGTGCATCTAGTGCAGTAGGGATAAGGGCGAAGCACAGAGTCATGACCTCCAAGGCCTCACAGCATACCTGCTCGTCCTCTGCATCTGGTTCATTCCCTGCATTTGTCTAAGGGAAAACCAAACCGATAAGTAAGTATACCTGACTATAATCAACACCATGTCATTAAGCTAAGATGGCAAATAGTCACACTGACCCACATTTTTCCTTCTAAAGATAGACGGCAGAATTATCACCATGTAATCATTAAAGGATTCAGAGGTCCATTTTTTTCTTCTCAAGACTCCAGAGCAACTAGAGTCAGCATAGCTGTAATTTGTTTAGTTAACACCAGACAAGCAGACAGATGTAGTACCTTCTCATAGATCTTGCTGATCTCTTCGTTGGAACTGAAGACGAGCTGGATACTGCCACATCCAGATGCCCAGACAATCTTCTGAACAGCTCTGATGACACAGATGTCTGGGATATACTTTGAAGCCTGGAAAAAGTTCTGAGTGAAAAAGAACAAAAAAAAATTATCAGGGCATTTGAATTGCAAAATCATTTCACTATTATTAGTAAGGCTAAAGTGAGCCAGGCTAGGAGAAGACTTGAGAAGAACAGTGAATTTATTTGTGTTTATTTTATGTGGGAGCTGGGAAAGGGAGTAAAAGTTATTGAAGAAATAATGAACAAAAACACATATCAACTGCACACAGTGCACATCTCTAATTTACTAAAACATGTATAAAAATATGTATACACAAGGGCTGGGGACATTAACGGGCACATTAATTATTTTATCGTGTGTTTTTTTTGTTTTTTTTTTGAAGATTGTGATTTTTGTGCATACGCTGCTTTAGTTTTATATTTGATTTGATTATATTAATGTTTAAGTTGAGATTTACAGAAATATTTGAACTGCAGCCGCTGTTAAAAAAGCTCCTTATCTGTTTAAAGTGTTTGCAAACCAAATGTTATTGCACTTTTGTTCATATAGCAGTACTTTAAAAATAAAAGTTCGCAATACACTACTTTTGAATTCATTACTTAATTTTGCATATAACGATGTGATTAATTGCAGAAAACCATGCCAATTTGCCAAGCGTTAGTATATACATATAATCGTATGCAGAGGTTTTTGTGCCTGTTGCACATATTTGTTGGTTGCAATATGCTGTTCTGTGAAGGAAATGTGAACAGAGAATCAACAAACATTGCATATGTGCAGGAAAAATACTTTAATATTTAAAATCTGTTCCCTGAAGAGAAAGTGTTCATTTCAGTTAGAAAATCACCAAAAGATGACTGGTTCTGACTTTTATATATGTGACAATATATAATCTGTAATCATTTGCTTTTTCCTCTAAGCTGCTAAGAGAATGCCTGGGCCTTATGTTACAAACAATATTTGATCACTACATACAGATATAGGAACATGCAGAGCATGCAAAAAAATAATGAGCACAAAGTTCTTAAGCAGAACATCAGGCAACAAAGGATGGAAGGCAAAGCCCTATGAACTGTTGATATAAAAAGGGCCACTGCTATAAAAGAGACAAAGCTAAATAGCTCAAGGCTCTTGAAGCCTGAGAGTTTTAACCCAGACGCCTGTCTTGTCCCTAGTCATAAATCTAACGCTGCCCTCTGCTGTTTAAATAAGTGTAAAATTAACTGAAACCTGAGAAGGACATGGTCCTTGTAGCTGCCCACTGATTTACACAGCACTTATCTAATTACCTCATTGTAGATCTCCTTCCCAGACACATTATAAATATTCATGTACTGCAAACTGCCAAACAGAACAAGTGTCATTTTATAGAGGCATTTGAAAGCAGATTTCTGGGTCCATAATACAAACACCTGACCATTTCTTTTTTTCTGCACTTTAAAGCAAATTCATTCACAATTACTGTAAAAATGTATATTAAAATGTTATGTAATACTTAAATATTTTACATCAGTGATCATTAACCCTGGTCCTAGAGATCTACCTTATTGAGTAGTTCAGTGGTTCCAAATGTTTCTTTTACTTATTAGTGCATTTCCATTAGTACTGAATTAGTAGATAAAAGTGGTTCAGGTTAGAACTGAAAAGATCTCAAATGTGACTGAGTGCTGTTTAGACCTAAAGGGAAGAATCTCACACATCATATTAGTCTTAATATCTTGAAAGGCTTTGAACTGTTTACCAACACAGAGGACACTTGAAACATTTCGAAACAAGAACCAACCGCTCGCTACCATCTTCTCTTAGCAAATTAACGACTGTGTTCTCGCCTGCCTGTCAGAAAGCCTAATTGAGATTTGTTCATTTATACCTCATCAGAGATCTGCTGGGCCAGGCGGATGGCCACATTGCGGAGCATGCACTCAGCTGAAGGATTGGGGATGCTCTGCAGGGCGCTCTGAAGAACCAGGGCCTGGTCATGAGTGGCCTGGTTTATCTGTGGGGAGTCAGAGAGAGAACAGACTATTAGAATAATGGATTTTGAAGAGACCCACTCTACAGGAAGAAAGTGCTTTCATCTCTATGAGAAATCAACTGCTGGAAAAGAGTGTTGGCTACACTCAACTTTAAGCATGAACAGCTGCTGTGAAGGCTTCAAGGACTGTAAATTAACTTGAGTCTTCAAAACGTTTTCAGTGAAAAACATGATATAAATTCATATACACCTCATGTTTTAGCAACGACGAACAGTAGATGCTTCTGCAGCCGAATGGGAAACAACGGCGTAGTACAATTTTTCTTGCTCTTGAGAACTAAGAGGTAATTGCTTAAAAAGTAAGAGTGTGGTCTGGGTCTCTAACCATAGCACACTTCCTATCAAGACACCAAATACCCTTGACATTTGCTGAGCCATAGAGAGGCAGTCAGGACGCTCTAAATGTGACTGAAGTGCTGGTGGGGGGTGGGAAAGGAGTCCTTAGGTAGTCTGTAGCAAAAGGTCATACTCAGCCAGTTCGTCTTGGCTACAGCTGGAAACGTAAAGCGTAAAGCGCAAGCACTTCTCTGTACTTTTATTTTTCACAAAATAATCTTACTGGAACTGTAAAACAGAAAGAAAACTGCAGAGAAAGACTTTTGATTAAATGTGGCTGGTTGTGCTGTAAGACTTGATGTCACCTCAACTAAAGGAAACTGCCAGAATGAAGTGAGGGAAACTTACAGGGGACACAGGGATGGTACCCTCAGCCACAGGCTGACAGGCTTCAGCTACAGCCTTCACATGGCCAAAGCCCACCGCTGTGAGCAGGAGCTTGGCTATTTTTAGCGCATTGAGATAGGCTCCCCGTCGCGTCTCCATGTCAGCATTTGGAAGGAAGTTGTTTCGGGTGAGCATACTCAAGACCAACGGCAACCCACCACTCTTCAAAAAGTTGTACTGGAAGTCACTAGCATCCTCTCCCAGTGTGCCACTAGCGGGCATCAGCAAAGCATAGACCACCTAAGACCAGAAAAAGAATCATACTTGCACATCAACAGTGATTTTTGCTTTCATGTTTTCCCCACTCTTGACACAGATCAACACAAATTTAAATTACGTACTTGCACTAACATGCACTAATGTGAAAATAAGACAATCTACAAAACCTCTATCAAGTAAAGGACTTGAGAAGGTGACGGGCCAAAGAAGCGGGAGTCGAGTGTGGGGCTAAGGCTGTTTTCTCCAAGTTTGGCATGATCCAGGCAGACAGCTCGGAGGTTTTCCACTGTAGTGTTATCTGAAAATGACGACAGTAGAGGTTGAGTACAGCAGCCCCGAATGCAAATAGCAGTCCACAGCAGAGACATAAAAGACTTTAGCACCTGGAGGCATGAGCTTCATGAGGACTCGAGCTCCATCTCGTAGGAGGGGCATGTTGAGATTACATCCCAGATCTGCTACTTGCCACAAGAACGAGATGTAGCGCAAGTGCAGTGACATTATCTGCAAAACAAGAATTACTCTAAATGGTTGTTCTAGTAGTTATTTAAAACGGACAGACACTTTACATCACATGTAGTGAGACCTGCTGTGCAGAATCATTTGCAAAATCATGGACTACAAAATGAGCAAGGGCATTGAAAAACATATGTGACTTTGATTAACAGAATGTCATGTTTCTCACCACTCCAGGAAGACAGCTCTCCACTTCAGGGTTTGGCCCGTCACTATAGTGGTTGCCATGGTTCCCAGGGGAGCCTGTGGAAGAGTCTGATGAGCTGTCTGGGCTTGAAGGCATATTGGCGCTGACCTGGGTGAGCTTAGCTGTGATGAGCTGCAGAAGGAAAACAGAACAAACTACTGAACTGAATGCTATTAACCTTCTGAACTCAAAGCAACTTATCATTTTACACACATCAAACTGTGTGCCATTTTACATCACATCAACTAGAGAACAAGAAGAATGCGACAGAAAGAAAAAAAAAAATTACCGTTTTGTCTTTGAGATTGAGCTGCCCAATTAACTTTCTATCGTCAGCAGGATCTACTATGTCCCCACCAATGAAGAGCTCAATCTTTGTGTGCGCACTGTTGGCCTTTATTCGATTCAGAATACAGCGTCGAACAGAACCGATCGTATCATTGGTGTGGGACCAGATGTCCAGGTCGTCCACCTGCCTGCCTTGGTTGGGGAATCGCACAATCAGGGTGATGTGCTTTCCCCGGAAAGCTCTGCAAGAAAGAAAACTAGCGTTAAATAGATGGCTTTATTTATTTATGAAATCATGAATGTTACTGTATACAAAATGTCTTGATGAAGGTATGTTCATGGGACCTGGACATGGGAAGGATGGTCCTCTCCTCATGGTAGTCGCTGTCACACTCCGTGATGTACTCCCTGAGCACTGTCAAGACCCTCACCATGCGGATGGCCTCCTGCCTGGCACAGTTAATGCTGTCCTTATCCCCGTCCAGCACACACAGCGTGTCATAGGAGGCTTTGAGCCGGTCAAAGCAAGACTGAATAAAATCTTCATGGATCTCTACCTGCAAAAGAAAAGAGCTATAACTATTTGTATATTTTTAAAGAAAACATTGTTTAGTTAGAAGAGAGTTTGTGAGTCCCTCAGAATTATCGGAACTTCTGTATAAATAGCTCTTAAAATGTGAGTCAAAATAATAAAAATGGATTGAAATGATTCAACACATTTAAACCCCAATGACTGAATGGGGAAAACTGGGGAAAAAAGTATGAGACCCCTTTTAATAACTTGTGAAAAGTCACTTATCAATAGGTGTTAATCAATCAGCGTTCGCAGCCGTTAAAAACCGGGGCATAGCTTACAATTTTACCTACTGACAAATGACTGAACTTTACCATAGCTACATGTATAATACAAAGTTAAGATTCTAAATTTAAAGGAGTATTAACTGCAACAAACTCTTTGCAGAAGTAAACCAGTAGTTGACAGTAGTTCACATACAGTTGGGTTCAAATTCTTTGTTTTGAACCCGGATTCCAGTTCAACTCTCTCAACAAAGCTCAACACGCATTTGAAACCACTGCTCCTAGCCTGAGTTTAATAGTAAACCTTAAACAAGCTGGAGAGCACATCAGCTTCAGAAACTGAACCAAACATGCTATCCAACTAAACACTATGTAGCTGTTTAAAACAAGCTGGGAAAAAAGCAACATTAATCTTTAAATCTAAGAAAAATCACCACAGTTAAGACCCAGCAGTGACTAATATTTACATTTGAAGGATAGCATATCACAATATTTGAAGTTTCGGCCACTTAGGTAATGTCATCCAACCTCTATGTGCTACCATGTGACAGGACTTGGGACTGAAGTCATAGCATTACCATGACATAATCACCTATTCAAAAATACTTCCTTCCATAAACTACAATTTGAAAGTTAATATGATCCTGAACATAACTTGGCTCTTTCAGGTGACAATGTTTTCAATTTTGGGGAAGCTCAGATAGCCTAGTAGTTCATTCTCAGCTAACAGAAAATGTTAATATAAATATCAAAATAAAAAGTAATATAATACAAAGGTTATTTATTATAAAATAAATAACATTTCACCCCCGTCCCCATCTCATTTTTCATGCACGTTTCATAACTATAAAATTGGTCAATCGCTTTCCAGGATGCGTTGAAACCCTGACAACACACATTCTTGTGCAGTTACTCAAACTTGGACATCATTACTGTGGACAAGTCTTACCTGATTAGCTTGTAATTTTGGCCCGAGGTTTGTGTAAATTTCTTTAAGCAAGTCAATTGCTCGACAAGCAATGTCATCGCTTCCTTGGATCACAACCTACGAGACAATAACAATGGGACCAATTAAGAGCTTTTCCACAAGCTGTTCCATGAATACCCATAAAAGCACAGGAGGATCTTTACAAACCACAACTACAGCCTCGCAATTACTGAAACACGAGGCTGCACTTTTTTGAGAACAATGTCAAAAACGCAGGCTGTGAAAAAGAAGTCACTGAAGGTTGCTGTTTGTAACATTTTTAAAAATGGGAGTCTACTTATTTAACAGTTATAGGTAACCTTGAGGAATCTGCAGTCTGAAATATTCATGACAGGTTGAGCACACAAAATGTGCTGAACTTTTCCCATTAAAATGCTTGACTAATACTGTCTCATATTGTGTGTGATTAAGCCCTGCAAACCAAGAGTAATTCTCTACTGCAAAATGGGACACATAATTCACAACGGCACAGAATGACAGACATATGCTTTATCTTGAGACATACAAACAGCTTATTAGTCATGATGTACAAGTACGTGTTATGCTCTGCTGAAATCCAGGAACACAGCATGTTTTTATAAGCTCCAAATTAGTTCCCCTCTAATATAAAAATACACAGAGACCATTAACTAGGTCACAGCCCTTTTTCCCCTGAAACAGAAACACTAAATCTATGTTGTGCTTTATGGATATGGCCTCCCATTCAGTTGCCAGGGCAACAAAACTGCAGATTTACCGTGACCGTACTGCAGCCGCCTCATGTCATAAGCAAACTGGAATGATAAATTTAAATCCCTTAAGATGAATAAAAGTACTACTATAGAATACAGAATATCAGCCATGATCAACAGAGGAAACCGACAATACACCAAGTTTTAGAGAGCACTGTAGGGAAACAACCTACATAAGTTGAATCCTGAGCAAGCCACCATTACTGTGGGCTAGAAAACACCATTGACAAGTACAGACCTCCAAAGCTTCCCTTACCACAAAAAAGAAAAACCCAACACAACTGACTAATCTGCTGAATGCCCTCCCCCATGTCCTACTTTAGGGGCGGGAGGAACACATCATCAAAGGAAAAAGCATCGTAGATGTTTCTATACTGATAGTTAAGACTACTAGATGGTTGGTTTTACTCAATACATACCCTCCAGAGGTAATCAAGGCCAATTAGCTCCAGATCATCCATCATATACACCCGGCGCTTGGCCACCAGCTTGCTCTCCCTGCAGTTGACTGCTTTAAAGAAGCGCTCAAAGCACTTCATGCCATTCTCCGTCAGCAACGAGGGGTCCAGCTGTAGCACATTGTTTTCAAAGAAGTCCTTGTTGATGTCAGGGTCAAGGTCCGGCTCGTCCCCCATGAGTTTGGAGTACCATTTGAAGCACGCCTCGCGATCACACAGGAACACAGCATTCTCTGCCAGGCACTTCCAGATCTGCTTGGCCTGAGGAGCACAGAGCCAGAGCTGTCCATCCTTCAGCAGAAACCTGGGGGCAGAACCAGAAAGACAGAACAGTCAACCCTTAGGACAACAAATACCAAGACCAGTAAGGGTTGGTTTCCCAGATGAAGGTTAACTCTAATCCAAGACCATATTTTTCTTCCTTTCAAATGGGGAAAAACCTTAGTCCATCACTAGGCTTAATCTCTGTCCTGAAAAGTAAGAAGATTAGCACGAGTACACAAATGACTTGATTTGTTTTTTTTTGCCTATCCCTATCATGACTACTTGTACATGCTTGTTAAACTATGCAGCTAAAAGAAGAAGTATTAACTGTAGACGTGCATAAATTAAAAACATTCTTTCCATACCTCAAAAAATTCAGACGCTCCTGGACCTCCTGTACATGACTGTATCGACTTCCAGGCCTGACTGTCTGAGGGTCGAAATCTGTGTGCTCTGCCAAAACCACATAATAGCCCACTGACCATTACACAAACCCAGAACTGCACACATGAGCAACCTCCAAAGCATTTAAGAAGAAAGCCTGTATTTAAACAAAAAAACAAACTTTAAGAATAATTTTCACCACTACATGATAACAAACCTTTGGAGAACTGTCTCATATTCTCCATGTACGCAGACAGGTTTTCAGCCACAAGAGTGACCAGGGCGTGATTGTGCTGCAGTTGGTTGATAAGGTCATGCCGATAAAATACATGTGGGCTCCTCTGCGTTTGACTAAAATCAAAGTAGGGACAAAAGTGAAACAAATGAAGCGCAACCAACAATATGAGCCCTAAAGAAACAGCAGGGCAGTTAGATGCTCTTTGGGTATGTTTTCCCATTTTTAAAGGCAGGTTTAAATCAGGAATCTGTAATCAGATGCGATTCGGATAGAAACCAGCACTTGAGGCATGAGCAAATGCAATATATTTGTCACTGACATACTCTGAATTCAAACTCTATATTTCATGACCACAGATCGGAAAGGTAATTAGGCTGGGAAAGAAGAGACCAAGAGATATGCTGAAGCTGATTTAAAAAAGCTTTCGCTATCTAAAGGGCCAGTTTTTCAGACACCAAATAGGTTGTAGTTTAGGGGAATACCCAGTTGGAATTCAGGTCTACAATTAGACTTCTTCCTGGTCTGAAAAACAGGCCCACAGATACACAGAAAAAGGCAAAGTTTATAATTAAATGGTATATCCCAAATTAGCTTTACACTTACCCTTCTAAGATCTTTAAGTTAATAGGTATTTTCTTTCTGAAAAACAACAGCATGTGCACGATGTATCTGCTACTTGTTAAATTTAATATCTTTAAAAGTGCTGTATGATCTTAGCATAGCTTATAATCAAAATTGTTGTTGTACACAGGCATGAAAATGGCCTAGATACATTATTTATTTTCCTGAATACATCCCTAATTTTTATGAAAAATCGAACAACAGTTGATGGCTTGTTAAATGTGTGGCCACTGCTGATCAAGAATAGCACAAGTCTGCAAATTTACCTGAGATTTTGGGGAGCCTCTCCAAACAGACTGCAGATCTCTCGAATTTGCTTCAGTGCAGGAATTACCCACTTATCATTGGATCGCAACTCTTCAATGAAGCGATCAATCCACTGGATCTTTTGGGTATCCCTGTCCTGAAAAAAGAAAGGTAGCACAAATGTAAAACAAGGGAGCTTTTAACAGTTTTTACCTGAATAAATTGGAGCTGTCAAAAACACAGGTGCTCTGAGGTTTTGCTTGCAAATTGTACCTGAGAGCAACTGTAATCCAAGATCTTGATATGAGCACTGAGGGCTTGGTCCATGATGTCCACAGGTACATCATCACTATGGGCCAAATTCCACAGCAGATTGAGCACTTTGTGAGCCATCACACCATCCTTGTCGTCCTCGGCAAGCCTTCGAATGAGTTCCAGCAGCTTTTCCCGCTGCTTTTTACTTGCATTAGTCCAGCTTTCCTGTAAAGCCAGAGAATCATCACTATAATAATATCTGAATTCTCAAATAAGGTTAGTGCACTACAGCACTGAAATGAAATGTTTTGCCTTAAAATTACACATGCACTCGTAAAAGCTAGATAAGAAGTCTTGCTCTTACGAATCCCTTCTGATTCTTTGTACTTTGGCATATTGTCACATTTTTGTATACTTCCACATGACTAAAGGGCTATCTGCTGTCCATGCTTTCAAAACACTGACCTTAAAACAATCAAAGAGATGGTCCAACTGTTCAGGAGAAAAGTCCCATGCCAACTTGGCAAGGAGATCATGAACATTTTTGACAATGGCCTCATGCTTGCCAGCCTAAGGATGAGAGAAACAAAGGTCTTCAAATCCTTCTAACAAATTAACAATCAAGACTAAATTGAATAGGCAGAAAACAATAACACATCTATAGGCAAAGTACGCTTCAAGCTTCAAAGAAGGAACTATTTGCTCTTAATGCAATACATTTTGTCAGTTTAATATCACGTGATCTTGGTTGGGTTGGGATTTTGATGTTTGTATTAATGAATGCTGAAACATGCAGTTTTTTTTTGTTTTTTTTTTGGGGGGTGGGGGATGTTCAAAAGGGCAGCTGTCAATATACCAAGCATAGAATAAGCGGGGGTACCACTGTTTTATCTAAAAAAAAAAAAAAAAGGTAAATTATGTGACATTATGTGGAACGCAGTTCAGTCCTTTTCTACCTGGGCAGCCCAAATGTTGTCCAGATCCTGCAAAGTAAGGGCCTTCTCCTTAATGACGAATCGTAGGATTTTCTCTAGTTTTTCCACATACTGTGGCTGATGAAGGCTGTCCCGCAGTACAATGGACAAAATGTTATTCTGCTGAATCCACTCCTGGGGGACAAAGACTCAAGTTCAGCTTGCAGCCCAGACAAAAGCAGACCAGATTTATTGTTGAGTACATCTGATAAGGCTACTACATTTCCAGTCAAAGAAAACTCAGAGCAAACGACATTCAACATAACATGGTTACAGTAACTCAGCATTTTGATTTGTTTTTTCAAAAGCTGTAAACATTCAACAAGTACAACTTACTGCCATTCGCTCTGCAGTGAGCCACTCTGCTTCCTCAGGGTTGCCATGGCGATGCGTGTAATATGAGACACTTGAAATCACCTTATTTACTTCATTTAGTGCATTCATTTTGCCGTTAAAAGAAGAAATTTGCAATAACCTGTGGTAAAAATATTAATTAACAACTTGCGCATTTTTATTACATAGTGCATTAAATCAGTGATGTCAGAGTTCCTTCTGGGCCGAAGTTTTAGAGGGACCTTGCTTACATTTGGCATTTTTTTGACCGGATACAGATTTTAAAAACTAGCATAGTGTGATAGGAATGTGTTCTAATCAATGCAGAGCTGGGTGATAATCAATGCAGAGCTGTAGCCCAGAAAGAACCAAGTTTACATCACAGTTGTAAAATCAGAATGTGTACAAATAAGTGTCTCTCACCTAAGAATCATTTTTAACCTAAAAATCTCCATGTTCTTCACGGTTTCCTCTTGTCCAGGTACTCTTGAAGCCAGATTCTTCAATGATTTGATTATCATAGACAAAGCATCATTTTTGGCTTCATTCTTGGCTTCCTTTTTTAACTCCTCATCAGTGAGGTTTTCTAGAAACTGGGGAACCATTTCTATTATGGGAAGGAAGTATTTCTTCACTGTGTGCAAAGTGAGAAACTCATAGCATTGTCCAAAAGGCCTAAAAAAAATATAAAAAATAATAATTAATGCAAGAGAATTAAGACATTGCATAGATGAGCAGGTGTTTCTTGAATAAGTTTGTTGAATTCCCTACTTGATGAGTGCAGCGATGATCTGCACATTCAGAGCTTGACCACTCATGAACCGATCATGCAGAATTTGAAACCCGTTTAATGTGCCAAACTTGTTTATTAAATCCACCAACCAACCCTGCAGAGAAAACAAGAAGTCCATGGCAGCCACAGTACACGAAGTTAGCACAAACCCTAAACAAGCAATGTCAGCACCTTACCTTGGGAGAACGAGGGTCAGGTGGGCGGGCAAAAAGCTCATCTTCAGCCAGCTGCACCCCAGCAGGCACAGTCTCTGAGGGCCGGGTACCATTATATATGTGGAATTTGCAATGAGGGTTAGTGGCCATGGCCAAGAGCTCTAGAAGAGGGAACCAGTCCTGAGAGAGCTTGGTCACACACAACTCTATCAGACGATGGGTGTTGTTGATTATGCACCTCTGCAGGGAAAAAGAAAAATGAACTAAGATAAGTTACTAGCATGATGACACTTTTAAAGGGGACAGTAGTAATGACTCCACGCATGACAATGACTGCCACTGCTGAGAGAAATGCTTATCTTATTTTGGACAATTGTGAGCTCCACAGCTTCTTAAAGGGGGGGGGGGGGGGGGGGGGTGAGTCAAAACTTTCCCCCCCTTTTTGCCCCCCTT